>CAJQZJ010032188.1:3913591-3960775 GCA_907164525.1 Lophiomys imhausi | reverse complement strand
GGCTGGCCTCGAACTCACAGTGATTGGCCTGCCTCTGCCTCCCAAGTGCTGGGATTAAAGGCATGTGCCACCACATCCGTCTACTTCCACATCTTTAAGGCTTGTTACAATATTTTTATTGAACCTGAGAGTCTTGCTTGTGTTTACAAACAGAACACACACATGTAGGGAGTTAGATTAATATAAATTAGATTTAGTAAATATCTAGGGGTTTCTGATACAGTCTCTTAATTCGGGGCATGAAGATCAACTTGACTGTGGGCAATTAGCTTATCATCTTATGGACTAAAAACAAGGAGAGGTCAGGTGAAATGAGGGGAGTCTTTATGGACTAAAAAACAAGGCTGAAGCCAGGTGAAACAAGGAAAGACTTTATGGACTAAAAACAAGGTTTATGGCCTGGCATTGTTTTCAGCTGCTAAGTGGGCAGAGCACAGATTAAGCTGACGCAGGTGGAACAAGGAGAGATCCTATTTAAGGACAAGTGGATGGGGCCAAGGAGCTTATGCTAGGGGGCCCCATGCTAGCGAGTAGTTTGTATCATCTGATGGAGAAAGTGCTGGTGAACTGATGGCCGGATCTCCCTGAGGCAGAAGGAAGCTGGTGAGCAGAGAAAGTCTCAGCAAGACAGCAAAAGGCCAAGGACTAAACCCTATGGCTCAGCTTTTGCCTAGAGGGGTTTGACCTGTCCGAACAGTGGCCTGAACGAAACTGTGGCCAGCTTTAAAGACTGAGGCAGAGCGGCAGAGTTGCTGATACAAAGGAAATAAGTTGGCCTACAGACAGCTGGGGTCTCCCAGAGAAAGCCTCAAGCCTTATTTAAGGTGAAGTCGCCATAGCCAATTTACCCTGACGGATCTACGTCTGAGATATTCCAGAAGAAAGACTGCTAAGTGCATTAAAGGGTCTACACCGAGACTGTGTTCCTGATGACTGAGGACCTGCCCCAGAGACTGTATCCTTCTAAAAGGTTAGGAAAATAGTTGTAATAGTTATCAGTAGGTTTAGTGGTTAGGTCTTAGGGGTTGTAGTCATTTGTAGGTTTGGTAGTTAAGTAAGTGTTTATATTTGTTATAAGTGAATATAGTTACTAATAAATAATAGCTGAATAATTTAAAAGGTTGGGTTTCACACATACATGATACCACCTTGTGCAAACCCCTCCTAAGGATCTGAAAGCCAGTCGCACACTGCTCTATCCTGACTGCAAAGGCACAGATTCCTCATACATGTAGTTTGGCTTAGGGATTTATGTGAAATGTGCCTATTACAATGTCACTGCCAATCATGGAAAGCAGGTCCTAAGGACAAACCTCATGCATGAATCATGAAACACAGTATCAGATGTTACAGGCCATGACTATGAATTGTCTTAAATCAAAAAAAAAAAAAAAAAAGTTTCTGGGATACTGGAGTCCTAGTTAATTTTTGTCATTTTTGTCACCTTGACACAAGCTAGAGTCATTTGAGAAGAGGGAACCTCAACTGAGAAAATGTCTCCACCAGACTAGTTTATAGGCAAGCCTGTGGAGCATTCTCATGATTAGTGATTGATGTAGGAGGGCCCAACCTACTATGGACGGTGCCATCTCTGGGCCGGATGGCCCTGAGTTGTATAAAAAACCAGGCTAAGCAAGCCAGGAGGAGCAAACCTGTAAGCAATGTTCCTCCATGATCTCTGTTTCAGTTCCTACCTTGACTTCCCTTCATGACGGACTGTTACTAGGACATGTAAGCAGAAATAAACCCTTTTCTCCCCAAGTTGTGTTTTACCACACCAATAGAAGCCCAAGTTAAGAAAACATAAATAAAGACCAAAAAATTAAAGCCAAGAAATAAGACAAATTCAACAAGTGTTTTACAGATTTCTCGGTTTTTAAGACTTCCCCTGTCATTTATAGAAAAAGTAGCAATAAAGAGTTTCTTTCCTCTGCTATAACACAGGTTCTTATGTTTCACGAACAAAGCAACTTGCAGTTGGGCTTGAGGGTAGATGCCTGTAATCCTACCACTCTGGAGACTGAGGCAGGAGGACAGAACCAGCTAGACCACGGAGCAAGAACCTGACTCAAGGAAGAAAAAAAGAGAAAGAGACCAGAGTTGCCATGTTAGAGAAAGGCAAGGAAATCAATTCTCTCAGTATAATGTCTTAAATACTAGACAAAGGGACCCACTCATATCCTAAGAGCTTTGTGGAGGTTTCAGTAAATGATTCTATTCATATTTCACGACCTTCCATAGCTTATAGTTAGAATTTTTAAAACAAATCTTAGTTTAATATATAGACAGAAACACAGAATGAGAAAGGAGAAACTGAGGGACTGGGGCAGGGTATAAAACTCAATAGTGAAACCACATCCACACGTTATTACCTTCTTGTTTAGCCAGTGCCAGAGCTGGAGGACAGGGGAAGGTGAGAGAAGATAAGAACAGTGGGATATCGTTAGAGAACAACAGCAGTATGGAGAGAAAGTCGCTAAGAGCAGGGAGGAGGCTGTCAGGAAAGCTAGAGGAAGAAACGGTGCATTACCATGCTTTCTTTCATAACCCTGCTTCCCAGTCAGAATGATGGACAGACACTACAGCTCTACTGTGACGGCGACCCGCAGCCTGCCGCATCCTCTCCAGTGCAGAGCCCTGCAGCCAACTCCATCTACAATCAGATGCCTGCTTGTGCCCAGTTTGCTCTACTGTCACTTCCCCAAAGCTGCCCTTCCCTGACACCTGGGCAATGGGGCATTTGTCACTCTGTGCCCAACTGTGTCACACAGATACTGCTCTCTACAAACTGGAGTGACAGCGAGCACTGAATACATCTGACACTGAAATAAGGACCCTGTGTGTCTTAACTCAGCACATAAGCACACTCTGAGGTAAGTGCTATTATGCCCATTTTATTGATAATGAAACCAGGGCACAGAGCAGTTGAACCAGCTGTCCAAGGTCACAGGGCTAGTAACCAACAGAAGGGAGAGCTGAAGGATGAGTGAGTGTGGGTCTAGATCCCATGTCCTCTCAGTTTCTGTCTCTAGGGTTGATGACTGGTGAAGTTTCCATGTGACTCAGCCACAACCTCATCACTTCACCTTCACTCCTTTGTAAGAAAAATAACCACGATTTTATTTACTCTAAACCCACTCTATCCTTGTGTGAACCATGACTCTAAGCCTTAAACTTTCATGGAGAACTAGAAAGGAAGCACATAATTAGCACGTTATGAAATGGCTCACTGGAGCAGCCCAATCATACAATACCTTGCTATCAACTTTTAGTAAGAATTTTCCAAGCCCAATAATCGGCCATGGTGCTAGAGCCTCCTGCCGCTCCTTCAGGAAGCCCTCGATGACCTGCCACCATGCATGGCAGCGTTTCTCCAGGAAGCCCACCACTCCAAAGTGAATCACCAGCTTTTTGATTATCCAGACTATAGAGAAAATACAAACATAAAGGACACAGATTTGAAAGGCAGAACATGAAAAAGTTCTCTAGTCTCCATTCTAAACATGAAGCCAGTACTAAAAACAAGATCATGTAAAAAGGAGTGTGGAGGGCCACAGATATTGAGCAGAAGGAACTGGCCAGGCATACTTTCCAGGAAGCTCCACTAGCTAAACATCATCCTCTTGTGAAGCTGAATCCAAGGGTAAGTCAGGGCTCACTGCCCAGCCTACAAACATCATGAACTACATACACTGGCCTTCATGGCTTCCCTGTTCCTGACTAAGGAAAGTTGAACCCCAACATGTACTGATTTTCTTGGCTACTATAGTGGCTCTTCCTCGGTGGCTTTATACCACTGCAGGCAGCATTCCTAACTGTGCTCCCGTTTCCTCACATGATTCTGCTCTGTGCATCTCAACAGAGGTTAAGGGTCAGCAGAGAAGGCACCTGTTAAAACCAACTAGGAAGAGGTCAGAAGAAGGGCTACCTGATAGTGGGGGTGGGCCTAGATAATGGGTTTTTTTCCACTGAAATTTCTCTATCTACTGAGACCAATTTTCTTAACTCCAACCTTGTAAGTTGCAAGGTCAGTGTGAAGGTTTCAGCAAGAATGGTTCCCATAGGTTTGCAGGGTGGTCATGGCGCATGCCTTACTTAATCCTAGCACTCAGGAGGCAGAGGCAGGAGGATCTCTGTGAGTTCAAGTCCAGCCTGGTCTACAGAGAGTTCTAGGACAGCTAGGGCTGTTACACAGTGAAATCCTGCCTAAAAAAAAAAAAAAGAAAAAAGGACATAACAGTTCCCCATAAGCCCATATATTTGACTATCTGGCCCTGCACTGGTGGAACTATTTGGGAAAGATTAGGAGGTGTGGCCTTGTTGAAGGAAGTAGACACTTGGGGCTAGGTGTTAAGGGTTCAAAAGCCCTTGCCATTGCCTGTGTGTGCACATGCTCATCTCTATTTCTCGGTCTCTCTGCTTCAAGGCTGGTCTATCAATATGTGAGCTCCAGCCACTGCTCCAGCTCCATAGCTGCCTGCCTGCTGCCATGCTCCCCGCCCCATGACGGTCATGAACTCCAACCCTCTGGAACCATGAGCCTCTGTTTAATGTTTCTTTTATAAGTTGCCTTGGTCATGGTGTTTTGTTACTGCAATAGAAAAGTAACTAAAACAGTTAGTATGATATAACAGTTCAAAAATCCCTACATTAGGTTTTTGTTTTGTTTTTGAGAAAGGGTCTCTCCATGTATCCCTGGCTGTCCTGGAACTCTCTGTGGCTCTTGCAGAGGACACGAGTATATGTGGCTCATAACCGTCTGAACCTGAGTTCCATAGAACCTAATGCCCTTTATTGGCCTCTATAGACACTCATATGCAGATAAACACTCATACATATAAGTTAAAAATAAATACTTTCTCATGACCTAAATACAAATACACAAATATTTTAAGATGGCAATAAAATTATACCAAATATTAAAGTCCCATTGCAAAAAAAAAAGGAGGCAAAGTCTGTGACACCGAGATGAAACCATACTTAACCAAGTGACAACCTGCGACAGGCACCGGCAGCAGCTGCACAATCCAAAGATTCAGCCACAGCTGGACAGCAATGATGGCCCACACGAGACACACAAAGTAAATGTCACTTGTTTTCTTCTTTCTGAGAAATGTTCCCATCTCAGGTCTCTGTCTGCCCAGAGTAGGTGAAGGAGAAGAGGGTGAGGAATGGGAGGAGGACGATGAAGAAGTAGACAATGCTGGAGGGGGCTCTCCTCTGCCTGTGGACTCTAGAAAACACACAGACAAAGTCACATACTGTTGTAGTCCACATGAGAAAATAACAAGGCAAAATATACTCCACTAGTACGTGCAGGAGGACAGCATCAGGTTAAAGAGACGGAAGAGTTGCACTGAAACAAACTTGTGGAAACTGACTGCTCTCAGGGTTTCGGTCCAGGGAAATCAGGTTTGCTGGGAGACAGCAAATGTTCTACACCTTTTCCTATATGAGTCAGGTATTTTTTGAGATTCATTTTTCTGTTATCTGTATGGATGTTTTGCTTGCAAGTGTCTGTGCACGTGGGTCGGGTCTAAAAGTGAAGCTGATATGCTCTGTTTGACCTTGTTCTGCTCATTTGCCCTGGAAACTCCAGGTCAGTGGGAACGACAGAGACGCAACAGTAACTCTATAACCTAAGTCTCATCCTGCTCCACATAGGAATAAATACGTGTTCCTACTACTCTGCAAGACTTTCTACTAAGTCATGCCTTCCTTAAACATGCCTTGAGTCAGTTCTTCAAGAGCAGCGTGTGCTACATGGTGACAGAAGGACGTTCAACCGATAAAGTACTTGGTACACAAGCACAAAGTCCTGGGTTAGGGTCCCAAACATCCACGGTGTGTGGCTGCATCCCAGTACCGGGCAAGTAGGGACAGAGGTCGCTGAAGCCCACTAGCAAGCAAACCAAACGAAATTAATACGCTCCAGGTGCCATGAAAGGCATTACCTCAGAAACTAAGGTAGAAAGTGACTAAGGACAACGCCGGTGTCAACCTCTGGCCTCTACACACATGCACACATTATGAACATAGGCACACAATACACACACATATACTAACTATACACACTTTTAAAAAGTGTTTGCTGTAATTTTCTCCACCTCCAAATATCCCTGGTTCTAATGGATATTTTAGCACAAAATGGGACAGACTTACTTCAGAACTCTATGAAAGAATGGCACCTGTTATGAATCTACCAACTGGATCTCACAGAAGCCAAGCCCCACCAAAAACCAGAGGGTCTGCTTTGGAAAGCCAGGAAATACATACAACATAAAGAATTCAAATTGTATTTTTACTTAAAGACAAGAAAAAGAGTGTCAGAAAGAAAAAAAAAGAATGCATAAAATGTGGAAAAGAAAAATACCCAGATGCAGACAGGGAGTTAGGAAGGGAGAAAAAAAAAGCATAAAAAAAAATAAAACAATGACCAGGCAGTGGTGGTAGATGCCTTTAGACCCAACACTTAGGAAGGTAGAGGCAGGCAGATCTTGGAGTTCATGGTCAGCCTGGTCTACAGAGTGAGTTCCAGGACAGTCAGGGATACACAGAGAAAACCTGTCCTGAAAAGCTAAATAAATAAGTAAATGGATGGATGGATGGATGAAGCAATGTAGAACTGACTGCTGGAGAAGGAACAGAAAATTTAAAAACAGATAAGGACAGCACATAGTTGGAGTGAAACCATGAATGCTAAATGGGACTCTAACGGAAGAAAAATAGTGTGAGAAATATAAGAAAAACGTGTTTTAAAATGAGACAAGGGAAAGAGCCAGGACAGGAAACCCAAAAAGGTAAACAATCAGAAGCACGAGAAAAGAAACACATGAGGACTATAGTGAGAGCTGCAGCCAGAATGAAAATAACGGAGGACCAGCAAGCCTGAGGTCCATCTGTGCTGCAGTACCCTTCTTCACTCTATTTCCTACTTCTATTTCATTTTGTAGAATTTCTCGCATTGCCTTCATGTTGTCAGTCACCTGCAGGAGAAGGCTGGTCTTCACTTCCTGATTCATATCCTGTGATGGAGATGGCCAGGTTTGCAAGAGTAGAAGCTGCCATGGAGATCACTTGTCCTGGTAATTCTGACCCTGTAAGGGGTGAAAATAGGGGGAAGAAACACATACTTTTACAATTCTTTTTTTTTTTTAATTTTTTTTTTAATATTTTATTTATTTATTATGTATAGTGTTCTGTCTGCATGTATGCTTGCAGGCCAGAAGAGGGCACCAGATCTCATTATAGATGGTTATGAGCCACCATGTGGTTGCTGGGAATTGAACTCATGACCTCTGGAAGAGCAGTCAGTGCTCTTAACCTCTGAGCCATCTCTCCAGCCCACTTTTACAATTCTTTAAGCAAATAAACAAAGCAAGAATTAACTCCTGCCAATTTAAACCAAAACTATTTTCAATAGCAACCAAAGAAAATTATGATTTCTCTGCCACTGTGGGTCTTTATCAAGGAAGAACAAACACCTCAAAATCATCAGCTACAAGTCCCTGGACATTCTGTCTTCTTCATTTGAGAACCTGATGATGGTAATAATGCCAGATACTGCAACCAAACAAATAAATTCCAAATGCTGGGGTTTGTTTTTCTTTTAACTTTACTAGATGATTTTAATGCACACTTCCACTGGAAAACATTACACTCTGCATCTGACAGTTCCCTACTTAAACTACTTGGGCTATTTTGTATTACTAGATCCTAATATAGTATGGGACAGTCCACATTCATTGTTCACAGTAATAACATTACATAAATGTGCACTCAAATATATGAATAGATATTGTACAAAAACATAGTACAAACTTCTACAAAGTACAAACTTCAACAAAGACAAAATCCACCACTGGGAAATCTAAAAGAACATTGTTTGAGTCCCTGTAAAATTTCTGTTGGAGAATAACAAACTATCATTTGCACTGAATTCAAATCACACATCTACTGGCAATGAGGAATGTCTTCTATGGCCAGTCTCTTGAAAGGCTATGGCAGACAGGACAGACGAGCTCACACAGTACCAGATTTCAGTATACTTTCTTACCCAGTAGAGACCATTTACTAAAGCTCACCAAGTGTCATGTGCAAAGCAGTTTCCATCAAGCAAGTATACCTATGCAAGACTTGGGTAACAGAATGGCACACTGTCATTTGCAAGCTGCACAGTTCCCACAACAAACACGCTGCAAGCCTGTGATTTCTCTGCAGCAGTTTAGTGAAAGTTTCTGAAGTCTGGTCTCTAAGTCAATGGCAAGAAGCAGCATCCGGGGCATTCTGTCCAAACATTCCTAGAGTTTTGAGCACTTCCCTGACTGCACGGCTTCCATCTATGCCAGAGCCAAGAGTAGATTTTTGGCTCTGTGAAAATATACATGCAAAAAAAAAAAAAAACAAAAACAAACAAAAAACCACACGCACTAAGTGTAGAGGCTACTGAGCACCTCGCACTCAAGCAGCTGCAATGAATTCTGTGGCGTAAGGACACTGGCCGCTCTAACCACCAGATCGCAGCAACTCACATGCACAGGACCTCACTTTTGGAAAGCCTGACAACAGAGAAGTCCACCAATCAGGGAAGATAAAACACAACCCTTCAGTAAGTCCAAGTTTTAGTTCCAATTAACCCCGTACACAACTTAAAGACTGACCCTCTCTCCAGATAAGAAGCTGGAGCCTCAGGTAGCTCTTCAGTCAATTTGACCATTGAAAATGCAGAGCCACCAGCTTAATCGTGCCCTATCCCACCCTCCAATAAATGTCCCATGACCTGAAAGAAGCTTATTTTAAGGCACTCGAAGAGAAATTCTCACTCAGTCTAGGAAGAAGACATAAGCTGCATGTCTGTGCTGGGCCCTTAGTTTCCTGGCCTACCTACCCAAGTCATTCAACAGTCGTAAAGGCCAGCATCAACTGGAGGAGGAAGGAGGCGCCTTCTATGTCTGACATGTCCTCATGGTTACTAGTACCATGTGTTGGGGATACAGACAAAAACTCAATTCCCAGAGTGTAGTGAAGAGACATACGCAAATTAAAAACCACATTAAAAAACGGAAGTGACGGGCTGGAGAGATGGCTCAGCGGTTAAGAGCACTGGCTGCTCTTCCAGAGGTCATGAGTTCAATTCCCAGCAACCACATGGTGGCTCACAACCATCCATAATGAAATCTGGTGCCCTCTTCTGGCCTGTAGATATACCTGCAGACAGAACACTGTATACATAATAAATAAATCTAAAAAAAAAAAAATCTGGAATTTTGCCGGGCAGTGGTGGCGCATGCCTTTAATCCCAGCACTTGGGAGACAGAGGCAGGCGGATCTCTGTGAGTTCGAGGCCAGCCTGGTCTACAAAGCAAGTCCAGGACAGCTAGAGCTGTTATACAGAGAAACACTGTCTCAAAAACCTAAAAAAAAAAACGGAAGTGACAAAGTATGACTGCTACCCATGAAGTGGGCCTTTTATTAGCTCTTAAGACAAGAAGCGTGACAAATTCTGGAAAATCAGGGAAGGGTTCTCTCTTCAAACTTTATTTTTCATCGTGTATGATGCTTACTCTGCAGTGTGTCTGTATGCCTCATGTGTGCAGTTCCCACGGGGCAGAAGAGGGTGGCAGATCCCCTGGGACTACCTACAGATTGTTGTGAGCCACCATGTGGGTGCTTGGAATTAAACCTAGGTCCTCTGCAAGAGCAGCCAGTGTTCTTAGCCTCTAAGCCATCTCTCCCACCCCAAGGGAAGAATTCTCTTTAAAAATACAAATTTAATTGATATTGAGCCAGAGGAGAGGGTACTAACCAAATAAATGCCAAAAATAACGTCAAGGAAGAAGAAAGCTAGCAGGAAGGCTATGGAAAGAAGCTGGCATGTAAACAATAGCAAAAGGTCACTGTGTTGAGAACACAGACAGCTAGTGGGGCACTGGGACCAAACACAGAGTTATAGCCAGTGAGTCAAATGGCAGTAGGCACAGAGATCATATTGAGAGCTTTAGTCTTCACCCAAAGGGAAACAGAAAAGCACTGGAACTGTATCAGGGCAGTAACCTCCCTCCTTCCTATGGAAATAGAGTACAACACATGTAGACTTGTGTGTGCTCTAATTAGTGTCCTTTCCTGGTTTTAACTCAGTTTACTAACATTTTACAATATGTTACAACAGCAACATCTTACAAAACTGTAGTGCAACATTCCAGTCAAGATAGCAGCAGAGATAGGAACAATACAACAATGTCCTTGCTCCAAGCATCCTTGGCACTGTCCTTTCAGAATCCACACAGCTGCCTCCTGTCCTGCAAACATGTGACAAATTCTGAGATGTGCTTAGGTCACTCTTGTTTTTCTGACAAAGGATAGATGAGAGGAAACCTGGATGTGGTCTGTAGTGGGTAGTAAGTGGACGCAGGGGAACTCATTCAGTGATACATTGAGATATCACAGCCAAACGTTCCCACCTCTCCAGATTATCCAACAGGGAACTGTAAAGCCTGCGCCAAAGATTTTGGAGACTGACGTTTTTCTAATAGTTGCAGACAGAAGTCACACAAACTAACCACAGCAGAGACAGGACTAGATTCTCAGGAGAGATGTCTCAGGAAGGCCCCAAATAAAATCACAGTGGGGACACCTAGTGAGCTCAAATAGTAAAGCAGGGGGGAAAAAAGGATAGGTGGGAAAACCTCCAGTGAAAATGTGAAATAAGCCAGTACCTCTCCTCTGAAGTGAGCAACACTCAGCAGTCCTGAACAAACAAGACTTCTGAATAAGAATTTAATTGTGAGAATAGGCTCACCTGAGACATCCTAAAAAGCAACTTTTATGGTGATTTATTTCCCTTTTTTTTTCTTTTTTATGTTTTCAAGACAGGGTTTCTCTGTTTAACAGCTCTTGCTGTCCTGGAACTCACTCTGTAGACCAGGCTGGGCTCGAACTCAGAGATACACCTGCCTCTGCCTCCCGAGTGCTGGGATTAAAGTCGTGCACCACCACGCCCGGCTTCGTGGTGATTTTTAAATTTAGTCAGCTAAGAGGAGTCTGGGCCATATGCTAACACAAAGGTCCAAGAACTTAACCTCACATTCACTGTAAAGCTAAAACTATCAGTTACAATCAATACGTTAGGAGAGAATGCTGAATAGTGTAGAAAGTTGGAGGAGCACAAAGGATGGAACCCTAATCCATGCTGGGAGTCTAGGGGACAGTTTCCAAAGGAGTTCTCTCTCAACAATACTAGATCACACCATTCCTTAACTCAAACAGCAGCCACATAAAGGATCAAAACAAGTCTATCTCAGGGACAGAAGGAGAAACTGTAGCTAAGTAGTGGTGGTGGAAACATGTTCCAAGACAAAAAGCAAAGGATGCCACAAAGAAAAGCCGTGTCCTCCTCAAAGGCCTTCAAGCGGGCCTATAAGGCCACAACACAGGTCTGCGAGGAGTGGACAGGTATTTTGAAGACAGAATTCGAAGTGGAAAGCCACAGAGTTTCTCCACATGGAGGAAGGATACTCCGAGTGCTGGGGATCCAGGTGAGGAAGCCAGAGCACCTAGGCTCAAACCCCAGTTCTTACTGTGTGGGCAGTGATGAGAGAGTCCCTGACAGCCACATGCCCAGTCTCCTCATAGGCGAAATGAGCTCCATATAAATTCCAATCTGGATGTGACTGAGTGAACAGATACATACAAAAGGCCCCGGTACACAGGAGACAGATATACTGAGCACACCTTAGCTGTTGTCAACAAATAATCAAAGTACTGTTGTTGACAGCCTGAACTGTAAGCATAAGCCCCTGGAGTGCCTACAGTGTGTCTCTGTAGCTTCCATCCCTTCACTTAATAGCACAGCTATGTCCTAGTCATAATCTCCTTAGCAGGAATGTCCATGTCTTCTTTCAGGCTTAAGTAACATTCTGCACATGGTAGACACTCAAAGATCTGAAAATTAAAACACCAAATTAAATCATCAAAACTACAGAGTAAAGACTACTCAATTTGCTAGTGTCAGTAAAATACGCAGTAAATATTCAATGAAAACTATGTAGTACATCCTGGGTAACATTTGACTGATTATAGAGCCTCACACTTCAGACATGTCAAAGGAGTAGCACGCAGAGAAACAACAAAAGGTACTTGAAATTATGGACCCAAGACCTGGGGTAACTTCTCTTATCAAACAGATACACATTTTAATGAGCTCCATCTATGTGCTATGATTCGGCACTTCAAAACCCCAAGGTCTGGACAGAAGAATGCCAGGAATGAGATTCTAGGTAAGGTCATGATACTGGAGTTAAAAACCAGCTAAAAATAGGCATATAAACAAGGTACATAATCTTGGGTCAAGGGGAAGAGGGGGAGCATACCCAAGGTTTCAAGTATCAGTCTGCCCAAGGTCAAGGTCAATATGGGGGGAGCTGCCCAAGACCAAAGAAGGCCAGAGACAGGACAGAAACTCAGGGTTACTTAGTACAACTAAGTCCACAATTAGATTAATTCTTTGGTGTTGATGGGAAAGCAAACGCTGATACGAATATAAACAAGGAGCTACATCTTAATCTGCTCTCTCCTGCAGAGCAGCAGGAATGAGAAACCAAAAATGCCTGCTACTGGCATGAGGAACTGCATACATGGACTGCTAGCCTGCAGACACCTGTAAGAAGGCTGTGTTTCCCTCACTGATGTGGAAAACACGCCTTCCTCTCAATGGCTTCTAGTGCACGGGACCTGGATGTCAACAGAGGTTCCTCTTTGCTAAGAAGCTGACAGTCCTAACTACAGAGCAGTTGACTTTGTACCTCTTCTTTTTCTATCTGGGCTTCACCGGACCAAGCTTGTTCTCCCTATCATATGCTCTCCCAAGCAATCAAAGTAAAGGACTTCCCTGCGAAGGTACTTTTTTTCTTTTTTTTTTTTTGTTTTTGTTTGTTTGTTTGTTTGTTTTGAGACAGTCTCACTATGTACCCCTGGCTGTCCTGGAACTTGCTCAATAGACCAAACCGGCCTCAAACTCACAGATCTACCTGACTACCTCTCCTTCCCAAGTACTGGGATTAAAGGCATATGTCACCAACTCCAGGCTTGTAAAGGTATTTCTAATGGGTACTAGCAGAAGAGCAGTTGCCAGGTATGCCACACTACTGCTCCAGGCTAAGCACCTTGGCATTAGAGACACATCTGAAGCCTACTTGTTAAAAAAGATTTATCTTTGTTATTTTTCTCTCATTTTATTTTATGTTTATGGGCATTATACTGAATGTATGTCTCTGCATGACATCCATGAACTGCCCACAGAAGCTAGAGAGGCGTCAGATCTCCTGGACCTAGAATTACAGGTGGTTGTGAGCGCCATGCAAGTGTTGGGAACAGAGCTCAGATCCTCTACAAGAGGAGCCAATACTGAGTTCTGAGTGCTGAGCATCCTTCTAGCCCCTTATTTTTACTGTCAGTCTTGGTTGTGGGTTTGTGTATGTGTATGGGGGGAGGGGGGTGGTGCAGTACCTGTGTGTGGGTATGTGCATGTGAATGCAGAGTCCCACAGAGGCCAGAAGACGTTGTGCCCCATGGAGCCAACCATGAAGTTATTGGCAACTGTGATCTAATATGGCTGCTGAGAAGTTAACTCTGGTCCTCTGAAAGAGTAGTCTATGCTCCTAACCACTGAGCCACCTTCCAGTCCTTGCTTTTCTTACTTTTGAAGCCACACTTCATATTCATAATAATCTCTGAATCCAAGTAGCAAATGTATACAATAAATATGGTATGAGTCTCACTGGATTGCTTTAAAAGATAGGATGGCATGTTTAAACACCACCGGGGCCTCATACATTAGTAAGAATAATGCCAGTATTCTCGTCTCTCTATAGGCCAAGGGAGCATAGTGACACTTTTTTTTTTTTTTTTTTTGGTTTTTCGAGACAGGGTTTCTCTGTGTAGCCCTGGCTGTCCTGGCCTCACTTTGTAGACCAGGCTGGCCTCGAACTGGCCAAGATCCGCCTGCCTCTGCCTCCCAAGTGCTGGGATTAAAGGCGTGCGCCACCACTGCCCGGCATGACACTTTTTCCCAGGGGTTTTATTTGAGTGTTTGCCCCAACCAAAGTTCATGTTGAAATATAACTGTCACTGTAATAGTATTAAGAGATGCCATGTATTAAGAGTGTCATATGATGTCCCAATGAGAAGGCAGATGTCAGCATCTTGGTATCAGACTTCTACACTTCAGAACACTGCTGGTATCTCATTCCATCACCCAGCCTGTGCAAAGGACTAAGAAGTAGTCTAGCCAAAGAAGGATAAACTAAGACAGTAGGTTTCAACCAAGTGGAACAGTGTCTAGTGGGCAGGGAAATGACAGACCTGTGATGAGTCAACCAGGCTAATGGAGCAAAAAGGGTAATGACAACTACAACTGGGGCAAGGGCAGTTGCTGACACTTTCACTGTGACCAGCACCTGCTTTTTCAGCATGGCAAGGAAAGGGACAAGGACATGAGGCTGAGAGTCAAGGATCTTGGTGTAAATCACAGCTCCAACCGGATTGTCTGGAGGTGGGCACCTCAATTAACCTCTGAAATTGAACATCTTCAACAGGTGGAGGCACCATTTTAGTTCCATTTGGTTTGTTTGTGTTTTCCTTGTTTGTTTTGCTGCTGTTGTTTGTGAATTTCTAAAGACAGCCCATTAAAAAGTACCTCAAAAAGCAGCACAGATGACTCAGTGATTAAGAGCACTGGCTGCTCTTCCCGAAGACCTGGGTTCAGTTCCCAGCACCCACTGAGGCTCCATCTATGATTACAGTTTTGGGGATCTGACGCCTCTGCCTCTTCTGGCCTCTTTGGGAACTGCATGTACAGATATACATGCGGGCAAAACATCTATACACATAATAATAAAAATAAAATTTAAAGCATCCCAAAAAGTTCTTGTTCAGTGGGAGAACCCTGAAGACATTTTTTTCCTACATGCTTTAGAGTTCCAGGAACCACCGCCTAAGAGTCAGGCCCCTGAGTTTAGAGTGAACTCGCAAAACAAACTCAGTTTCCAGGTCCAGGAACCAAACAAACTTAGACTTTGAATTCTAATGAAATCCAGAAGCTTAATTCTACAAGTGCAGTGAGCTATGGGTCACAAAGCTCCGAAACCAGCCCAGAGGATGCAAAGTAGGCCCTTCGCCAGGTGACCTCACCCAAGCACAAGAGCAGGCGAGGATCAGAACAGGCCCTACTGAAGCCGCTCACTGGAGTCTTCCTCTCCAGCCACATTACAGCACCGCCTGCAGGAAAAGGAACGCACGGAGAGCTGCCCCCATGCAGGCTAGACGGTTTCAGTCTGATTTAGAGAGAAAGAGGATGCTAAGAACATGAGGGAGAAGTACCTAGGCCTCTAGAACAGCACTGAAGGGCTTTACTTTATGCTGGAGGGTGTCCTAGGCCAACAGTAGCCTGCTTGAAGTAGGAGAGAGAGAAAGGCAAAGCAGGAAAATCATTGTTTCCGAAGCTGTTCTCTGCATTTATTTTCTGTCCCTGTGATATCTTTCCTTGAGCGTTAATAACCTAGGTGTCAGAAAACAGGCTGGCATACATACCAATACCCTAGCCTGGCAATAACAGCTGACATCAGACTCACTTTTCTCCCCAACACTCAAAACCTCGTCCTAAATTCGTGTTTTCAGAGTTCTCTAAGTGCTATTAACTGTGCAGGGGAGAGGGGCCTGAAATCCTTTGGTAGAGATCTGTATTACTCATATACAAGATGCCCTCAGTATCACAGGGGACCAGTTGTTGATCTCCTGTATATACTAATATGTGGGCGTTAAAGTCCCTTATAAAATGACAGTGATGCGCATAACCTACGTACATCCTCACATATACTTTAAAACCTCCCTAGATCATGCAGAATATCTAACATGTAAACACTACATAAGTATTGTAATACTCATTGTATATATGAAAACAACAAGAAAAAGTCTTTATATGCACAGATGTCATTTTTCCCAAAATATTTTTCCATTTTCAGACAAATGAATCCACAGACAAGAAACCTGTAGAAAGATAAGGTTGCCCAGACTTACTCTATCAAAGTAGATGAAACGGAAGCCAACCAGAATGAGGGGGAAGGGTACCCAGACCTGTCTGAGTTACTGACATTTAGAGAACGGAACAAGGTAAAACCAAGCAGAACAAATGGAAGTTATCAAGCACTGTACCAGTCTAGCCTTCTGTAAAGCCCCTGGGGCTCAAGCATCATGACAGAAGACAGGCCACAAAAGGAGGCTGACGTTTTAAAGCGTATACAGCTTCCTGTACATGCAAAATATCTAACATGTAAACACTACATGCTTCCTAAAAGCTACATGCTTCCTAGCAGCACTATTCACCACACCCAAAAGCTGACAATAACCCAAATATCTGTGAAAGATGACCAACAGAATGTGGCATGTCTGTGTTGGGATATTATTCAGCCATAAGAAGGAATGCAGTACTGATAGATGTGCAGGTTTCCCTTTCAGAGTGGTAAGAAACACAGTAAAACTAGACAGAGGAGATGCTGCACAGCACCGAGGAAGTACTGAGTGCAACCTTCTAACAGCTGACAGCTAATTTATTAACTATAATAATAAAAAGATACAGAATAGGAACACAGTCCAAAAAACCAAAAATATTTTAGATAATTTGATTTTCTGTTTAGAAACCACTTCAGGTTTTTTAATATATTAAAAGAGACTTCTCCTTAGCTTTTGTGTGTGTTTGTTTGTTTGTTTTGGTAAATTGTTGTGCTTTGTTTGGTAAGTTATAGTTTTATGTTATCTGGACATAAACTAGAATCATTTGGGAAGACAGAACTTCACTGGAGAGAATTCCCTCATCAGACTGGCCTGTGCTGCATCCCCCTGGCTGATGTGGGTATAGGAGGGCCCAGCTCACGGAAGGTGGTGCGGCCTGGGGCAGGTAGTTTAGGTGCTTTGAGAAAGCAGGCTGAACAGGCCAGTCCACTATGGCCTCTGCCTCAGTTCCTGTGCCTTGAGTTCTTAGCCTGACTTCTCTATGATGGAGTGACCTCTGAGCTAAGAGCTGTAAGATGAAATAAATCCTTTCCTCCCAAGCTGCTTTTGGTCATGGTGTTCATCATAACAGTAGAGATAGTGATCCTCTGAAAATACCAAGAATATACTCATAAAAGACTATTTCTTACCAGCAGACTCCTTCCCATTCTGTTTTTCATAAAGGGTGCCCACAGACATCAGGAAAACAATAACCAAGAACACTGGAATTCTCCATGAGCCAGCCAGTGATGCTGAAAATTAATAAGAATTAATATTTTTAGTTAAGAAAGCAATGTCATATACATGCTAATTAAGCAATTATTTCACAGGGGAAAATGTTTTTTAAAGGCCCTCAGACAAGTAGACTTCAACTCAAGGACAATTTCATCTTGCTTTCAAAGGATCAAGGCATGTGACAGCCTACCCTTACGAGGTCAGTCTCCAGGCCATCATATGCACCCCCACATACCCACAGGTTTCAGATCACCCCAAACTCAAGTTCAGACTACGCAGCACCTGACACTATGACGAACAGAGTCAGGCACAGACCCTCAAGTCAGGGAGCCAATCTGGTTTTCTGAAAATATTACTACCTTTGAACTCAAGTCTCAAAAACACCCAACAAACCCAAAGACTATAGCCAAAGCCCCTACAGTACACAGCTAAGTCCCCGAACATCTACCTTCCCTGAGTCCACGTGAGGCCCCTCCTCTGCCTCCCAACAATGCAGCAAGCTGAGCCCCGTCACAGGAGCCCTTGCAGATAAACCCCACGGCTCCATCTCAACAAACCTGCAGAGTGCGCTCTCGCACTCTCAAGGTCAGACCCTGACACACTTTCAGTGGGGCTCAGAGTGCGCTCCCGTTCTCTCAAGGTCAGACCCTGACACATTTTCAGTAGGTCTCAGAGTGCGCTCTCGCTCTCTCAAGGTCAGACCCTGACACACTTTCAGTAGGTCTCAGAGTGTGCTCCTGTTCTCTCAAGGTCAGACCCTGAAACATTTTCAGTGGGGCTCGGCTGCTGCTTTTTTTTTTATAAATTGTTGCAGCAATTTATAAAAACAATTGACTCTAAACGTGACTTTAGGTTATCTGTTGCTCTATTATTCTGTTTTAAATTAGAACTTATTATTTCCATCAACTCAGAAATAAGTCTTACCCAATCATGAGTCACGCTGAAAAGAGTGAGCCTTAAGCAGCAGCAGCAACACAGCTAACGGTGAGCAGCTCCCCAGAACAGGAACCTCATGACTTTGAGCAGCCCTGACACCATCTCTGCCGAGAAGTGAACTGTCTTCCTGATACTCCCTGGAGCTCTAGCATCTCTCCCTCGTGACCTCAGATCTGCTTAAGCCCCTCTTTCATAGGATGGACAGTCCTTCATCTCTCAGAAAGAAGTTTTTATATTTCATACACTCTTCTTGCCCAACCTCCTCCCCTACTCCTGCCCCAGGCCCTTCTTACCCAGAGCAAAAACCTTCTCCAGTCCCTTCTACAAGGCCCAAGCCCCCCATCATCCTTGGGTACTTATCTGCCTTCTCCCCAACCTTGCCACAAGCAAAGTGGGTCACAAAGCTAGAGGGTTACCACTGCTGCAGTTTGAGACACTCTTCAAGGACTTACTAAAAGAATGTATAAGGTACTTTAAGATCAGCATTTGAAAGAAAAATACCTTCACTGAAGATTAATGAAAGATCAACATTTTCTACAGATTCTGCTAAAGAATCTTAAATGCAACATACAAAGAACCCACTTTCATTGGCCAGCCTCTGATGACCTTAAACTACAGTTATTAGGTTGCTGTTCCTCAAAGAAGAAAGGACCCACCTATATGAAAAAGCAGTATCATCCAGACAGGAATGGAAACTGCTCTCAAGTAGTGTTGAGTGCTTGCATTCCACTTGAATGAAACCATCAGCACGTAGCCAACTACCAATGTCCAGATCTTAAATAAATGAAATAAGACACAGTTGAAAAATATATCAGCAAAGAGCTTATACTATACAACATCCGCATCAACATTACAGTTTAAGTACTCTGGACAGGTGCTCCAGGGGGCGTGCCTGGGTCTTCCTTCTTCACTTAGAAATGTTTAAATAGGCATTTGAAACCAGGCAGTGATACTTACAAACTTAATAAAATACATTATTTAAAGACATACTAAAGTTCAAAATCCATTTAACATTTTTTTAAAAATGATACATCTTTATTTTTACCAGAAGAACTCATGCAATTTTTGGTCTGAAAACTGTTCTAGCGCCCCCATTTAACTTTTTTTTTTAAGATAAAATAGTTAATATATAAGTAACAGATCTAAATTAAAGCTGATCTTGTGGAACTACTACAAGTTTCTGTTGAGTAATGTGGAGGTGGGGGTCCTAAAAAGAAACAGGCTAAAAAGATCCCATTGTTTAGCCTATAAAATTAGTATGAGAGTCATTATTTTTAAAACTAAGAAGAGCTATCTTAGCCGGGCGTGGTGGCACACGCCTTTAATCCCAGCACTTGGGAGGCAGAGGCAGGTGGATCACTGTGAGTTCGAGGCCAGCCTGGTCTACAAAGTGAGTCCAGGACAGCCAGGGCTGTTACACAGAGAAACCCTGTCTCGAAAAACCAAAAAAAAAAAACTAAGAAGAGCTAGCTGAAGTAAGAGCCTCTTGATAATCTAAGTGACAGATGTTGAGACTCTAACCTAGAGTTATGCACTAGTTAAAAAGGGTATCTGAAACAATATGACAAGAAATAGCAAAAGTTGGAAACAGAAACAGGTCTGTTTCTGGAAACAGAAAGGTCCCCTGCTCCATTCCCCCACCTTACAGCTAAATGATTATCACTAAAGAGGTATTACAAGCTACCAACGTCCCTCATACACAACTCTTTCTTTTTTTTTTTTTTTTTAAAGATATTTTTTTAACATTTTTTTATTTATTTATTATGTATACAGTATTTGCTCTACATATATGCCCGGGCAGATCTCAATGTAGATGGCTGTGAGCCACCATGTGGTTGCTGGGAATCGAACTCAGGACCCTGGCAAGAACAGCCAGTGCTCCCAACCTCTGAGCCACCTCTCCAGCCCCACAACTCTTTCTTCAAGAGAACATTTACAAAGAATAATTTTGAGCACCAAGAACATGTGTTTGTGAGTGTAAAATTTAGGTGTGACTTGAACCTGGGAGGTAAAAGTTCAAACAAAAAGACAATGATCCAATTCAGAACACAAAGGAAAAAAAAGATTATCACAAAAGACAGGGAAAAGGAAAAAAGATTATCACAAAAGATAGGGAAAAGAAAAGGAAAATAATACAGACTGTATTATTTTGATCTCATCTATCAATAAAATCTGGTTTTTAAAACATCCTTGCACAGCCTTGGACTTGAGAATTTAGGTCTGGAACTAATCCTTGCAAAGAAATGACAGATTCTGAAAAAGCTTTTGGCATAAAGGGTACTGATCTGAAAGGCTGATGGATACATGATTAACTATGGGTTATTCAACCATGAAAACGGGTGTGGAGGGATTAGGGGTCTAGTACATAGAAACATGCCCCTGTGAGGGTCTCCCCAAGAAGCTGGAGCTCACAGGCTGGATAGTGAGTATCTCTGTGCTCTACCTCTCTCCTCCTCAGGCCTCAGTGCTGGGGTTATAGAAATAAATGTACTCCCATTCCCTTCTTTTCACATAGGCGCTGGGGATCCCAACTCAGGTCCTCCTGTGTGCACACTTCTCCAACTGAGTCATTCCCCAGACCTAAATGAGTATTGTTTCCAAACAAAGATTACACAGCTTTAAATTCCTAAGACAGTATTAAGTTAAAAATGAGATACAGAGGGGGCTGGAGAGATGACTCAGCGGTTAAGAGCACTGGCTGTTCTTCCGAAGGTCCTGAGTTCAATTCTCAGCAACCAATGGTGGCTCACAACCATCTATAATGGGGTCTGATGCCCTCTTCTGGCATGCACCATATATGCACACAAAACACTCATACATAAATAAATACAATTTTTAAAAAATACAGAAAAAAAAGAAAAACACATAATAATCTACATAGTAGGGAAAAGAGAAAAGTGCTAAGAAGTTAATAGTAAACAGAGCTATGTTTTCCCTTTTCTGTTTTGCTCTTGTTTTTTTGTTTGTTTTGTTTTTTTCTTTTAACCTTCTTGAAGCAAGGTCTCCCATAGCCTGGAACTTCGTACAAAGCTGAGGATGACTTTGAACTCCTAATCCTCCTGTCTGTACCTGCCAAATGCTGAAATTTGGGGTGGGTTGTTGTTTGCCATGCTAGGATTTGAACGCCTCACACATTCCAGATGAGCACTCCACTAGGGAAATGACTTGCCCATGGTCCGAAGTTGAATTAAAGTTTTAACCCCAAAGTCTGCTTTCATTCTTCTTTAAGATTTATTTATTATCTTTGTATGTATATACATGTGCCTTTGCAGGTTTTGTGGACCATGTGTGTGCAAGAGCCTTTGGAGGTCAGAAGAGGGTTTCAGATACTCTTCTGGATCTGAAGTTACAGGTAGCTGTGAGCTAACTTCTGGGAGGCAAAGCTGGGACCTCTGGAAGAACAGTAAGCATTCCCAAATGCTGAGTTATCTCTCTAGCCCAAAGTCGCTTTCTTTCCTTCCCTTCTTTTCAAGTTTATGAGTATTTGGCCTCCAAGTATGTCTGTGTACCAAGTGCCACGCCTGGTGCCCTCAGAGGCCAGAAGACGACACTGGATCCCCTGCGGTGTGACAGTTGTGAACTGCCACCTGGGTGCTGGTTAGTGAAACCATGTCCTCTGCAGGTACAGCCAGTGCTCTTAAATACCGAGACAGCGTTCCAGTGCTAGCTTTCTTAACCAACGGGAAAGAAGCGCTACTAGAAAAAAATGAAAGCAGTCTGCTCCAATTTTCATAAGAAGATTTAATCAATTTCAGGACTTACAAAGTGTTGAAATACATCAGAGTGACCCACCGTTAGAAAAGGAATGGACTTCGCCTTAACACTGGTGATCAGTCCCCAGACATTGAGTTAATCACTCAATAGCACCCCAGAACCCAGCTTCTAAACCTATGTGTGGGCTGTGACCTATCAATGAAGGTGAGGGTCATGGAAAAGCTGGCAGTAGTACAGGCTCTGAACATGAAAGTCTACAGACACACAGAGGTCTGAAGTGCTTCCTGCAGTGAAGTCACATGACCTCACTAGCCTTGGCTCTGGCCTAAGGCGCACCCTTCACACTCACTGCTCTTACACAAAGCTAGCTCCCTCTAACTATGGAAAAAGATCATTTTAAGAATTTTCTCACTGTCATTCCACGTCATGTGGGTACCAGACTACTCTATCTGTGGAGTGCAGTCTGTTAGAGTTGCTGAATTTTGAAACTGCTATTTGAGTTTGCATTGCTGATCAATTTCTTTAACAACAAACACCTCAGGTGACTTCTGCCTTGAGTCTATGGCAGTATTCCCAGCAGTTTTTGAAATGGCCCTGGAAAGCAGCCTTGCCACTTTGCACTGTGTACTTAACACGAATCAACACTCTCACCATTGTTTATAATATCAAACTATCAATCAACTCTGAAAATTACTAAACATGTTTGTTCTGCCTGCAGGGTTAGCCAGGATTTAAATCTGTAAAAAATAAGCACACTCATTTCATTAGTACACAAATTTGCTTTCATCTTTAATAAATAATAAAATTATATATACACCAAAGAATTGTTTTAAAATATGTTTCTGGGACTGGAGAGATGGCTCAGTGGTGAAGAGCACTGGCTGCTCTTCCAGACGACCCAGGTTCAAGTCCCGGCACCTACATGGCGACTCACAATCTTCTGAAACGCCAGTTCTAGGGGATCTGACATCCTCTTCTGCCACAGGCACTGAACACATGTTGTGCACAGACACACATGCAGGCAAAACATCCATACACATACAATAAAAAATAAATTAAGCCAGGCGTGGTGGCGCAGGCCTTTAATCCCATAGGGATGGGGTACAGAGCACCTAAGTCAGTAATCAGTGTATAAATGTTTATAAACCCCAAGGTACCAAACAGAGATGGGGTACACAGCACCTAAAGTCAATAATCAAGGTATAAATGTCTGTTTATAAAAATGCAAGTTGGCACCAACAAACTACATGATCAATAAAACTCAGGCTAAAAAAGCAAAAGAAAATTGTAATATGATATACCCGTAGGTAGGCAGGTGAACTCTCTAGCTCACAAGGAGTAGAGAGCACCAACATTTGATAGCTATTTGCAGATAATGGGTATCTTAGTTAAGGCCCTATTGCTGTGATAAGAAAACACTATGACTAAAAGCATCTTCAAAGGATGTGTTTGCCTTCACTTTACCATAATATCCATCACCGGAAAGAGTCAGGCTGGCTTAAGGCAGGAACCTGGAGGTGGGAATTGAAACAGAAGCCTGGAAGGAGGAATGCTGCTTGCTCAGTTTTCAAGGACCACCTGCCCAGAGGTATTAACACCCACAGTGGGCTGGGTTCCCCCACGTTATTAATCAAGAAAATGTCTACAGGCATTCTGATGGAGGCATTTTCTTGGTTCAGATTACTCTTCCCAGATGACTCAAGCTGATTAACAAAAAACCCAGGACTGTGGGGAAAACAATCATCTGGGAAGAGGCAAGGGGCTGAGTTTTCTGTGGTTCTGATGCAGAAATAATTGTGGAAATTATGAATTAACACACTTCAGTGCAATATGAGAATACGGTTTTCCAGCAACCAATAGCTGTCTAAAACAGAGTAAGCTTCTACCTCCAACAGTGCTTGAACAGGAGTTAGGAAAGGCTGTCCTCAGCCAGCAGAGCCACACGAGCATGAGTCTCCCAAGGAAGTCTACCTGAGAAGTTATCTGCACTTACAAGGAATGTGTGTCATTAACAAAGAAACTGCATACTTCAGATTTTTAAGAGAAATTTTAACCTAAAGAAAGGCATGTTATTTTTATCCAGTAAACATGAGGCTCCCAGATCACCTTGCTTTAGGTTAAAACAATTTAGCGACTCAGTGTTCTCTCCCTTTTCAGCACTGTTCTACAGAAGCACTGCACAGTACGCAGATAATACAGACTATTCAGTTGCCGTTTACAACACAGCTCCAAAACCAGAAATGCATCCAGAACTGAAAGAGTGTGGTGACTGTGGTCAGGAGTGCGGTGCGAATTTATGCATGTGCAGTAGGAGGGTGAGAATACGCTCACAGCAATAGAGGTTAAAATGGCCGTCTTTGGGCAGCTGGATAGGGACTATGCTTTACGCTCTCATCACTGGATCATCTCACAGTGTTTAATACTTTCATATGCAGGAAGATAAATCAATGGATTTTCTCTTAAAATGTGCTTCCTTGGGCCTCACAGATTTTTACAAGTATTTTCAATTATTTCTTCAGAGAGACTCACAGAAATACTGTTAGTTCGAAAGACAGAGTCATTTACAAACACTTGAGTTTTTAGATAATATAATTACCAAGAGTTAAGACAGCTTATCACCTCTGAATTTGTTGGGATACACAAAAATCTGTCATAAATATTTTCTAAAAGACATACAGGACAAAAGTATTTATGTCACAGCAGGATTAAAAAGAAAGAACTATAGCTTCAAGCATCAACAACAAAGGGTCCACAAGAGGAGATCAGCCCAGTGAGGAGTATGTGCAGAATTCTGCGTTTTAATGTACATCATCATGACACAGGGTATGATGATAGGGAAAGCTTTCTGTAGTATAGTGGTTATAATAGTGTGTATACATTTGTATGTGTATGTATGTAAATAGATGGAACTAAAACAAAAACATATCTAATGTGTTCACCCAGGTTCAGACATTAATGTGGAAGCAAAGTCAGTTAACAATGGTAGTAGCATCTGTGTGGTGGGAATGGCAGCAGAAAAGGGAACAACTTATTTTTACTATATAAACTTCTATGCTACTTAAACTGTTCTTTTTTTTTTTTTTTTTTTTTGTTTTTTTTGGGGGGGGGTTTTTTTTATTTTTTTGGCTGTCCTGGACTCGCTTTGTAGACCAGGCTGGCCTCGAACTCACAAAGATCCGCCTGCCTCTGCCTCCCAAGTGCTGGGATTAAAGGCGTGCGCCACCACCGCCCGGCTCTTAAACTGTTCTTTACGTGACAAACATGTTTTCCTTGATAAGCTTTTCACATCACAAAACACTGTTTAAAATAACTTAGAGAAAAGTATTTACACTCGCTCTGTGATCACATGTCACGTATGTCTGTTTTGTTTGGAGGGGAACGGGTTCTTTTATGACACTGAAGGTTAACCCAGGGCCTCACACGTGGGACAAGTAGAGGCTCTGTCACGGACATGGCTTTCCAGCCTTTAACTTCTAGTATCAGAACCCTAAGAGTGTTGTTTTGTGTGGACCTAGGACCTGACTATGCAAGCTCATGCTGACCTCAAACTCACAATGCCCAAGCAGTAGGATCAGGGCGCCATTGTGCCTGGCAACAGGGTTTTATTCCCTGGCTCAGAAGTCAACTTCAGATCTATTCAGTGTTATGAACAAACCCGTGTGCGTGGGAATTTTCTTCCAGGCAAAAATCACTGCACCTCAGTTGACCTGAGGGCATACTTACTTCATTTATCCTCTTAAATATACTGTGTCCTTTCCAAAATACATCATCCAACCATCTTTTAGCACCCATGTGCTAGACATTATATAGGACTGGATAAAATTTGGCAGCGTTTATTCAGCTCTCCAAGTAAGGCAATCAGTTTCCTCTCTTGAGACACAACTAGCGACACATGGCAGTTTCCAGCTGAACAGCAGTTGGGTGCTCAACGGGTTAGAGTGTGTGTGCGTGCACGCGCGCAGGCCCACTTGCCCATGTGAGAACAAAGGCTAACTTTGGGGTGTCTTCCCCAATCACTTCTCCGTTTTTTCTTTCTTCTTCCCTTTCCCCCCTTTTCTTCTTCTGAGAAGGTCTCACTGAACCCAGGGCTCTCCATTTCACGCAGACTGGCTGGAGAGCAAGCCACCAGGATCCACCAGTCTCCATCCCTGACCCATGCGCCACCACGCCTGGCTTCTAAGGATCCAAATTCAGGTTCTCAAGCACTTTAGCGACTGAGCCAGCTTCTTGGCCCCCTTTCCTAAGTCTCTCTCAGACAGAACACAGCAGGCTTCCCGGCCACTGCTGGAGCAGCAACAGCTTCAAGTTCCTCATTCTCCTTTAAGATGGCTTACTTCTAGTTTGAAAACTCTCCTGTTTATCATCTGCTCCTTAGAGGCAGGCATTTTTTATCTGCAAGTCTTTAACTGTGAAGGAAATTTTCTCTCAGTTGTTGCCAGGTAAGCAGCAGCAAACCATACAAGGGT
The DNA here is from genome assembly GCA_907164525.1 of Lophiomys imhausi. Taxonomy (NCBI): domain Eukaryota; kingdom Metazoa; phylum Chordata; class Mammalia; order Rodentia; family Muridae; genus Lophiomys; species Lophiomys imhausi. Next base: position 3,934,382 of record CAJQZJ010032188.1, on the reverse strand, counting down.
TTCCAAGCAGAGTAGTGTAGATCTGAGAGGCTGGCCGGCCAGGGTGCATTTCCTAAGGGCCTCTTGTGACCTTGAACTAAGAACTCACCGGGACCTGGACAGCATTGAAGTCAGCCCTTCATTTTGCACAGCTAGTGAAGGCTGAGTGGCCCAGAGCAAGGTCACAGGTCACAAAGCAAGTTTGTAATGCAAGGTCCTCTGATCTTAAGCCCTCACTACTACTCTCCAACACTACTTCTCTACAAAAATGAGAGGCAGGCCAAGGAGAAAACAAACCTGCTGCTGCTGCTGCAAAAACTAGAAATGAGCCGGGCGGTGGTGGCGCACGCCTTTAATCCCAGCACTTGGGAGGCAGAGGTAGGTGGATCTTTGTGAGTTCGAGGCCAGCCTGGTCTACAAAGCGAGTCCAGGACAGCCAGAGCTGTTAAACAGAGAAACCCTGTCTCGAAAAACAAAAAAAAAAAAAAAACTAGAAATGGTCTTCTCTCCTCAACCCCCAAAAGTCTGAATAAAGGGGAAGGGGTATCAAAACATTCCGAGCAGAGAAAAGGAGTGAAGCAGGAGATGCTATAAGGTTTTCAGACTTATCTTGCATAGCCCACATCACCAGAAGAGTTACATTGAGGATGGAGCGTCAGATAAATTTTCTTCTTAAGCCTTTTGAAATCACTAAGTTAAGACAATTCTAACACACTTGAAACTTGAAAAGGAACTGCTGGTACCATGAAGGATTAGGATTTCACGTGTAACCAGGACACAGTGTTGGGAGGGAACCAGGGTAAAGAAAAGAGTTTAAGTAATCCAAAGTGGGCAAAGAGGAAGAAACTATGAGGATACACTGCTGACAAAAGAATGTGAACAGAGGTATTACTACCAGAAAGGGAAAACTGACAAGACCTGACAAATCTGCATAGATGGCAGGGTAAACAAAGATAGCATGAGTTTCCCTAGAAGCCAGGAGCACAGCTCTAGGAAGTCTAAATTTTATATTCTTTGGATTTTTTTTCTCTTTAACTGAAATCAGTTTCTTTTTCTACATTAAAGATTTAAACACATGAGCTTGGAGAAAGTTTCTCTACACTTACTGAAGGGCACCAGGGAGTTCTAATGACAGCAGATCTTTGTCTGCCAGCAACAGGTTGAAAGTATGAGCGGATGGCTCTCTGTAATCAGTTTTTCAGATTTGAGATCTCTTCCTCCTACTGGACAGGACTGCTGTTACAATGCAACCGTACCGCTGTTAGAAGCTACTTCAGGGCCTAGCACACAGTACACACCCAAAAGTTGGATCTTGATGTATGGTCTGCTCACTGAATGTGTGCCTGCTTACATGGTACTTTTCTGCCTCCCTCATGCAGGTTTACATTTACAAGTTGTCTAAAAGCATAAAAGCTGCTCTTTTGTATCAGACGGCTCTGCCTGGGCTCACAAAACCAAACACAGTGGTCGAGGAGACAGCAAATTACAACAGGTCCCTGCCTAGGCAAAGGTGAGCCCCAAGGTGTCAGAAGGTTAACCACCTCACTGAACTCCACGTCCCACCCCAATCCGATACAGCTTTGGCAAAACTCAACTCTGACTCTTGTTTTTCTCCAACTAAGATCAACCTGGAGGCATCCATCTCAGCTTTAGTACTCTTGCCACTTCCCACTCGCTTCTCACTCACTCATAACTTTCTTGTTGTGTTTTTTAACTCCTTTCCCATCTCCCCTTCTCCCATCACTGTGGGTCACACACAATTATACGCACCCTGAAGACAGAGTGCCTAACACTGTGCTCAGTCAACTTTAAACTTGGACCAATTCAGTAGTATTTATTGAAAGGCTATGGGTGTATGTCAGTGGTAAGCCATGTGATTGGCACATATAAGGGCACTGATCTGATCTTCTGCCTTCCAAACCCCAAATTCAACAAGTGTAAATACAAACATGACGATTACCATTAGTAAAATGCATGTACACTGAGCTTCACAATGTCTTCCTAACTGCTCAAGCCTGCCAACCAGTGAGGAACACACAAAAATGCCCCACTTCCTCCCACCCCTGCCAATTTACCTCTGAACTTCACCTCTTACCCCAGCTGGAAATAATACTATTCATACAAGGCAAGTCTTTCCTTTCTCATTTCCTAGAGTTCAATGGATAACACCTGGGTTATAGCACTAGCTGAAATGTTACAGAATCTATAATCATCTCTGAATTTCTTGAGGACTTTTCTTATAGGCACATAATGGTCTCTTACACGAGGAATTTCATCCATGAAACTGACTTGTTTAACAACAAAGGGACAGTGATTTTTGTTTCATTTTTAAAGCTATTTTTAAAGATTTATTTTTATTATGTTTAAGTATTTGTAAGAGACAGTCATGTGTATGCAGGTACTCATAGAAACCGGAAGAGGATGTTGGAATCCTTGGGAGTTAAAGACACAGGGGGTTGTTAATGACCCACCATGGGTGCTAGAAACAGGAATTGAGGTCATCTGGAAAGGCAGCAAGTAGTCAGCCTCTGAGCCTAACTTCGTAAGAGTAAACCAGAGGGCTGGAGCTATATAGCTCAGTATTTGAATCTTACCTAGAGCCCACAACACTTGGGTCTGGACTCCAGCACAACTTTTAAAAAGTGCACCACAAATTTGTCCATACACTATCTATCTTTAAGGCAGTCACATTTAACCTGTGGCCATAACTGTGAGAATGTACACTTACCTCTGTGTACAGCTCTGTGTATGTATCCACTAGGATATGCTAATTTATGAGGGGGAAGGTACAACTCCGTAGCACACATGAGGCCCTGGGTTCAACGCCCAACACCAAAAAACTAGTAACAACAATGTGCTCATATACAATTATACCCACCCGAAGACAGTGCCTAACACTTTAAACCTCAACCAAGAGCTGAACTGATTGATGGTCCTGGGACCAATTAGAATTCTACCAACACCCTTTGACAAGTTGAAACCTGCTTAACAAATAAAGGCAGTTATTTTGTAACTTAATAATCTCAGGGCATATTAACTTTATTTCATTAACAAACCAAGTAAATAAAAGTGAAATAGTATGAGGAGTATACACGCTGGGCCTAATGCAACTCTAGGATCTCTCTATCCCTGGGCTACATTCTTAGCCTCTGTTGTAGTTCATCGATCAACATTCTTAACATTCTTCAGAATTAAATAACCACTTCATTTTAACATTGCCCAGTAAATATGCGGACAAACAGGCCTGCGACGTAGTCTGAATCAGGAAATATATGTCTCTTAAGATTATATTTGAAATTCCGTCCAACTTTGAAGTTCCCCTATTCCCTAAGAATGACACTTGAGACTTTCAACCATAACCTACCTCTCTTTAACCCAGTCCACACTGCTAATCTAGACAGGAGGGGACACGCAATGGCTCACACATAATAAATACAGTTATCGAAAAGCACCCAGAGACACGCACGAACTAGAAAACTGAACTCTGGGACATCTCTGGCCTGAAACGAAAAGCTTTAGTTTCAGAGTTTGAAAAGTCCGAATTAACCAGTCCTTATTAACCCCAGCCTGGTAAGAAGTCGACTTCTCTTAACTGTACAAAGGCAAGCAAGGCTCGAAATCCCACACCCACATGTGCAAGAAGTGGGTCAGCACTTCTCGGCCAAGGCACCTTTTTCCCTACAGGACGGCCGGTTTCAGATCACACTCGCCTCTCCAGTAGGAAGCGCGCCAAGTTCTCCCGGCTTGGGAAGGCGGCCAGTCCCCCGCGCTCACCGGAGCAGGGGTGCGGGACCTTTGGCCGCCCTGTAGCCGCGTCCCGGGTCCCGCCACCCCCGCGGGCACTCACCCACAGGCTGCTGAAGTAGTCGAGGCCGCGGCAGATGAGCGCGCCGGCGTGCGCCAGCAGCACCTGTACGCCCAGGTAGCTGCCCAGGCAGTAGAGACCGTAGAGCAGCGGGCCGCCCGCGCCCAGCAGCAGCAACAGGCGGCGGCGGCGCAGCGCCTGCTCGCCCAGGGCCTCGACGCCGTAGTCGGCGAAGCAGAGCGGCAGCAGCAGCGCGGCCAGCACGATGGGCGTGTGCGCGCGGTGCAGGCGCCGCAGCCACAGGCGGCCCAGGCGCGTGAGCGAGCTCTTGAACGGGTGCAGGAAGGTGCCGCACAGCACGGCCCAGAGCAGCGGCCGCAGGAAGGCCTCGAGGATGAAGTACACAAGCACCGCGGCGCCGCAGCACAGGCATACGAACAGCACGGCGCCAGTGTTGTAGAAGGCCTGTTTGATGGGCTTGTCGAAGCGCAGCGCCAGCGCCGCGGTACGCGGGGTCTCGCCCGGTCCGGCCGCGCCGGGGACCCGGGGCTCCGGCCCGGGAGAGCACCGCGGGCTGGGCACTTCAGCAGGACCGCTACGGTCGGCCATCGCGCCTCTGCCCGGACCGAGGGGTGGGGTGGCTAACTGGCGAGGAGCGTGGGCGGAGGCTGGCGGTGCCACGACGGCTTGTGGGTTTTGTAGTTCCCAGAATGCCGGCGGAGCATGCGTTAGAGCCCATGGAAACTACAACTCCCAAGAGGATGAGCGCAAATGCCTCCGCCCTCGGGCCCAATAGTCCCTCAGGGACCAGGTAACAAGTTTTGAGGGGGGTCCAAGAAAGCGGGGTGGAGCACAAAACAAACTCACTTCTTTGGCTGTTGTCAACTTCTGCGGAGGCAGGACCCCAAAAGAGATTCTTTTAGAGATAGAAAATACACGCTGTGTTTTATTCTTGGGAAGTAGTTCTAAAAACACTGATGCACAAACTTAGTTTTAACTAATTTATTTAATAAATAACTTTTATTTTTAATCGTGTGAATATAACGTGTGTGGGCAGTCAAAGAAGCCAGAAGAGTCAGATGCACACAGCTAGAGTTACAGGCAGTTGTAAGCAGCCTGACTGTGCTGGGAATAGAACTCAGGCCTCTGGCCAGCCTGGTCTACAAAGTGAGTCCAGGACTGCTAGAGCTGTTATACAGAGAAACCCTATCTCGAAAAACCAAAAAAAAAAATTTTTTTAATAAATAAATAAATAAGAACTCAGGCCTCTGGAAGAGTAATACACTCTCTTAAACACTTTTAAAGTGCTCTCTCGTGTATATGATAGGATTTTAAGTATGTGTAACAGTCTCTGATCTAGGTGCTTGGCTCCTATCAACTCAATTTATCCTTAGAACACCCCTAGAAAGTTGTTTTGTTTTGCAAACAGGAAAATGGGTGCAGAGAAATTAAGTATGTGGCCTCACACAGCTGTCAACTGGGTGAGGCAGGCTTCACACTATGGGCCCTTATTCTGTAGCTCTGCTGTTCTATGCTAACTGATCTGAACAGGGGATCCTTTCTCTCCTATGTAAAGCTCCGTAGAGAACCATAATGTGTAGAGTAGCAACTATTAACCGCTGTGTCTCATACTGAGCAGGAGCCTCGGTATGAGAGCAATCTAACCATCTCTGAGTACCTACATCAGACTGTTAAACCGCCACTGTTTGCTTTTAGTTCCTGACGTCAGGTCAGTAAGCTCCCCACAACAATGTTCTGTCTGGCAAGAGATAACGGAAATAATCAGAGTTCCCACTACAGGGTGGTTATAAAGAGGCCAAGTCCTGAGCAGTGCAGGGTCCTTCTGCCCTAAGGGAAAAGTGTTGGGATCCAAGCCTGCTTCCTATAAATACTCCAAAGAACATTTTTATCTGAGAAAGAGACTGAAGGAGAAGACATGAAAGAGAGAGGGAAAAGGAGGAAAAGAGGGAAAGCTGGCCTTTACTCCTTTACGGAAATCTCACTATGGGAGAATTCCACTGTAAGATTTCTTTCCTGTTTTCAATAAATTTTCATATTAATTTCAGCATGATTTCTCTTTCTGTTCTAACATTAAATACGTTACTTTTCTCATGAAGAAACACTGCTAGTCCTGGGGATAAAAGGATTCAGTAAGTGAAGAAAAAGAAAAAGGAATTCCTTTCTCCTTTCCATCTGGCTTAGAGGTTCTGGGCTACTGGTATTCAGTGTCTGGGTCTTTGGAGTCTGATGTTTGCCTCAGTTGTACTTACATTTTACTGAGCTATTTCACTGTTTTCTTCAGCCCCTCTTTATACTGCCATCGCAAATTATAGTCACATTTGCTGTCATGTGTGTATTCATTGACTTGACTGCTCTTTACAAGGTGTCACCTCCACACCTAAAAAATTCTGGGAGTGGGAGGTGCTTGACAAATGTTCAGAGCCATGAGTCAATGTCAAGCCCCCATGCCACTGTGATGCTCAGAGCTCAGAGTCTAGTGCCCATCATCGTAAGATAACCAGTGCCTCTGTCATTCCATCCCCCAAATTTCTAATCCCTGTGGAGTCAAAGCAGATCTGGGTCTCATTCAGAATGGAGGAAGTCTTTCTGCACAGCTTAGAGAATCTGTGTCTTTTGTCACTCAAACCATGAACCAGCCACTTGTACCCTTTGGTGAAGCCTCCTCCATGAAGCTAGACCTGCTTCAGGTCTAGTTTCCTCTCTTCTAACAAAATGGGCTCAAAACGCATCCAAGTGAGTCCTCAAGCCTGTGAATCTCTGCAATTACAAAAACTAAGCTCCTGTAAAAGTTAAGGCATGTACCAAACTCTTTGCCAATGGACGCGCGGCCTGAATCATGTTGGGGCCCCAGTTCAGCAAATGGAAGAGGTCCTATTACAGGACTGTACTCCGTTCCCAAGTCTCAGTGGAAAGCAAACATGCTGAGCCTTTCAAACTGGTTCTAGAATGGCCAAAAACAGAACTGACAGGCATCATCAGACTTTCTAGGGAAGGAGAGAACTCCAGCAGAAAAGAAACAGAAGCAGGGTAAACTGACAAGTATCTGTGTGGCCGGCCTCCTGTCCACTGGGATTTTCTTCACCTCCCCTAGGACTCAGCATGCTGCTGTCAAAGTTGTTGGGAGATGTATCTGTCTCCCTACAGAACTCCTAGAGAGCAGGAACTGGGTTTGCTTCAATTGTGTGTCTCTGAACTGACACAGCAAAGGATATTCACAATCCACAGTGAGAGCTCAGTATGTGCCAAGCAAGAGAATGAGTGAATGGTATCCTGTCCCAGTGGCCTCTTTGTGCTTCCTGGGTGATATTGAAACTTTTGAGCATTCATCTGGTTGCTGTGGGACTCCAAAGTTTCGGGAGCTGAGAAACACAGAGAGAAGGCCACGCCTGTGTTGACTACAACATTGTAATTGTGGAGAGTTAGAACTGCAGATTCAGATCCAAGTTATCCTGGGTTATTTTTAGTCCCCTTAATAGCCATTAATTATTGCTCACCCGTGTGTCTAACCTAACATCCTTTTGACCATCAGGTAAAACCTTTAAAATATATTTTTAGCAACCTACTAGATTTTATCCATCCTAAAGCTAAGAATTTCATCAGAGAATATTTAAATACATAGTAGAATTTTCCCTTCTTTGATATAACTTACTTACTTGTACCCTACTAATGTATTTGGTTGATATATTAATGTATAGCTTTTTTTTTTCAGGGTTTCTTCTGTGTAGCTCTTGCTGTCCTAGTGCTCACTTTGTAGGGACAATTTGGGAATTTTGGTTCCTTTAAAAAAAAACACAGAAATAGCCGGGCGTGGTAGTGCACACCTTTAACCCCAACACTCGGGAGGGAGAGGCAGGCAGATCTCTGTGAGTTCAAGGCCTGCCTGGTCTACAAAGTGAGTCCAGGACAGCCAGGGCTACATAGAGAAACCCTGTCTCAGAAAACAAAAAATAAAAAAAAACCCACAGAAATATTATAAGAATATGTTTTCATTTTAATCCCAAGTGTGGGGATATGGGGCTGCTTTGGACTGTCCACAGCAGCTGACCATGATTTGGCTCCTGCTCTATCATAGGCATGGTTTTGCTAAGCTGCAGATCGTTTCTGCAATTGTGTGACATTTGAAATTCTAGGAACTTTTCAGAGGGTGTATAAATGCTAGGGCCCCAAAAGTGTGGGTGGGTGGTTGTTGGTCATTGGGGTAGGAGGAGGGGAAGGGAGCTGGTTGCAGTTTGAAGTCAAGCTCAAAGAAGTAACAGAAGGAAGGAAGTTAGATTCAGGTATCCCCCTATCCTTCTTTCTCTCCTATCTAGTGAAAGGAGGTGAAAATGAGGGGACAAAAGGTGCCAAAATGAAGAACCCACAAATTAGCAAAGACGAGCTACATTGTAGACCAAGCTAGCCAGGAACTCACAGAGATCTGCCTGCCTCTGCCTTTCAAGTACTGGGATTAAAGGTATGCACCACCACCACCCAGCAATTTTCTTTGTTCTTTAACTAATAAAATTTCTTGTAACCACCTCCATGCTGAAGTATGTCTTTTTGGGCAACCTGAATGCATGTTCTAGGGCCATAGTTACACACATTTTGCTCCAGAATAAATTATATCTTATTCCCTTTGAGATGAATGCTATGTTTGGGTTTGAAACAACCTAAGAACTAATCTTGAGAAAGGGACTCAAGTTCACTCAAATCTCAAGATCATTGGGGCATCTGCTCTAGTGTGTGTAGAAAAAAATGGCTAATTAGATGATTTAACCAGTATTTATATTATTATTAATTGGTCAGTGGTGTTAATCCTTAACTCACCATTATAAATGAACACACACAGACACCAGATGGATTTTGACAAGCCTTGGCCTGAATTGTGCAATCCTAGCCAATCTAAGCTAGCTCATAATTCTGTTACCAAAATATGACCCCATATATACATACGTTTCTTTGGACTGCTATTCTCCATGCTATGCTGATTTTCCAGGCCACGTGGAATGATCTTCTTTAATCTACCCCATGGTGTGTGTCCTCCTTCTTCCTGCTCCTGGCTTCTCCCCAGATGCTTTCTGTCTCTGAAGCCCGCACACCTTAGTCCTGCCTACCTCCATCTTTGCCCAATCTCCAGGCCTTACTACTTATTTAACCAATCAGAGACAATGTAAGTAACAAACAGCAAGCAGGACCAATTAATATTTAGAACGCTAAACACCGCCCCATCAAGTGTGTCTCTTCTAACATGCCACGCTTCTAGATTCTTTTCGGTGGCACCACATGACTCAGTACAAAGCCCTTAGGGAAGACCAGCCTCCTGGGCACCCTGTATACAATGGAAATGAAACAGGCTCAGGCCAATAAACTGACCCTGAGACCAAGCTGTGCCTGACCTCCCAGTTGTATGAATCAAGATATTTTCTCATCCTTTATCTGGTGTAGTTACTTTTTTTTTTTTTTTTTTTGGCCCAGAACATGGTGAGACCCTGATAGTGGCTCTCAAAATAACTCCATGACAAGAGTTATCTCTTAAACAGTGTCCCACTCACTCCTCCTGTATGAATACAACAACCACTAGGGTGAGTTTTTATAGTAGCTGGGAGAGCCTTTACCCAGCATTGTGCCTGTCATAGAGTCTTCCAAGTGTCTCTACAAACCTTTTCAAGATTGTGCTGAGTACTTGTGTTACACAGCACTATCCTCTGAGCAGATCAACCGCCATCCTCATAAGACCAGCTCTGCCTGCTTGCAGACCATCCCTACCAGTCTGATGGCATGCCCTCACAGAAGGATGGGAGGGTCACTGAACTCAGACCTGAATGCCTAGTCACTCCTCCCAGCCATTTGTCTGCTCAAATGCTCATAGTCTCCCAAAGGAGCTAGTATATAGGCTGGGGGGAGGTTAATTGAGAGGGTCTTTATCTGCACAGCCATTGTCCATTCTGGGTACAGACCTTCCAGTACCTCTGTCTTAGGGTCACCCACGCTCCTGCTCATAACCCCTCACCCATGCTTTGTAAGTAAGCTTAATAAATGTATTGGTTGCTCAGAGTGAACTTTTGTGGACTGGAACATTTATTTGTCATTGGAACCTTATGGGGAAGGGGTTGGGTAGATATTACTTACTCACGCAGGGAGAAAATTCTTGAAACAACTTGCTTCTGTACAAAGTCCATACTCATCCTGCTGTGTGTTCATGTCTCCAAGGGCTCTGCGAAAGAGAGACTGAAAGTGTGCTCACTCACACATGAATTCAGTTTCCTGAGCTGCTACTTGCTATCTACATGGCTGTAAACAAATGATGCAGCATTTCTGAGCAAGTAGAGGAAGGGATGGTTACCCTGTGGCCAAGTATAACTCAAGTAACTGACATTCACTATTTCTAACACCCACAAAGCCATGTCTTGCAGGCTTCACATCTCCCTTAAACAAATCAGGAAACATGTTCAGCAATTAAGTCAGTTTATCCAAGGTTGTACAGTAAGAAAGGGGTTCTGTCAGCTTTAATAGCCTCCTAGTTCCATGAAACGACACAATTATAACGATTACCTTACAATAGAGTTTCACATAGTGATTGTTAGAATAGTTGCCCCAATGTCTTTGGAGATAATTACTGTAAATCAGGGCTGGACACATGGCACATTGCTGCTTTCCCTTGCTGAGCCCATAGCAGATACTACCACTAAGACTTCCTTACTGTGCCAGTGTAGTTTTGTATTGCTGTGATAAACAATGTGACCAGAAGCAACTTGGGGAGGAAAGGGTTTGATTCATATTACAGCTAACAATCCATCATGGAAGGAAGTCAGGGCAGGTACCTGGAATCAAGAACTAAAGCAGAGGCCTGGGAAGAGTGCTTCTAGAGGAAAGGAGGCTGAATGAGCCATGAGGAACAAGAACAGTAAGTCAGTAAGTGCTCTTAACTGCTGAGTCGTCTCTCCAGCCCTGGGTTTTTTGTTTTGTATTGTTTTGGCTTTTGTTTTTTTGAGACATGGTTTCTCTGCCTAATAGTCCTGGACTCGCTTTGTAGACCAGGCTGGCCTCGAACTCACAGAGATCCGCCTGCCTCTGCCTCCTGAGTGCTGGGATTAAAGGCGTGCACTACCACGCCTGGCCTGTTTTGTTTGCTAATCTGAGGGGCAAGGATAAATGACATAGCTTTCCTTTCTCCTTCTTCCACTGGGTGAAAGTGGGAGGTGGGGAGCATTGAAAGCTGAAGTCTGTGATAAAAATTTGGACTGGATATCAGAATTACCTGTCCAGAAATGAAATAACCATGAATGGTGGCTCTCTGGTTTCAGAGAAGCGACTGACATTTTCTCTAAAATGGTTGATGTTTGAGAGTTAGGGATCAGGATTTGGAATGCTGGGACATCCCTTCCTTTGCTGTGTGCCCTACAACAAAGGCTGAGGCCACCCAGTGGTATAAATATCCAGCCTTCAACTGTGACTCTGAATAAGACTGAAAACAGAAGATGGTGGGTGCATTTCAAATGACCAGACTAATCCCCTTTTATTGCTAAACTATCTTGTTTGTTTGTTTGAGGGTTTATTTGTTTGCTTGTCTACATAGTGTCTTGCTACATGGTTCAGCTAGTCTCAGACTCAGGATCCTCCAGCTTCAGCCTCCTCAGTGCTGAGATTTCACCCAGCTACACAGAACTGTTCATTTACAGATGAGGTAAGTCCTGATGCTTTGAATCCTGCGAGTTGCACGGTCGTGTGCCTGGCACCAGGGTGATACTGCATCAGCCTCAAACAGGTCTCTCAACCTACCTTCATTCAATGCACTCCAATTCATCACACTGCAGTCAGTATGATCTTTTTAAGACACAAACTGACCTCTTTCTAAGCCTCTTTATCCCACATAAGGGCATCTGAGCACTTAAATACAACTTACAAGGTCTTATGTAATCAGGCACTTGCTCACCCTACCTCATCTCTCTACTCTCTCCCTTGCCCTTTATTTTCAGTCTTAGGATCCTGACCCTAATACCTCCAACATTGCAAGTGTGTGGCCCTCTATGGCAGAAAGCACTTTGCAATTGTAACTAAGCTAAGGTTCTTGAGATGAAGAGCTCATTTCTAGGTTTTGATGGAGAGGAACTAAATATAATTGCAAGTATGTCTACCAAAGGAAGAAAGTGAGATTAAACTACACAAAAGGGGGTGGTACACCATACCATAGAGACAGAGCTCAGGCTGCCATTGGGATGACAGATTAAGGAATGCTGGCAACTAACAACAACTAGGAGAAATCAAAAAAACTGAATCTTCCTCTGTGAAGCCTCCAGAAGAAACATGCCCTGCCAACATCTTGATTCAGCTGAGATCCCTGGCCACCAGAACAGTGGGACAACACATTTGTGTTGTTTTCAGTGATCGACTTTGTGGAAATCTGTTGCAGACATGATAGCCTTGTCAAATGCCGGTGGGGCCAGAACAAGTCCTGCTGATCTTTCTCCTTGCATTGTCCTCCCCTTTCTTGGAGATGCCTCTGCCTCCTCTACCCACATTGTCTTTGTCAGTTTGGGCTGCTATCCCAAGTTACTTTAGACCAGATGGCTCAAATAGTTGCAGAAGCTAGCAGGTCTGAGACCAAGGAACCAGGATGCTCAAGTTCTAGCAAGGGTTCTTCCGTCTCTTCATATGAAGAATTCCGTCACAAAAACTTCACCACCACCACCTAGCCAGTCAGCCCTTGTATGCTGAATCCCCAATGGCTATCACATTAGAAGATTGTAGCTTCAGTATGGAAATACTAAGGGAACACATTCATTCCACAGCTTACATCTTAATTCAACCTCAGTTCCCTGGCCTGCTCTCCTGGTTACCCTCCAGCTAGGGAAGAACTCTCTGCTCTGGGTTTCAACTACACCTTTGCCACCATAAGCTTCTCGAGTCAGTCCCAGGGCAATCAGCAACTCAGCTATTGCAAGTTCTCTCCTTCCTCATGACTCACTGGACTCTATGACTAAACTCTACCTATTATTTCTTTTTTTAAATTACTTAGTGTGTGCATTCACATGCAAGTGCATGGAGGTCAGAGGACAACTTGTGGGAGTTCTCTCCTTCTACCACATGGCCTCCGAGGATCACTCAGGTCACCAGGCTTGGCAGCAAGTGCACTAACCCACTGAGCCCACTCACCAGGCACTCTGCTTATTCTTCACTGACACTTATGGTTCAGTGACCAGAAAGGACTTTAATTGAAATTCTTAAAGCCACATATATGCAATAAAATGACTGATACACTTGAAATGGAATTATAGATTGCCATTTCCTGCTTGATAAGGTATCAAACTTTGCATACTGCTTCTCTCTGGGGACTTTCAGGTGACTACAGCAATGCAGTTTTCCTCTTCGTCAGACAAGACAGGTTGCCATCTTTCCCAAGATCTATAAGGATTCAGGCAGAATGGAGAAAAATTTTACACTTAAATAACACACGAAGAAAAGAGGTAGAAAATCAAAAAGTGCACCAGAGCAAAGCAATAAGGAATTATAAACTAGTTTTAATTACATAAACAGGAAGAATTTCAAATTATGTTGAGAGTTTATGCTTTTAAAGTTTAATCCTCCTTAATATATTCTTATTATAACTTAATCCTCTAAAGATAAACATATGTATGGTGGCCAATGAACAGAATAATCATTTAGGTAGCAGATAGGTGTGTTGCTACAATTATTTTACATAAATAGAAACCCATTTCTTTGTTAGTAATGTGCCACACATCTTAGAGTAAAAATCCACATAGAACAGGCTTATAAATATACATTTATATATAATCTCAAAATCAATCACAATTGAACATTAGGTACACAACTTTTTATAAAACAAATATAACCCATCAATGTCTATTTAAAGGCATAGTTTTAACAAAATAGTATTTTGTAGGCAGTCTCAAAAAAACTGTATTAGTCCTTCTGGAGCCAGACTGTTCCAGCATGTTGATGCATCAGTGGGAATAAGGCATGTGGAGAGGCTGCATTCACTCTTCTGGGGTGGAGTGGTCAGAGTCTATGGAGAGGCTGCATTCACTCTTCGGGGCGGAGGAATCAGAGCCTTCTAGGCGATGAAACAGGAAAGAATCTAGTGAACTGGGTGAATGCCACACCCACTGAGCATCCAGCAAACTTAAAGAATGATTACATTCTAGAAGAATCAGGCTGAGCGGTTACTTGACTAATAGCAAATATTTGAGAGAAAACTGAAATATCACCCAGTCGTTGGTGTATTCTGAAATAGAACACACCCCCAAGGCTAGGAGATTTGCAAACATTTTTCCATCGCCAGGCACATTTAAGCTCTTATTTCCCTAACTACTATTTTCATGAAAAGGAAATTATATGCAAGTCATCTGTTAAATAAAAACACAAGGAAATCCAACTTGAAACTACACAAATTGCTCACTGAATAATAGAATAGAATAAGAAAACTAATGCAACTTAAAACATGTTTAGGCTGCCATGTAACATGCCAGTTATTTGGCTAATATGAGTCTTGGCTTCTTAATGGTATAGAGAAGTTAAATTAAGCAACAACGCCATATACATTCTTAACAATTCATATAATGTTGAATAGAGGAGGCAAGGCTTAATAAAAGATCCAGAAATCCTTTCTATAAACTAATTACTAAAAATTCAAGAGTAAGTATGTTTGTAATACACATAATGTTTTTTTTCTCTGGGTTTTAAAGTATACAAGAGACCAGAAAAAGAATCAACCCTGACAATAACCTTTAATGTTCATGGTGTGTGTGTGTGTGTGTGTATGTGTGTGTGTGTACATGTGCACATGTTTATGCATAAATACACTCCCATCTGTCACATATGTACAAAATATATATACATATAAACATACTGAGAATAATCAACCTGTTCACTAAATATGCATTGCTGTTTGGAGAGTAAGGATATACAAGAGTGAACTACAGTTATCTCAGCAGGTGACCTAGTATGTTGGCTCTCACGGATTGTTTCATTATATGATAGACATGTCACATATATAAAACACTCTCATGCCCTTATGATAATATTTTAAAATTTCTACACAAAAGTAAGTTACTCAAAAGCATAGAAATGTTCACCAAAAGAGCATCTCCACAATGAGCCATGTTCATGACTGCCAGACCTCAGGCAAAACAAAGCTGTAACTACCCAGATTGCTTCTTTACTGTTACCCCTTTTGTGCCAACTCCAGGAAACATATTAGAACATAAATGTGTAAGGATGCCACTGTACTATTCTTCTATAACAGAAAACTAACTATAAATTATTTTTAAACAAATTATTCACAAACTTTGATATTTTTACAACTCCCTAATAAGAAGTTATTGGTGACAGGAGTTACAATTGACCAGATAAACAGTATGCCCATGACTGAAGCCACTGTGGGAAAATCAGAGTCCACAAGTCCAACCCAGCCTACTTACTGTTTTTGTTCAGCCTGCAAACTAAGAATGTTTTTTTTTTTTCCCAACAGCTTTTTAAAACTTAATATAACGTTTCGGTATCTGCAAAGTATATGAAGTTTGAATTTCAGTTGTTTCACTAATGCTCAGCCATGCTTGTTCATTTCTGAACTGTCTGTGGCAGAGTAGAGCAGCTGAGACAGAAGTACAAAGTTAAAAATATTTACAACCTGGCCCTTTACAAGGAGAACTTAAGAAATCCTGGGCTAGAACTACGAATGGCATTCAACGTCAGTCAGTGCTAATATCACTTACGACACAATTCCGAATATAGAAAATAACCTTAAATTTCAAAAAATAGTATGAATACACTGGGGTAGAAATCCACCCCTCAGTTGTCAAACTTTCTGATTTCTTTAAGGACAAAAACCAACCCAAGGTGATGGAATGCATCTTCTAGGTTTTCTCTGAATGCATGTTTGACTATAGTGGGACAATAAAAGCATGTGTAGTTCCATGCTGTAAGACAGAACAAGGTCTTAAGAAAGTCATGTTTAAAAATTAACTAAGACAAGTGTATTCCTCTAATTGTATCCAATCTACACTATAGTTTGAAAAACATTAAAATGAGCTGGGGGTATAATTCAGTGGAACACTCCCTAATGTATACAAGGCCTTGGGTATGATCCCTAGTGATAAAAAGGAGAGAGAGAGAGAGAGAGAGAGAGAGAGAGAGAGAGAATAAAAAAGTACTAAAATGATTTTAAGTAGAAAATAAAAGTGATTCAAAATCAAATGTGTTTTTCCTCAAACACAGTTGTAAAAAGTCCTCATACTCACTGTAAAGTACTAGGGGGCAGGAGAAGGCACCTAGCTGATTTAAGTATGGACAGCAGGTTCTATTTAATGGAAGTTGTAAAGACTCTACATGAGGTGTAGGAAGTCATACTGGGTCCTTTGGCCCCTGATGCCCCTGACTGTAAAGTCTTGCCAGCACTAGTGAGTCAGCCACATTAATAACCTCAGTTTTTTCTTCTGAAAAGCTGGATTAGTAACAGACACTTCCTCTGGTTGCTAGGATCGAAAGAGTTAATCCACGTGGCACACTTAAAACATCACTAAATACGTTTCTCTGCCACTCATATTTCACTTGGGCATTGTACCAGAAAACACAGATAGGCATCTCCTCCAGGACAAACCCTGTATTAGAAAATTAAAATGGGGCTGGAGAGATGGCTCAGCGGTTAAGAGCACTGGCTGCTCTTCCAGAGGTCATGAGTTCAATTCCCAGCAACCACATGGTGGCTCACAACCATCCATAATGAAATCTGGTGCCCTCTTCTGGCCTGCAGATATACCTGCAGACAGAACACTGTATACATAATAAATAAATCTTTAAAAAAAAAAAAAAGAAAATTAAAATGTATTGTCAGATCTGGGGATGTATGCTGGAGACAGCATCAGCCAGGAGAGTCAGGAGGTGGAGGGAGGAAGACTGTGAGCTGTGAGGCCCTGAGAGAGAGAGAGAGAGAGAGAGAGAGAGAATGAATAGAGAGCTAACGTAGTTCTCTTGTGTTAGGTAAGAATTAACAAATCAGGGCTGGAGAGATAGCTCAGAGGTTAAGAGTACTGACTGCTCTTCCAGAGGTCCTGAGTTCAATTCCCAGCAACCACATGGTGGCTCATGATCATCTATAGTGAGATCTGATGCCCTCTTCTGGCCTGTAGGCATACATACAGACAGAACACTGTATACATAATAAATAAATAAATCAAAAAATAAAAAAATAAAAAAGAATTAACAAATCAGAAGACTGAACTGCTTTAGTGTCTGCACATCTGTCAGTGAGGAGTTCTCTGAGATGACGGTCAACTGTCTTGATGCATACCTATAATCTGCAGACTCTTAGTTTAGGTCAAGGATTATTGTTGAAAATGCCAACTGATGTCCACTGAAAGGCAAAATGACACTGTCACTAACAAGTCTGTCATTTATGTTTTTGGAAGACACAGTTTGATCACAAGGAGGGGATACAAAAACATTAGCTAGTCAAGTAAAGTATATAAAAGAGATTCCTCTGGCTCAAATAAACTAACAATACTGACACGCTTTTGTAACTTAGTCCATCAATTTGCTGGAAACCTACTAAGAAGTATCATCTGCCACAGGATGAGTGTGAGAAACAGGTCCTACATGAGAGGGATTAGTGGCCAGAACAAAGGTAGTAATTTTAGTAAAGCCTGACATGTGTACTGAAGAAGCCCAGTGTGCTACAGGAGCCCTGAGTAAGTCCTAAAACTATGTGGTCCAGAGGACTGGAGGAAGAGATAAGTAAGTTAAAGCCTTACATATGAGTTCATCATCCACAGGAGGGAAGACAGGGAAGACAGAAGCTATTTGGAAGAATTCAAGACCCCTCAGACAAGCAGTGGTCTGTCCGGACAGAGAAGATAATGGAGCTAAGTGGAGTTGCTGGCACATTACTTCAAGGAAGGATAAGTCTGCAAGTTTCAAGCAAAAATATACAAAACTGGTCACTGAAGTTGAAAGATTCAGTGAAACAATTACTTGATTTGAAACATGAGTAGAAAGGAAACACCACTGGCTCTCACTGTTAACTGAAGTCTCTTATTTGCTCGGTTATTTATAGATTGGCTATTATTCACATAAGGGATATAAAAATATTGGGCTTCTTATTTACAACACAGGGTCTCTATATACTCCCAACCCTCACTCCTAAACCAACTCCTAATGCCGAGAAACTGATCTAAAGGCCATGCTTGAGCCGAGCTTGAACGATTGTTGGGAAGTGGAGCCTCCGACTTGAACCTGGAGTTAGAAGCTGGGCGTGGGCGGTGTCACAAAGTAGCAAAACTTGCTTGGGTTTGGCTGTAGCCCAGAAGAATCTGAACACTCTCCCCTAAGGCAGACGTTCACCTCTGACAGGATTCTTGGAGGAGATGACCTTAGAAACCAAGGTCTGCTGTTGCTCAGCTATAAAGGTGGAGTCAGCTTGGAAGCAATGGGGACAAATGAGAGAATTCTGGAATGCCTCGATGGGAATGACCCAGCAGTGTAAGTGTCCACAGCTGCTCTCCTCTAGGCAGGCTGCTGGCGTGGATATTTGGACTAAGAGAATATCTGGACCTTTTGAAAAAGGAAATGTAGAACGGGACATTTTAAAGGTATATTCTTGTTGACTTGACCTCAGAGTCCCTGCCCCCCATTTTTTTGCTCCTCATGTCCACAGTCTTTGAAAATGTTAATGTATGGTTATGTTTTCCTTAGGATGACTTGTCTGCTATAATGTATATTTAGTTATACTTAAGGTCTGCTGACTGGAACACCATTGGCTAGAACCACCCATGAACACCTCAGTTGGTAGACTACAGTAGCAGAAGAGAGCAAGTTCTAACTATTAAGAATTTTCCGGGGCTGGAGAGATGGCTCAGCGGTTAAGAGCACTGGCTGCTCTTCCAGAGGTCATGAGTTCAATTCCCAGCAACCACATGGTGGCTCACAACCATCCATAATGAAATCTGGTGCCCTCTTCTGGCCTGCAGATATACCTGCAGACAGAACACTGTATACATAATAAATAAATCTTTAAAAAAAAAAAAAAAGAATTTTCCTATATTTATCATTAAAATAAGTTTACATCTTCAGGGACATTCATAGATCTATTTTAATCTTTCCTAACAGTAATATAAGACTGTTTTCTCATAACTAAACACTAATTGAAAAGATATTTTAGATAAATACAAACCACTTGCTTATCACTATAATCTCTCCCATACTCCCCATCAGCTGTGTAACTATCTAAAAGCGTTGATGCTCCACATAAATGTTCTCAAGAGGCTGATGATGCACTTGTGGCATCCTGTAAAGTTCTCCATGGCAACATGCAAAGGAACCCTCTTGTGTAGTACTGCTCAAAATAAAGACCATTCTGAGGTACACTTTCCACATCCAGCTCTTTTTCTACCTTGCTATGCGTCATTTGATCGTGTTAGCCAAGGCTGTAAGACATGTATGTCCACAGAAGGCAGCCTTTTGTCTGGATTTAAATCCCCATCAGTATGATCATCCTCACAGTTTTGCCAAGCCAATGCACAGATATCTAAAGCTCAACTGGAAAATAAGCTTGGAAGTGTTTGCAAATGTTTAAGTACTTCCTGAAAGTAAGGTTGCCTTGACAATCCTGTTTGACCAGGAGAGAAGCTTTCTCTTTTTTCCAAAAATGTTGAAATCATGACTTGCTTTTCTTTTTAAGTAATAGAAGCTAAAATTATACAGGCGATTATTGAAAAATAGATACTGAAGGTTTTTCGCTCCGTCTGGTCTGTGGCCTTGAAGCTGTGGCTAAGGAGTTCCCATAAGCAAGTAGAAGGTCAGAGCAACAATGAGAAGCAAACAAAACGGGGAGGAGAAGGTCTGGTAGGCAGCCGATGGCATGAAAATGTCTTCGTACTTGTAAATACTGACAACGCGCTCTGAAGCCGGAGGAGAGTCTATGTCGTGACGAGTGATAGAGCCTTTAACACAGAAGAGGAGGGGAGGGCCAGTCAGAGGCAGTGCAGAATTCAAGACAGAATCACCGAACACAAGTAAGTCTTCGCTGCTAACACATACGCAGTGCTTACCAGATCTGGAATCCATATTAGAGTCAACAGCAGAATTCTCTACAATTGCACATATGATGGAGAACACAGAAATCATTTATCTTTACACCCAAAGATGGTTCTTATTGATCTGCAGTCCCCCCAGATCAGAACAACTTACTGTTCTCTCTGTTCTGTAGAAACAAATTTTAATATTTCTACTTGTATGAACTGAAAGGATTTCTACTTGGCTCTAATAAAGTTAAACTTCTCAATATCAAATAGAAAAAATGTATTTTTAAACATTTAAGTTTTTTAAAGATTTATTTTATTTTTAATTGTGTGGGGGAGCATGTACACACAGATGACAAAAGAGGGCATTGCATTTCCTGGAGATGAAATTACAGGTGGTTGTAAGTCACCTTATGACTTATAATAGATACTGGGAACTTGTGTTCTCTGCAAAGGCAATATGTGATTTTTAACCTGAGTAATCGATACAGCCTTGGTGGGGGAAATCCCTATATTCTTAATACAAACAACAAACGTTCCTAATTCTGCTTCCTCAAATCTTGGAGATGTGGTAAACCCAAGTGATTTTCAAGAAGAGTGGGAAAGAACAATTTGGAAAGGAGAATGACTAAGGTAACACGTCCTTGCATGGAACTTTTCTCCACCTTGTCACTTGAAGAAAGAAGGAAATTATGTGTGGATAATGCTTAAGAGTCAATGGCACGGATCAGCAGCAGAGAGCTTGCCTGGCACTCAAGGACCTCTGGTTTAATCCTCAGCAGTAAAGAAGTGAAATAGTAAAAAGAAATGGTAATAAGCTGGGTTTCCTTTTCCCCAAGCTATGTGCTATGGTGAACATCTGTGGTTGAAGCTTCCAGCAAGACTATGGCAAAAGAACTGCTTGAACCAAGAATCTTTTTTTCTTTTCTTTTTCTTTTTCTGTTTTATTTTTTTTTTTTTTTTTTTTTTTGTTTTT
>CAJQZJ010032188.1:3884778-3902665 GCA_907164525.1 Lophiomys imhausi | reverse complement strand
AAAAAAAAAAAAAAAAAAAAAAAAAAAAAAAAAAAAAAACACAACCCAAAAAAAAAAAAAAAAAAAAAAAAAAAAAAAAAAAATATCACAGTCTTAGAAATAAAAACAGAAACCCTGAAATTCACAGCATTTGTGTGGTGATAAATGGTGTGATTTTTCTGAAAGGATTTTTCTGGAGTGGTAGGTGTGGTGTGTCTGACTGAACCATAGGGGCTTTTGAGTTGAGTGTATCCTTATTACTGATGTGGAATGATGGCTCAATGCCCACAATTTAATCCCCTGGTCTGCTGCAAAAGCCACACTTGTGGCCGGGCGGTGGTGGCGCACGCCTTTAATCCCAGCACTTGGGAGGCAGAGGCAGGCGGATCTTTGTGAGTTCGAGGCCAGCCTGGTCTACAAAGTGAGTCCAGGACAGCCAAGGATACACAGAGAAACCCTGTCTCGAAAAAAAAAAAAAAAAGCCACACTTGTACAATGCATCATGTAAAAACATCTGGTATCTGCTGAACACAAGTATACGATTTATTTATGAAATTTACTTGGTGTTCATATAATGACAAAGTCAGACACTAAAACACAGCACTGTAAGGTCATTATCTAGATGGTAAGATTACACATACATGCACCACTTAGGAGCAAACTGAACTTTCAAACTTCTTACGGAGGAGCAAGTGAGATGGCTCCGTAGACAAGAAGGTCTGTCATTGAGCATGATGACTTGAGCTTGCTCCCTGGAATTCACATGCTAGAAGAGAAAAGACCCCAGCAAGCTGTCTTCTGACCTGCACACGGGTGCAGTGGTATAAATGCACACACTCATATGTGCATGTGCATACACATACAGGCACACACAAAAAATAAATAAAAAATGTAACAAAAATCCTTATAAGTGACTTATGGATCTTTTAGTAACTGAAAACCCCTAGTTAAGAAACACTGTATCCCACCATTGCCAGAATGGTTCACAATGTTGCAGTAGGGTCTATCTATCTCACTGCTAAAGCATATGTTTGTAATACCCATGACCCTAGGAATATGAGAGAGAGAGAACACGGGGTGTTAGCCGTGGCTGAAGCAAAGCTTTTGGATCAATGTCTCACACCATTTTCCTGGTACAGCCTACCAAGAGGCCAGAAGGCAGGACTTACACAGACTACGAGTCTGTGAATGAGTGCATGGAAGGTGTTTGTAAAATGTATGAAAAACTTCTGAAGAGAATGAATCCCCTCCATCACATATGCTATCAGTCAGTTGTATGATTTTATTGACAGTCTGGCAGATCTCAGCAGTTTTGTTTACAGAGCTGATACACAGATATATGTACCAGCCTTATAACAAAGACTGGATCAAAGAGAAAATCAATGTGCTCCTCCACTGAGAGGCCCAACAGGCTGGGAAGAATTGAGTTGGAAACCTTAGGGATTAGCGTTGGGCCTGGAACAGGTGCCTACAGTACCCTGCAGTGAACATTTTGTATGATGGCAATCCTGTGTCCATTTTGTTACACTTGAGACAAGATTGAATGTATGCCAGAAACCACCATTGCCCCTTTGTTCCTTTTCTTTCTTTTTTCTTAAACATTTTTATGATAATCCAAATAGAAAATGTTTGCCATTTAAGGTTGGTTCAGGTCCTTGAAACTGCTCGTTTCTGCTTTACAGCAGTGAGGGCACTAACCCTTTGTGGGGTGGGGAGGTGACAACGTTGGTTATGTCCTGTGGGAAAGTCTTAGTGAAAAATAAAGAAATGTTCTGTAAAGAGACAGAGAGAGAAAGAGAGAGAGAGAGAGAGAGAGAGCACAGGAAGAAAATGGGAGGGGAGGGGTGGGGAGGGGGAGGGGGAGGGGAGGGGAGGAGAGAGGGAGGGGAAGGGGGAGGGGAGGGGAGGGGGGAGGATGAAAGCACAGATGGCAGGTGTCTGCGAGAACTAGACCCAGGCTGCTAAAGTGTGAATGAGGAAGAAGACAAGATGGTGCTAATGTGTTAGCAGGGACACCCCCAAGCAATAGGAAAGAGATATATGGTGAAGACAATGAAGACAACCTGGAACTGGGGCAAAATATGTGAAAGGATGAAGGAGAGTAAGAACAGCAGAGAATATTTCAAAAGAAAAGCCACTCTAAGCCAGCAAGCTATTAAAATTCCCTCTCTTCTCAATGTGTCCCATCACCACCAGTATTAAAGACTGCTGTCCAATTTGCTCAATGCTAATAGTGTTAAAAAATTTTTAAGGTCTTTGAAAAAGCCTAGTAAGCCAAAAAAACTCAAGACTCCCATAGTCAATGCTTGGTTTCTTAAATTTTGAACCCTGAACAATCAACAATATCAACACTTTAGTGCTATCTCCGTCAGAATCTCTATTTGAGAAGTTTTCACACTACTGCTTTCTACCAAGCCAATTCTCAAGCATTCATTTTTATTTTCTCCCTCGCTCCCCCCCCCCATCTGTCTTCTTTTCTTTGATACAGGGTCTTTTCCCTTAGGACCCCAGGTTTGTCTCAAACTTGTGAGCCTCTTGCCTCAGCCACCTAATTGCTGGGATTACAGGTATGTGCTGTCATCTGGAGCCCATTATGTCTTGATGGAATGCTATCAATAATCATTCATGGACTCACTCAAACTACAATAATCAATGCTTAGCATCATGCAGAATCCACAAGTCATGACTATTTATTTGAAAAGAAGTTGTTCGGGTGGGAATGCAGGGTGGTAGACTGCTTATCTAGCATACACAAAGTCCTGGGTTCAGTCCTCAGCATTGTACAAAACGGGCACACACCTGTGATCCCAGAACTTGGGAGCTGAAAGCAGGAGGATCAGAAATGCAAGGCTAACCTTGTTTGCATAACAAGTTTAAGGCCAGTCTGGGCTATAGGAGAACCTGCTAGTCCTGGTTATATATATATGTATATATATATATTTTTTTAAGATTTTTTTATTATGTATACAGTGTTCTGTCTGCAGGTATATCTGCAGGCCAGAAGAGGGCACCAGATTTCATTATGGATGGTTGTGAGCCACCATGTGGTTGCTGAGAATTGAACTCATGACCTCTGAAAGAGCAGCCAGTGCTCTTAACCACTGAGCCATCTCTCCAGCCCCCTGGTTATATTTTTGTCAGCGTGGCACAAGCTAGAGTCGTCTGGGTGAGAAGAGAAACTTCAACTGAGGAATGCCTATACCAGAC
Source organism: Lophiomys imhausi (assembly GCA_907164525.1). NCBI lineage: Eukaryota > Metazoa > Chordata > Mammalia > Rodentia > Muridae > Lophiomys > Lophiomys imhausi. Next base: position 3,899,479 of record CAJQZJ010032188.1, on the reverse strand, counting down.
TGGCCTGTGTGTAAGCCTATGGTACATTTTCTCGATTAATGATGGATAATGGGAGATCCCACTTCATTGAGCAGGTAGGTGGTCCTGGGTGGTATAAGAAAGCACGCTGAACAAGCCATGAAAGCAAGCTAGTAATCAGCACTTCTCCATGGTCTCTTATTCTTCAGTTCACACCTCCAGGTTCCTGCCCTGGTTTAAGTTCCTGCCTTGGCTTCTCTCAGTGGTGGACTGTGACATAACCTTTTTTAATTATGTCTTTATCACAGCAATGGAAAGGAACTAGGACACTGTCTTTAAAAAAGAAAATGCCCAAACTGAGCAGTACCCAAGCATGGTGGTGTATATTTGCAATGTCAGCATTACAGAGAATTAGGGAGATTACCCAGAATTCAAGGCCAGCAAGTCCTTGTGTTCTTAAGAACCCCTGAGAACTGGATTTTTTTTTTTTTTGAGACAGGGTTTCCCTATGTAGCCCTGGCTATCCTGGAACTCACTCTGTAGACCAGGCTAGCCTTGATCTCACAGAGACCCTCCTGCCTCTGTCTCCCAAGTGCTGGGATTAAAGGCGTGAGCCACCACACCTGGCTGAGCATTGAATTTTTTATTTGAGCTTTCCATAACCTTGCTGAAGTTATAAAGGGGGACAGATGCATGTGCCCACCTATCAATGCATGCGGGTGTAAATACTACCTTGAGAAGTCAGTACGTTTTCAGCCTTGTCAGACCTGCAGCTCTACCTACCTGAAGCATCCCTTAGTTCTTCCACAGTCTTCCACTTTGATTTTGGCAAATGGGTCCACAGGAGGAGCAGTGGGGAAAGGGTAGCCTGGGCAGTGAAAACAAAAAAGGGTCATAAAAACCCAGTAACAATCTTTACAAGGAGAATTCTAAAAAACGCACTGCCTACTTTCTATCATCATTGCATTGCTAGCAATGTTTGGGGACTTAACAGAGCCTTTGATGAAGTCAGAATATGCCCTTTTTACCAGGGAGTCCACACCTTTGGACCTCGTCTTAGGTGAGATCTGGGAATGAGTGTGTTTTTACTTAATTTTCATGCAAGCAACCAGACACCTTGAGTGGGGAACTCATTCTACATAACCACTGGCTTACCACTGTCACCCTGGGAGTTAGAAAAGTTAAACTTTAAAACAGTGCACACACTCAGGAAGAAGGACAGAGGACAAAGGCCCACCTTTCAACCTGGCGATCCACTTATATATAGAATGGAAGTTTCCATCTCATGTCTGTGGACCGCCACTTCCCCATATCCAACACAGGGTCCCTAGCGTTGCCCATCTGAGACTACATACAATGTGTGGCAGCAACACTGGAGAGCTAGGCTGCAGAGGCCTCCAATTTATAAGGGAAAGAAATCATTTTCACCTACGGTGTTTGCTTCATGTATGCACGAGCCACACGTGCTTCATCCTGCGTTCTCTGCCCCGCATGATATTTGGAACTGGACTCCGAGTCAATGATAGTCAAATGATGAAATGGAACCATCCACAGATGTGCCGAGGTACTGTAAAGCTTGTCTTTTGATTTGTAGCACTTTTCTTCAGTGGACTTTAATTTAGTTACGCTAGCTTTATACTTTTCACAAATGTCTCCAGGCTATGCTTTCCTGGCATAAGTCTGTCTGTCTCTACTACCCGAAAGATTGAGCACTGGATCAAACAACAGCTCTTTTTGTCACCCCATGTAACTGGGTCAAATGCTTTATTCTAGTTTATCCTATTTTGTACTAAAACCTACATTCGTTTCACTACTGTAGACCACATCCTGCCTTGAATGGCTTTTTATTTTTGTCTGTGTATTTATTCAGCAGCTTTTCAATGTTACAGATTATATTAAGTATCACTTATGACCTTACTCTTGTTTGTCACTGAAATTCCAAGGCAATTTTTTCTCCAGAACATTCTTCCAGGAATGCAATAATGCAATGACTATTTCCTTATATATCATTAAGATTCCAGAGGTGACAATTTCTTCAATCTTACTTCTGACTCAAGTTCTGCCTCTTTCCCTTTGGTCTCTCTCTCTCTCTCTCTCTCTCTCTCTCTCTGTGTGTGTGTGTGTGTGTGTGTGTGTAGAATTAAACTCAGAAGCTCACAAAAGCTAGGAAAAACTTTATCACTGACCACCACCCCCATTTTTCAATAAAACTCAGAAGCTCACAAAAGCTAGGAAAAACTTTATCATTGACCACCACCCCCATTTTTCAATCACAGAATCTTTAGTCATTCCCAGGATCTAGGATAATATTGGTTTATGATAGATTTCCAGTTCAATAAATACCAGTTGTTATCATCATCGCTGGATCATTATGGCTACTAAAATTTTATAAACTTAATTAAGAACTAATGACTGTTGGGTACCATTGTCTCTTTAAGGAATATGTATTTCTAGACACCAAATAAAAGCAAGTTTTGGCCGGGCATGGTGGCACAGGCCTTTAATCCCAACACTTGGGAGGCAGAGGCAGGCGGATCTCTGTGAGTTCAAGGCTAGTTTGGTTTACAAAGTGAGTCCAGGACAGCCATGGATACACAGAGGAATCCTGTCTCAAAAAACCAAAAAAAAAAAAAAAACAAAAAAACAAGTTTTGGAGCATAACTTAGGCCAAAGTTGTGAACTAGTCCATTAGGTTGGCAAATGCCTTCACTAACACTGATTTTCTGTCACGTTGTATGTTCTAAAACAAAACCAAATAAGGGCTTGGATTCCGTGAGTGATGCTTGCACATCCATTTAAAAACCTTTCCTTTCCAATTTTGTGGATTGAATTAACAGTTTGGCGTAGATTTTACCACTGGGTTACACCACTAGACCCTAGCCACTTACTTATTTACTGCTTTGTAAGCTATCCAAAAACCCAGACAATTTGGGCTTTTCCCTGGTTCTACTCCAGCAGTTCTCAACCTGTGGTTGCAACCCCACTGGGGAGTCAAACAACCCTTTCCAGGGGTCACCTAGAACCATCAAAAAACACAGATATTTACATTACAATTCATAACAGTAGCAAAAATATAGTTGTGGGGTAGCAATGAAAATAATTTCATGGTTGGGGTCACTACAACATGAGGAGCTGTATTAAAGGGCCCCAGCATTAGGAAGGCTGAGAACCACTGCTCTAGAGTCTTGGACTTCTAGTATAGATGTGTCTTCACTCAACACAAGCCCCTTAAAGAACACCTGAGTTTGTTAAGAGATAAAATACATATAAATACATTTGCTTAAATATCCTCCCAGATTAGGACAATTGCCTCCTGCTGTGGCTTGAATTTGAATGTCCCCACAGGCTCTTTATTTTGAACAGTTGGCTCCTGCTGGTGGCACTATTTTAGGAGGCTGTGGGTCCTTTAAGGAGGTGAGGCCTAGCTGGTAGAAGGATGTCACCAGGAACAAGCCTTTGAGAATCCTCCCTCCTCTACTTCTGGGTCCACTGTGATGTGAGCAGAGTCTGCCACTTGCTTCTCATGCCATGAGTTGAGCTGCCCCGCCATGTCTACTCCATCCTGATGAGTCGAATCCATGATGCTAATAACTCTTCCCACCCTTAAGCTGTTTCTGGTAGATACAATGGTCACAGAAAGGGGAACGACACAGCTCTACATGCTTGCTTGCTCCAATTGTAAAAACATAAACATCTTCACCCATGTTTCCTGGGGGTTTATCTCGGAGACTTTCATTTTGTAGCCCAGGAGAACGGTGGCCAGAACCATGCCTCTCTAACTATGCAAAGCCTTAGCAGATTACCATTCTGAACAACACTCACCCTTTGCAGTCCCCTGGGTACCACATGACTGACTGCTCCAGTTTCTCCACATCCTAGCTCCACATGATATCATTATTATTTTAATTTGGATTTCCCTATGCACTGATGAACACAAATGGCTCTTCATATCTGTATTAAGCACTCTGTGTTGTGGGTTTCTGTAACCTTTCTTTCCTTAACTTTTTCATAGGTTTTATATATATATATATGTTTCACAAGATTGTTGGTTTCAGACTTTTTCAGGTCTTAGCTTCGATGAAGTGGAGCTAAGAATTTCTCTACTTCTGGTTCCTGCTTTTCAGAGTCTTAAGTGTTCATTTTCTGCCCCACTAGCATGAGACATTTCTCTCATTTTTCCTTATTAACATTGTACTGCAAGAGAGCAAGGTAAGTGCATTGACCCACTGGGAATTTACCCATTATCTGATGTGAGGTGAGAAATCAATTGTATTTTTCTACTTATATTGATGTGTTTGGGTTTCTTTTTGTTTTGTTTTGTAAGACAAGAGTCTCACTATGTGATCCTGGCTGACCTAAAATTCCCTTTGAAGACCCAGGTGTTCTGGAACTCACAGAGATCCCCCTGGCTCTGCTTTCAGAGTGCTGAGATCAGAGGTGTGAGCCACCATCCCCAGCTCTACTTAAGTTGAATCAGATTTGGTTTTGGGTTTTGGGGGGGGAGGATGAGGGTTGTCTTTTGGTTTTTTTAGTCGGGGTTTCTCTGTGTAGCCCTTGCTATCCTGGAACTCACTCTGTAGACCAGGCTGGCCTTGAATTCACAGAGATCCACCTGGCTCTGCCTCCCTAGGTCTGGGATTAAAGGCGTGCGCCACCGCCACCATCCCTAGCCAGTTTTTTTTCTCTCAACATAATTTATAAAACAATTAATGCTTTCTCTAGTAATTTATGATAATGCCATTCCAATTCTTCAGTTCTTTCATGAACCTGGGTTTCTGTTTTGTTTTTGTTTGTTTGTAAGCTAGGACCATGTTATTTTAATTACTCAGCTTTCAAATATGTCTTAATTACCCAACAAGACAAAACTATCTCACCAATTCCTAGGACTTGATTCTTCCATATAAAGTATAGAATTTATGTGTGAAGTTCCCTTAAAGAATTGTACAGGGCTACTGTCTGGAATTGTCTTAAATTTGAGATGAACTGTGAGTGGATGGAGAGAATTGGTATATTTATAAAATCAGGTTATTGTTTTCAAGGTCATGGTTTATTCACACCCTTTATATCCCCTGATAGTTCATTTTCTCTATATAGATAAAATCATACACTGTAGAAGCTCTGTTGTGGTTTGTTCACACCCTTTATATCCCCTGATAGTTCATTTTCTCTATATAGATAAAATCATACACTGTAGAAGCTCTGTTGCTACTTTGAGCTGTATCTAGTTTTTGTTTTGCTTTGTTGCACATTCTCTGGCTCACTGCTGCTGGTGAGGAAGAACTTTGGGTTCCTGAGATATTTTAATCTTCTAAAGACTTTTTTAAAAAGTTCAAATAAGAGCAGGGCATGGTGGTCCACACCTTTAATCCCAGCACTCTAGAGGCAGAGGCAGGTGTCTCCATGTTCTGTAGTGAGGCAGCCTGGTCTACAAAGCAAGTCCTAGACAGCCAGGGCTCTGTTACACAGAGAAACCCTGTCTCGAAAAAAAAAAAAAAAGGAAAAATTCAACTAAGTAACAAAAACATCAAAGGTCATGTAATATAGCATCCTCTGCACATGAAATGTCCGTAATAGACAAATATTGAGACAGAAACTTCGTGGTTGCCAAGAGCTGAGACAAGGGAAATCATGAAACACCTGCATAGTGTTGGCTCTTGGGAAATACGGCTTCTTTCTAGGGTGATCCAAGTGTTCTAAATATGGCTCTTGCAATAGCTGCACAAATCCTGTGAGCATACTTTTGGAACTATGCTATTTCATGCTTTAGGTAGGCACATGAACACACACATGCCCCTCAGATTGTCAAGCTTGGTGGCTGGTGCCTTTACCTGCTGTGTCATCCCTAATGTCAATATTTTGGCCATACAATGCTTGCTTGTATGTCAAATTTGATAGCTCAATAGAAGGCTATCATAATTTCCCTTATGATTTCCTCTTTAGCTCTTTTGGTCAATTTGTTTTAATTGATATTATGGACCACAATCATGTTTTTCTTTACTTTCTTTGTCTTCTTTCCCTTTCTTCCTTCCTTCCTTCCTTCTTTGGTTTTTAGGGCTGGGGAATCAGATGGAGCACCTTGAATCTAGCAGGCAAGTGTCCTGCCACTGAGCAACATCCCCAATAACCCCTCCCATGCTTTCCCTAACTTCAAATTTCATCTCACTCTAATCAGAAGACAACTGTGCAGTGATGTAGATTCTTTGTAATTCACTGAGTTGCTATAATCTAATTCATGACAAATTTTAGATGTTTTCCTGGGTGTTCAAAAAGAGTATGGTTCTATATTTGTTTATATACCCATTTTGATAATGTTGTTATTTATATAAGTCAGACAATATGTATCTTTTATTTTTAAAATTTGATTTTTAAAGCTAAGGGTAACCTGATTTTGAATATGTTTTGTTTTGACATTTATCAACATATTTAATGTATTCACTAATATTTATTATTAATATACCTATACAATTGATATAACAATACATTACTGCTTAATGTATTTGGAGACACCATGCATGTAATACACTTATATAGTTATTTTTGAAGTACTGAGTAATGAACCCAGAGCCTCATTCATGCTAACCACTGAGCTACGTCTCAGCCCTGGAAACTTACATGTTGGAGTCCTGACTGTTTCTTTTTTTTTTTTTTTTGGTTTTTCGAGACAGGGTTTCTCTGAATATCTCTGGCTGTCCTGGACTCGCTTTGTAGACCAGGCTGGCCTCGAACTCACAAAGATCCGCCTGCCTCTGCCTCCCAAGTGCTGGGATTAAAGGCGTGCGCCACCACCGCCCGGCAGACTGTTTCTTTATCAGTGTATGACATTATTTGCCCTTCACAATCCATCTTCAATTATATCCTGTCAGATTTTGTTATTACAATTCCTTTAAAACGCATCTTTGCCTAAAACATCATTTTTACTTCTTCCAATTTGTTTGTATAGTCAATACATTTATTTTCATGATCAAAATTCAGCTGTAATATCTCTTATTGCATCTGCCTAGCACACTAACAAGGTTACATTGCCACATCAAATGATAGTGCTATTTCCTCTTTTACTCTCCCCTGAATTATTTTCAGGGCACTGTCGAGATGGCTCAATGAGTAAAGGTGTTTTATGTATAACCTGAGTTTGATGTTCATAGCCCATGTAAAGTGGGAGGAGAAAGCTGACTCTACAGACTGTCCTCTGACCTCCATGCACCATGGCACTCATATTTGTTCCCCTACCACACAAAGGGAGATATACTCTAATGATTAATTTTTTTAATTACCCCCTTTTTTGGTAAGGGATGTAAAGGTGCTCTGTCCAAATGTATGTCTATATACCATAGGCACACAGTGCCCATGGAAGGACGAATCGGGCATGGGACTGCCTAGGTCTGGAGTTACAGATAGTTGTGAGCCACCATGTGGGTCCTGGGAACTGAACCCAGGTCCTCTGGAAACACAGCCAGAGAACTGAGTCATCTCTCCATCTCCATACATTTTTAAAGTTAAAAAATAGATAGATGATAGATAGATAGATAGATAGTAGATAGATAGATAGATAGATAGATAGATAGATAGATAGATAGATAGATGAGATGGATAGACAGACAGATAGATAGACAGATAGGTCGGTAGATAGATAGACAGACAGTGATCTTTCACTTGAATATTTGATAGAACTGAGCCCAGAGTTTTCTTAGTTGGAAGATTTTTAGTTGACTCAATTTCTTTCTTTCTTCCTTTTTTTCTTTTTTTCTTATGTGTTGTATGTTATGTGTATGTGTATGTATGTATGTATGCATGTGTGAATACATGTTCACATGTCTGCAGGCACACATGTATATTGAGGCTCCATATACAGAAGCTGACATCAGGTGTCTTCCTGGATTGTCTCCACGTTCTGTAGTGAGGCAGGCTCTCTCACCGAACATAGTCCAGAGAACCAACTTTCTCCAGGGATTCCCTGTCTTCACCTCCCACGGGCTGGGCAAGCCCTTTACCTTCTGAGCTACACAACCACCCACTCCACACCACCTAGCCCATTTGACTCAGTTTCTTTTATTCAGGCTTTCTAATTCTTCAGTCATGTTTTTTTTTTCCTTTGTTTGGACAGGTCTTGATATGAATCCCAGTCTGACTTCAAATTTGCAATCCTCCTGCCTCAGTTTCCCAAGTATGAGAGAAACCAGGTTCGTATTAACTGGTTTTATCTGCTTCCTTGTTATTGAACTCTGACGCAGCATAAAACTCACCATCTTGAAGTGTACAACTCAGTGCTTTTGTCACTGCCACAAGGTCATGCAACCCTCACCACTATCTAACCATAGAAATTTCCATGGTTCCAGGACGAAGCCAAGTGCCAGTCAGCAGCTACACCCTAGTCCCCTCTGTGTAGCCCCCAGCATCCTTTAATTTATGCTCTGCTCCTATGGATTTGCCTATTCTGTACATTTCCTGTCGATGGAATCATGTGGCCTTTGGTGTCTGTTTTCTTTCATTTAGCATGATTTTTTTCAAGGTCCATCTACCATGCATCATACATTAAAACTTTATTTATTTTTTTATGACAGAATTGCATCCCCAATTGTACAAATAAACCGTATTTGTTTATCTGTTCATCAGGTGGTAGGCATTTGGGTTGTTCCTACTTTGAGATTATTATGAATCATGCAGCTGTGTAGAAGGTTTTGCGTGGTTATGTTTTCAATTATCTTAGAATACAATTGCTACATTATATGGTAACTCTACATTTTACTTTTTGAGGAACTGCCAAGTCATTTTCCAAAGAGATGTAACATTTTACATCTTCATTAACAATGCACAACAGGTCCAACTTCTCCACTTGCTATCAAAAAAAAACCCAAAACTCTTCTTGCAGAATTTTCATGTCCTTCTTCGCCTTCCCTGCATTCTCTGCCCCGTGTATACTGGCCTGTCTTCCTCAATCTTGAGATATGTAGGTTGAATCACCACATATGGCTCATATGCCTTTGTTAGTCAGCTATATCCATTTCCTCACTTACATCAGTTTGTTTGCTTGGCTTTTTTCCTAACCCCCACTTCCTATTTTGATACTATTTTTCTCCAAAATAAAAACTTAAATGAGGAGCTGGGGAAAGGGCCCAGTCAGTAAAGTGCTTGCCACACAAGCATGAAGGTCTGAGTTTGATGCCAACATCCATATTATAAAGCTGGGTGTGGTGGCCTATGCTTATAATCCTAGCATTGGGAAATTCAGACATGTAGATCCCTGTAACTTGCTAGCCAGCTAGCCTAATGGATGAGTCCCACACCCATGTGTGAGAATATCTGTCTTAAAAACCAAGGTGGGCTGGGAAGATGGCTCAGCAAGTAAAAGCAACCGCTGTGCAAGCATGAGGACCTGGGTTCAAGTTTGGCACACATGTAAAAAGCCAAGAATTACTGTACATACTTGTCACCCGATGGGGTGGGGGTACAGGAATGTCACTGGAGTTTGCTGGCTACCAGCCCAGCTCTCCATTCAGTTAAAGACCATTCCTCAGCGGAACAAGGCAGAGAATAATGATAAAGTCTACTGTCGTCTTCTGGCATCTACATATATAAATCACCCGCAAGGCTCCCCCGAAGCAAAGTAAAAATACAAGGTGGGTGACCTCTGAGGAACAACAGGTTCACCTCTGGTCATGGCACATGTGTACATATATACACGTGCATAAAGACACACCTGCAGCATGTGCATGCATACATGCGCATGCATAGACACACCTGCAGCATGTGCATACATGCACATGCATAAAGACACACATGCAGCATGTGCATGCACGCACATACATAAAGACACACATGCAGCATGTGCATGCATACATACACATGAATAAAGACACACCTGCAGACACACATGCACACGCATAAAGACACACATGCAGCATGTGCATGCATGCATCATGCATACACATACATAAAGACACATCTGGACATACACTGACATGCATACATATACAAAACCTAAAGGAATAATATTACAATGGAGTTTTTTAAAAATTGTAAAAATTTCCTCCCTTCCTCCCCACATGGATCCAATCTTTCTAGTAATTTTGTTTGAGAAACCAATTACAGCAACTTTTTTCTTCTCCTAATTTCTAATTTCTACCTGTCAGATATCCCTATAAGAAGCTGGCTTTCTCATTTATTTTTGTTTACTTATTATTTCCAACTTCTGCAGTGTTGGATGCTGAACCCACAGCCATGCACATGCTAACTGCTATCACAGAGCTTCACCTCTGGCCTCTCTGTTTGCTGTTTGAGGTTCTGTGGCTTCCATTCTCATCCAATTTGTGGACTGTGTGTCCTTTCTCTGCAATCCCTTGAGCCCATTTTCCATACTCCACTGAGTGGCTAATGGCTTTTGCTTTGCTATTTATTGCTTCTAATTAACTGGTTGGATCAGAGCCTTCAGGTATTCCCTTAGCCCTTCTTTCAGTGAAGTTTAAACCACAGATTGTCTGGTTATATCGTTCAGCTTCACCTCCGAGAACCACAGCCATCAGCCTCTTTCCAAGGCTGCCTGAACTGTCGCTTCCACTAATCAGAGTCATATAATGGAGAGAGGATGTTGAGGGGAGAAGTGGCAGACTGTAAAGTCCCACACCAGAGCAAACGAAGCTTTCACAGTAGCACTCTGTCCCTTCAAAACCTGCAGCTTCTAACTGCCTCACATATCACTCAGAAAACCCTACTCACAAGAGTCACCTTCATAAAAATCCCCACTCCCGCCTGAAGGCAGCCAAGATCAAAAAAAAAAGTGAGGAACCCAGAGGAACACCGCACAGATGAAAATTAATGTCAGCAAAGTCCTTTGGGAAACTGACTGGCACATGATGGTGACTTAGTAACAGACAGTGAAGGGTGGGGAAGTAACTCCATCGGCAAAGTGCTTGCCACACAAGTGTGAGGACTTGAGCTTGATTCCTAGAACCCACGTGAAAAATCTGGGCTTGCTGCTGACATGTGTTTGTAATTCCAGTGCAAGAGGAAATGGAGACAAGCAGATTCCCTGAGCTCTCTGGGATGGATGAGCTCCAGGCCAGTGAGAGACCTGGTCTCAAAAAAAAAAAAAAAAAAAAACAAGGTGGGTAGTGTCTGAGGAACAACACCCAAGAATGTCTTATGGCATCCACATGCTTGAATAAGAACACACGCACACTAGCACGGGTTCACATACAAATAAATAAATAAAACTTTGAAGATAGCACCAATAAATGTTCTTGGGAGACGATGTTTACAGAGGACACAAAAAAAGGATTGGGCATGTATTGGTGGCTTTAAAGAACTTCCAGACTCATAGGGAGATAATCTACATATTTACATACAGAGCCTGACTGACACGGAAAGTACACAGGTTGATGAGAGATGGCCTACCTATGCTTCTGTCCTTCTCTCTGCCTCTTACCTGCTCTTCCCCACAACAGGAAAAACCGGTCTTGATCTCAGTGGTGAGCTGCTGGATGATTCGATGTTTTGCAAATGGTCAAGATCATCATGCTTTAAAGACAAGCAACTGCAAGTGGCTCTTTTCCTTATTAGTCAAAGGGAAGGCAACTACTACCATCCTCAGGTTCAAGAGCCTTGATTCCGTCCAGTTGGCAGCAGGAGGAAACAGCAGGCTTCATTTAAGCTCTAACTCTAACACTTCATTTCTTTTTGTTTTTTGTTTTTGGTTTTTTTTTTTTTTTTGGTTTTTTGAGACAGGGTTTCTCTGTGTAACAGCTCTGGCTGTCCTGGACTCGCTTTGTAGACCAGGCTGGCCTTGAACTCACAGAGATCTGCCTGCCTCTGCCTCCCGAGTGCTGGGATTAAAGGCGTGTGCCACCATGCCCAGCCTAACACTCTATTTCTTTTTTCTTTTTTCTTTTTTCTTTTTTTTTTTTTTTTTGGTTTTTTCGAGACAGGGTTTCTCTGTATATCCTTGGCTGTCCTGGACTCACTTTGTAGACCAGGCTGGCCTTGAACTCACAGAGATCCGCCTGCCTCTGCCTCCCAAGTGCTGGGATTAAAGGCGTGCGCCACCACCGCCCGGCTAACACTCTATTTCTTGTTGCTCTTCTCCCTCAAAGAACCCCCAGAGTAGAGAAGTTACCCATAATTCATTCAATGTTTTATATCCTCCTGTTGTTTGCAACATATATGTTCTGGGCTGGAAACTGTGAAGTTTTCCTTGGTAGCTACTATCCGCCTGATGTTGGCCTTCATAAAACCAGATTATGCAATTGGCAGTTCATTCTCTCTATGTATGCCAATGAACAGAGAGTCTGGCTTGTTCTTCATTGCTTAAGTGAGACTATAGGTGCTCACATGCTACTTTTAAGTCCTTTGGAAATATAGGATATATTTAGCACTATATATATATATATATATATATCCTATTTATATAGGATATAAATAGCACTATATGCTTTCAGAAAAATATGCTTAGGAACATTTATCCTTCCCTAGAATGATAGATTCTGTTTAGCTTGTTGTTTTCCCCACCATTTGCTCCTCCTTCCTGGGCTCAGGGCTGCCTTGCCTCCCTTGCAGCTAGGTCATTAGTTAATTACACTAGTAATTGCCAAAGACTATGAGAAAGGGTGATTTACACAAGCAGCCAAAAAGATAATTATCCTAAACTTCTTTTTTTTCTTTCCCTTGATTGTGTGTGTGTGTGTATGTATGTATGTACACACTCACATTCATATGTAACGTATGGATGTGGATGGGCATATGCCACACACGTGCATGTGGAGATCAGAGGACCAGGATGTCAGTTCCCTATTTCCACCTTGAGATAGGGTCTCTTGTTGTTTGCTGCTGCATATCAGCTGGCCCACAAACTTCCAATAATTCTATTGACTCCATTTCCCATCTCTCCATAGGAGCACTGGGATTACAGATGTGAGAGCCACCGCACCTAGCTTCATATGGGTTCTGATGCTCTGAACTCAGGTGCTTCACATTTGTGTGGCAAGTGCTTTACCCACTGAGCCAGCTCTCCGGCACCCTTCCCTCAATCTTGAACAAAGACATATAAGCCACCAATCTTCTACTACATAGATGAGGACAAGGTCTTAAAGGATAGGAGAGCAACAAGATGGAGGGAACATAGGTCCCTGAGTGACAATTTGGAATAGGCTGCCTGATCAGCCCCTGAACAGCCAGACTCTAGGTCACTAAATGTGTGTGTGGGGTGGGGGAGGTTCAACAGTACTATCTAGTAAATATATTTCCACAATCCATTCTCTCCACCTTCCTTAATATAATAATTACATTTTGAAGTGGATATAGTATGTCTTTTTTTTTTTTTAGCTAAAAGACTATCCCTCCCAGACCCCTTTATGCTATGTGTGTGATCATGTGACTAAGGAACTAAAATTGTTAGATGGAACATCTATCTGAGTAGCGCCCTTAATAAGTAAGCACTCAGCATTTTCTCCCCACTTTGTCTTTCCTGCCATCTGGAATGTGAGTTAATGGTAGGGTTCAAACAGCTACTTGGGATCATTACAGGCTAAGAATTACGCAGGAGCAGAGGATCCGGCCCCAGGGTCACTAAGACCAGAAACTTTTCATGCCAGTTCTGGATTGTGAGTTTTTAGCTTCCTTACAGGAGAAAGCTCTGTCTCATCGAAGACATTAACATTTGTATGCGGCATATAGCTGTGCCTTGTCCTAATTAAGAGATATAAACACAAACAGATATCCTCATTTCAACCCCCAGCTTGACTCTTGGCTCCTCTTTGCAGAAGTAAAGGAAAATCACTCCTTCCCCAAGCTGCGGAAGTAACCGATCAGTTTCCATTCCTTTTATCAGAATGGGTTTGCCTTTTGTGCTCTTTGAAACTGCTCCTCGGGGAAGCTGGCTAAGAAAACTCAGTCACAGGGCCCAGATGGTCCCTACAATGGTGGCTCACACTAGGAGACTACAAGTGTGGTGGCAGCAGATGTGGGTTGGCCTGGGGAGGGAGCTAGCTGTGACCCAGCTCTGGCGCCTGGGCAGTGAGACCAACAGAAAGACGGAGCGTCAGCACCTGTAAATTTAGGTCAATACAGACCGACCAGGAGGTAACTGGGCAACGGGTCTCTTTAAGTGGGGGTTTCTGCTTCCCGCCTGCTCCACTGGGCTCCGGTACCCCAGTCCAGATGGTGCCTGCTCCTCCAAGGCAGGAGTATGGAGGAGGCCAGACGCTGAGAACTAGGGGAGCGTTCACAGCCTCGCAGGACTAGAGTCTTCCGACCCTAGTCCGCCCACGTGTAAGGAGGGGAGACGGCGCTGACAGTTCCTCCAGACTTCTTTCCTCCAGGCTTGGTCTGAGTGAGCCTCGGGCCCCCAGCCTAGCCACAGCCGTGCACGTCTGCCTCCACTGGCACCCTCGAGGACCCCTCCTGCACCCCTCGGTCTCCCACCCCCAGGTCGCCCCTCACCCTCAGGTAGCCTCACCCTCCTCCGATAGGTAGCGCAGGTCGTAGAACTCGCCGGCGAAGGTGCCGTAGGAGGAGTCGTGGCGCGGCGCTGCCTCGTCGGCGCCCGCGTCCCCTCGCGCGCGTCCCCGGGGTCCCCGGCCCCCCGGGCCCGCGCCGTCGTCCGCGGGGCTGGCATCGCAGGCGGCGACCCCCGCCAGCAGCAGCCGCAGTAGCAGCGGTGCCCAGGCCAGGCGGGGCTGCCCCGCCATCGCTGCGCACGGATCCCCGCAGCCAGGCCGCTCCGGCCGCAGCGGGGGCGCCGCGGGCGCGGGCCGGG
>CAJQZJ010032188.1:3874225-3884378 GCA_907164525.1 Lophiomys imhausi | reverse complement strand
GTCCAGAGGGACGGGGGCAGGCTGCGGGGCTGGCGCGAGGCAGCGCACTCCGGCCGCAGCGGGGGCGCCGCGGGCGCGGGCCGGGACCGAGCCGCCGCTAGCACGCGCCGCGCAGCCGCGGAGCGCCCGCACCCGCACCGGCCGCCGCCTCCCTGCCTCGCTCTGCGCATCCTCGCTCCAGCCCCGCAGCCTGCCCCCGTCCCCTCAGCATCGCCCCCTCCTCGCCTGACGCTCCTTCCCAGCAGCTTCTCTTCTTGCGGCCTTCCTCCCGTTCTCCCCACAGCCCAGTCCCCCTCCAGATTTGACCCTCTTGGTCTCCGGGTTTTAGTGTGGCCCACTGACCTAAAGCATCAGCACCACCCTGGGAGCTTGCTAGTTTCTCTTCAGGCCCCACTCGGGACACACAAAGCAGGATTCGCTCTCTTACTCAAACCCCCAGCATCTAGTGTGTCCACACCTTATCAGAATGACCGTCTCCAACATCTTGCTCCTGCAACTTTTCGTCCAGAGGGAAAAAACTTACTAGACTCATAAATTTCTCTAGACCATCACGAAAGAAAGATGAAATCACAAAATACCACCATACAGATAGCCAAGCAGAGGTCAGAGACAGTGAAGAAAGTGAGTGTAACGAAGGCCTTTGGCAAAAACGACGTGTGCTGAATCTTTCAAACTAGATAACTGGTTTACCCTTTTTTCCCAAGGAGCAAAGTGCATAGACATCAAGCAACCCAACCCTGACTGATAAGCGCGCTGAATTCTCCACTGTTTTCACATCCGTTCGAACCACTTACACCTTGGATTATTTGCCTGGTCATTCATTTACTCACTTGACATACGCAGATCCCAGGCTTGTCTTCGAATGACTCTTGTTGGAGTGTCCACAACTACTAAGTTGTTTTTTGCAAGAAATATGGATCCCCCCCCCCCACGCTGCTACTTCAGAACCTGCATGTGAACCCTTCTGGTCCTTCTTCTTTTTCTTTTTTTAAATTATTTCATAAAGTAAGGAAATTGCTATGGAGGCACAAAAAACAGGTTTCAAATGCAAACCTGGAAGTTAGACCGCCTGAGTTATCAGTAATGGCCAATAATAGTGATCAATAATTCCCAGGATGCAATGCATATTAAATAAGATTGTGCACGGAAGAGTTTGTAGGGTTCGATGTTACCAATGTCATAACACTGCACAGAACTGTGAAATATTGAGAAACCAGTAATTTCAACTTTTTTTTTGTTGTTTGTTTTTGGCCCAGTGGCTAGGAGACATGAGAGCTGATATTGAAAGGAAAGATGCCTTGGGAAATCCAAAGGCCAGCTGTTCACTATTGGATATAGCTGGCAAATCGGCTTGTCCAATTAGAATTTAAACTTGTTAATCCTGCCAGGGTCTCTCACTGACCCTGGAGCTCATCTCAGCTATGCAGGCTGGCCAGTGAGTTTGGGATCCTCCTGTCTTCCCAGCACGAGTATTATAGACACATGCTGCCACCTACTGCTTTTATGTCAGCCCCAGGATTTGAACTCAGGTCCTCAAGCTTGCACCACCAACACTTTATTAACTGAGCTATCTTCTGAGCCTGGAGCTTGCTGGAACTGCCTGGCTAGCAAGCCCCTGGCATGCACCTTTCTCTGCTCTCCACCCCAACACTGGGTTACAGACAAATGCTGCTGTGCCAGGTTTTTATGTAGGCATCCAGGGTCCAAACTTCATGTCCATGCAGCAAATACATCATCCACTAGCCCATCTCCCATACCCTGTTAGTTGCTTTTAAAAGGATAAGTATTTGATTTCATTTTCATTTTTAAAAGACAGACAACCTTTATTTCTCTTCTCATCAAAATAATTTCTCCAAAGGAACTTTATTCCCTGTTATAAAAACATCCCCAAATTAGTGCTACCACTCAGAATCCAACCAGGAACAGATGTGCCCTGCCTCTGACTGCCTGGTGTGTGTCACTTTTCACTTTGAATTTCATAAGATATAAAAGCTGTGATCTTGCAAGTCCATCAAAGAGTTAAACATAGAGTTGCCATATGATCTGGCAATTCCAAGAGAACCCAAAACATATGTTCACACACAGAAAAAAAAAAAACTTGTGCATGAATGTTCATAAAATTATCATTCATAATAGCTCAAAAACAGGAGCAACCTAAATAACTATCAAGTGAGTACATAGATAAAGTATGGTATCTCCGTATACTCAATTATTCAGGCACAAAGACAGAATGAAGTTCTGATACATGCTATAACATAGGTGAGCCTTGAAAACATGGTTAAATGAGAGAAGCGGTTCACGGAAGCCCACATACTATATGGTTC
Source organism: Lophiomys imhausi (assembly GCA_907164525.1). NCBI lineage: Eukaryota > Metazoa > Chordata > Mammalia > Rodentia > Muridae > Lophiomys > Lophiomys imhausi. The sequence continues at coordinate 3,882,054 of CAJQZJ010032188.1, read as the reverse complement.
CACATACATGAAGTGTCTAAAATAAGCAAATTCATGAACAGAAACCCACAGACCAGGGCAGGGGTGGTTAGTAGTTGCCAGGGTAGGGGTGGAATCAGAGTCAGATTATGATGTTTGCCCAGCATCATGGACACGCTGCAAGACACTGAGGTGTACACTTTAAGATGGTTAAAATGGTGGATTTTATTCAAGGACTTTCAAGGTCTGTGATATTTGAAATGGTGAATGATAACAATGATATTAGAATCTTCCTGTGCTCTTTGGGAAATAAAACTCTGGATACATCCTGGTGGGAATTTCTGAATGTTAAATGACTCTGTTTTTAACACCTGAAGATCTGTGCCATAAACTCTATGGGTTGAGGGCTGCCAGGCCTCTGTGGTCACATGCCATGCCTTCCCAACTAGGAGTATGAGGCCACAGCTTGGAGCCCTAGTTCTGGAATGATTATTGTTGGCAGACTTTCCCCTCCCCTCTTGAATCCACCCACAGTGGGTGCTGTGTTACATTCTAGTGCTGCTGTTCAGGTCTTAAGTAGACAAAAAAAGGTAATAGTTGCACAACTCTTTGTAGTTATTGTGAGTTTACCCAGGGCAACTTCACCATCCCAGGTCCCAGTGCCAAGCACCCACCATGCATTTAAGTAGGCAAAAGATAGTAGCCACTGTAGCAATACACTCCTCTGGATTTTACTGACTCGGGAGAACTGCCAACAGTAGTGGGTTTTCATATGCAACAACAACCAACGTCTTTGTGCTCAGACTTGCAGTAATGTCAACCCATTGAGACACCTGTGAACCCGGGCAGAAGTAGGAGACAACGCAGGAGCCTGTGAGTCCCCTGAAAACAGCAGCCAAAACCTCCATGCACCCCTCTTTAGAAACAAAGCCAACCGTACACATAGAATATACTTGTGTCCTGACCTCCCCGGAAACCTGCTATGTTCTGGAGGTTTCCATCAGAGGGTAAGGTGAGGAGGAGCACACTCCTCAGAAAGCAGCACAGGAGTGGAAGCAGCTATTGGGTTGGCAGGGTTGACAACCCCAGGTTCTATAGGAACGCGGTTGTGTGTCACATGTACATGATAAAAAAACAGCCAGAGCCGTTTTACAAGAACATCTAGAGGTGAAAAGCACCTGCCCAAAACTACACTTGCCCCAGACAGCTCCACTGATGGAGCTGACACCAATAAAGAGCTACCAGTGAGAAGAGGGCCATAGCCTATCATTTAAGGCCATAGCAAGCCCTGCTGATAGCTCTTGGTGGCGTCTTTTGTACCATACCAAGGTACATGAGGGGCTGATGTGTGTCCTGACAACCAGGACACATCAGAAAAAGGCTAAAGACCCACTCTATTAACTAAGGCAGGGAAATGTGCCATCCATCTTAGAAAGATTTCCCTCAAAAAAAAAATTGAAATTGTAAAGAGTCAGTACCTAAAGGGTTACTCCTTGGTTATCTGAATATCTGTTTACATACCTCGTTTGCATCAAAGCTAGTCAATGAGACATTTTTTATAGTCATTAGTATCAAATTATTGGCACCATTCTGTTGTAGGGATAGGGAGAGAGCAAACTCTACAATACAACATAAAAATACAGTTCTGATACAAAGGTACAAGATCAGTTCCATTGAACAAGCAGTTATAAGAAATGGATGTAGACAGTTTACACACAAGAAAACATAGCTAGTAATTTGTCACATGGAAAAGTGCTCAGCCTCGCTAGCAGCTCATCAAATAAGACAGCTTTTCAAGAGTAACTATACATATCTATTAAACTAGCAAAAAATAAATTAGAATAGCAAAACCCAGTACTGGCAGAGCTATTGGTAAATAGAAATGCTTATGCATTGCTGGTGGCATTATAAATTGGGGAGGGGATTCAAGCATTCAGAGGAGGGGGAGTTTAAATGAAATGACCTTTAAGGTCCTTCCAATCCAAAGATTGGATCTTTCTAGAAAGCAATCTGGCAATATAAAACAAGAGCTACAGAATACTTCATGCTCTCTGACCTTGTAATATCCCTCTGTGGAGATATTCCAAAGGGAATAATCCAAGAGAAGGATTTTATAGATATATATTTATTTATTTATATTTTTTACAAAGACATTCATAGCAGCACTATTTATAAGTGTGAAAATTTGCATATAACTCAAATATATATTAATGGGGAGAAGTGAGGTTAACTGTGTCATGTGGATATAAAGACATTTAAATTAGTGAAAGTATCTCTCTGAGAAGGAGATGTGTCAGATGGCAAAATATAACAAAAGAATGTCAGCGCTGAGCACAGCTATGTAAAAATGGAGCCATGAGGCACAGGAGGAAATTTAGAGAGCTAGCTGTGGGTAGAGGTTCCTTAATTCCTGCAAAGTTATTCAAGTGCATAATAAAAAAATTAAAAATGCATTTCTTGAAATTATATAAAAAGGGGGTTAAGTTTCTTCCGGGCAAGGGTCTACCAACATGGTTAGAGTGCATGGAATTTAGAAATCATTTCTCTTTATGGAAAAGCCAAATGAATCATTCTGATGCTGAATCATCTTGATCCTGTAAAGATTTTTAGACAAAGTAAGTCAGAATTTCCTACATGGGGCTGAAAGATAAATTCCATTTATCCCAGGTTATATTGTATCCAACAAGTTCGAACATTCCATTGTATTTTCACGTTAAACTGAAGTATTTTCAGTTGTATAATATGTAACTTTTTTCCCCATTCATCTACTCATGTCCGAATAAAAATAAGTAACTTTATAAGATCTGTGTATTTATCAATGTAAATGGAAAAAAACAGCAGTAAAGAATTATTCTCTCATAAAAATGACCCATTTAACAAACAGCCAAAGCTTGGTGCAAGTTTCAATCATAAAAAAGTCACATAGTTGGGAGTGTCAGGGAGGATTCCGTGCTGCGTTAGTCCCTGGGGTTACTAACGGATACACAAGGTACCTCTGAACAGGAATCCCCCTTCTTCTAGAAACGTCCTACCAAACCCTGTCTCCACTGCATTGAGCAGTAGAAAAACCTCTCATGCTCAGGAGACGTAAAATAACTTTTCCAACGGAGTCAAGCCGGAAGCTGGCGTCCGCTAACCCTGGAGCCCCAGGCGAACGGAGCACACACATCTGTACGTCTGTGCTGCAGTGGGCGCACCCAGCCCCGAGGAAAGGAAGCGGAGGAAGGCACCATGCCATCTCCAGGCAGCAAGGGCGGAGTCTCACAGTTCGGTCATCAACAGTCTTTTCATCATCTTCTCTCTTTCCAGTTCCTGCCGGAGTGTCTCTGCACTGAGAAACAGCAAGAGCAGAAGCCTTAAGACAAAGCAGGCGTGGGCAGAACCTAAATGTCATCTTGCAGATGGTAGAGTTTCCTTCTTAGGCTCTGTTGGGATGTCTTGCATTGGCTTAGAGTTACAGTGAGCCTAAACTGTCTGGCTACTGAGGGCTTCTTCCCACCCACCCAGAGGGGGCGCCCCGTTCCTTGAGGGACTCATTTGATGTCATCCATCTCTACCGTCTCACAGCTTAGTGTGAAGATCTGCTCAGTGACAGTCTCTTGAATGAATGAGACAGTATCCTGGGGCTAGATTTCTTCCTTTAAGAAAAAAAAAAATGCCGGGCGGTGGTGGCGCTCGCCTTTAATCCCAGCACTTGGGAGGCAGAGGCAGGCGGATCTTTGTGAGTTCGAGGCCAGCCTGGTCTACAAAGCGAGGTCAGGACAGCCAGAGATATTCAGAGAAACCCTGTCTCGAAAAACCAAAATAAAAAAAGAAAAAAAAAATTAGGCCGGGTGTGGTGGCACACACCATTAATCCCAGAACTCAGGAGGCAGAGGCAGGCAGATCTCTGTGAGTTCAAGGACAGCTTGGTCTATAGAGTGAGTCCAGGACAGCCAGGGTTAGCCAGAGAAACCTTGTCTCCAAAAACAAAAAACAAAAAATCCCTAACTTAGTTGGGCATAGTGATGCATGCTTTTTAATCCTAACACTTGAGAAGCAGAGACAAGTGGGTCTCTGTGAGTTTGAGGCCAGCCTGGTTTATGTAGTGAGTTCAAGGACAGCCAGGGCTGCATACAGAGATCTTGTTTTTAAAAAATTAAATAAATAAACAAACTTACTATTATTATTAATATCATTGTTGTGTGTGTATAAGTATGAGCACACACACGCACACAGATGCATGCCTGTCATTGTGCACATGTGAAGGTCAAAGGTCAACTTTCAAGAACTGTTTCTCTCCTACTGAGGAATTGATCTCAAGTCACCAGGCTTTCTTGGCACATGCCTCAATCCCCTGAGTCATCTGGTGGCCTGGGGGTGGGGCTGGGAGTGTGGCTGGGCTGGGGAGGGGGTGGGGTTGGGGTGAGGTGTTGGGTTTCTTTCAATTGTACCTTAAATTCATTTTATGTGATTTGTTTTCTCCAAGACTGTAAGTTGGTTAATATCCAAAGTGATGTTTTAACAAAGAACATGCTTTGTTTCATGAATAAAACAAAAGGAAGGGGAAGGATGGAAGGGGCAAGGGAGGTGGAGTGCATTAAAAACTGGCTGCTTTGTGTGACTACTTTTGACTTCTTGGTCACCAGGTCAACTGGATATTCTATTGTAGTGGTTTTAATGAGACTGTCCTCCATAGGCTCAAATATGTGAACACTTGGTCCCCAGGTGGTGGCACTGTTTGGGGAGGTTCAGGAATGCAGCCTTGCTGGAGGAAGTGTGTCACCATTGCTGAGGACAAGCTTTGAGGGACACTGCCAATTCACTCTCTCCACTTTGTGCTCACAGTTAAAGACAAAGATGTGAGTGCTCACCTTCCTGCTCCTGCTGCCAGGCCTGTTGCTTGCTGCCACATCTTTGCCCTGCCAGGATGGACTCTTTTTTTTTTTTTAAAGATTTATTTATTTATTTATTTAATGTATAAGTGCTCTATTTGCAGGTCAGAAGAGGGCATCAGATCACATTGTGGATGGTTTTGAGCCACCATGTGGTTGTTGGGAATTGAAGTCAGGACCTTTGGAAGAGAACTAGCCAGTTCTCTTAACCGCTGAGCCATCTCTACAACCCCCGCCCCCCCAATGATGGACTTTTATCCCTATGGAACCATAAGCCAAGATAAACTCTCTCTTCCTTAAGTTGCCTTTAGTTGTGGTGTTTTATTACAGCAACAGAAAAGTAACTAAGACATCTATGAACCTTGTTTCTACTGTTTAAAAGCACATGTATAGGCAGTTATATGAAGATGATGATGATGTGTGTGTGTGTGTGCACTTTGTTGGTAGGAACCCACAGTCTCTTGCCTCTCAGTCAACCGTTCTGCAACTGAGGTACATCCCAGCCCTGGTGTGTGGTCTATTTGTCTTCCTCTTCAAAATGATGAATATCTCTCCCTTTTAAGACAGGGTTGCCTAAGCTAGTCTTGAACTTGTGGCCTCGGGCTCCTTGCAGGACCCTACAAGGTATATACATATATATATATATTTTTTAAAGGTTTATTTTTTTATTGTGTGTATGTATGCCACATGTGTCCAAGGAGGTCAGAAGAGGGCACCAGATCCCCTGGAGCTGGAGTTAAAGGTAGTTGTGAGCCACCCAAGGTGAGTGCTGAGAACAGAACTCAGGCTCTCCGAAAGAAGAGCAAGCACTCTTAACTGCTGAGCCATCCCTCCAGCCACTAAAATATACATTTTTTTTTTGAAACAGGGTTTCTCTATGTAGCTCTGGCTGGCCTTGAACTCCCATAGATCCACCTGCCTCTGCCTCCTGAGTTCTGGGATTAAAGGCATGCACCACCACCTCCACCACCTCTCCAGCAAAAATATACATTTTTTTTTTAAAGATTTATTTATTATGTATACAGTGTTCTGTCTGCAGGTATATCTACAGGCCAGAAGAGGGCACCAGATTTCATTATGGATGGTTATGAGCCACCATGTGGTTGCTGGGAATTGAACTCATGACCTCTGGAAGAGCAGCCAGTGCTCTTAACCACTGAGCTATCTCTCCAGCCCAAAAAATATACATTTTTAAAGGCACAGAATAACTTCACCCAGGATGGAAGTCAATTTCTCTCACGGCCGACAAGGCCCCCCCACAATCTGGCCCCGTGTGCAGTTTTACTGGCTGCTGCTATCAGCTACCCTGTGCATTACCTAAATCAACCCTTAAAGCAAAACCTTAAATCAACCTTCTAGCTTCACTAGCTCTTAGTTGCTTAAAGATTTAACTTCGGAGGTCCCCCAGCTGAGCAATAGTTATCCATGTCTCCCTGCCTTGTCTGTGGGTAACATGTCTGACAAGTGGTTATGGTGATGGTGGTAGCACAGACTACCTTTCAAGATAAGAAGGACCTGTTTTGGGCTGGGGTAAGGGGATGTAAAGTGTTTGTCTTGTAAGCACAATGACCTGAATCCCATCCCCAAGTAAAACTGCCAGACATGGCACACAGCACTGGGGAGGTGGAGACAGAAAGGTGTCTGAAGCTCACTGGCCAGCCAGTCTAGCCTAATTATTAGTGAGTACCAGGCCAATGAGACTTTGTCTTAAATAAGTGGATGGTGTCCCTGAGGATGGCACCCAAGGTTGTCCACTGGCCTCCACATGTACACCTGTGCGCACACAAATACATACATATATGAACACACACACATTCCTAAAAAGGTCTCTTGGTGGAACCTGACTTCACTTGGGCCTGAAGACATCTGATGGGGTACTGGCACAAATAGAAAGGCTTGTTCTCTGTCCCTTTTTGCTGCCTTATCTTTGGGGCCAGAGTCTGCTCAGCTGTGCACACTGATCATTTAAGTAGTGTTTTGTCCAGAACTATAATAGAGGGTTGACTTGACCTAGATTTGCCTAGCCTTTCCCTGACTTTAAGGCTAAAAATACTTGCTTGCCCCCATGACTGGAAATACAGATCACAAAGGGAGCACAAATAGGTGGAAAACCCCTGCCTGTTCCCAGAAAAGGCACAACTGTCTCTCCCCTTCATCTGCAGGTCTCTCCCCTCATTCCTGTCCTGTGTTACTAACTCCTCAGTTCTCCAGAACTACATTGAGGCAATTCCTCTATTTCTCTGTTTTTTGGCTCCTGTCACTGTCTCTTGAGTCATTGGTCTCCTCCAGCGACAGAGGAATCTGAGCTTTTCTCATGATCACCGTGCCCAGGTCCAGGAACCTAGAACTGGCAAGTCCCTCTGCCAAGCCCACTCTTCCCCAACTATTCGCAACCTGCTCCCCACTGCCTTCCTGTGTCACTCCAATGAAGTTATCCCAATCTGTCCTATTGCTTTTCAGGGACTCAGTTTACTCCATGCACCTGATATCACACACACATGTTTGTCTGCTTCTCTAACCCCCATGCACAAAAGTGCAAACTCCAGAAGACTAGGACTTTTCCTGTTTGACTCAGAGTCCAACCCTAGCACCTAGAACTCAGGGTACCCCTTGGAGACATTTCCTTACAGAATAAATGGATGGAAGAATGAATGGCTGGGCTGGGAGGATGGTTCAGTTCAGTCAGAGACATGCTTGCCATGGAAGGATGAGGTTCAGGTCCCCAGCAGCCAAGTAAAGCCTGGCTTGGTAATGTGTATGTGTCCCTAATGCCAGAGCTGGGGAAGTAGAGACAAGCAGAGCCCTTAGAGCTCATTGGCCGGCCAGCCTAACTGAATTCATGAACTCAATGAGACTCTGTCTCAAAAAATAAGATAGAAAAAGGCTGAAGATGATACCACTCAGTGTTGACCTCTGGCTTCCATATGCACACACATACATCACACACATTCACACACACACACACACACACACACACACACACACACACACACACAC
>CAJQZJ010032188.1:3736561-3874215 GCA_907164525.1 Lophiomys imhausi | reverse complement strand
CACACACACACACACACACACACACACACACACACACACACACACACGAAAAAAGAATGAATGAGCACCTATAGAGTCACAGACAAGGAGAGCTGGAGTCTGGGTGTGGTTCCTGTTGCCATGATACCTGCTTACTTATCTGACTCACCTGGCTGCCAGAGAGACTGGCTTCCGGGAGGTGTAGACAGTCTGTACTGTGGTCACAGTCTCAGTCAGTGGCCGAAGAGTTGCTGTTGGAATCAAAGGGGAAGACTGGCCAGGACAGCACTGTGATTTGTTATCTCTAAAGTCTGCCTGGAGAGGAAACAGAAAAGAGAGGTCAATCTTTGGCCCGTCTTCCTGCTGTCAGTCACTCTCTAGGCCTCATTGTACTGCTCTTGTTATTTTAATAATAGTGAAAGTCATCACACATTTTCAAATCATTCGGTGACCTTACTCTGTGCCAGACACCATGCTAAGCACTTTCTATACATTACCTCTTGACAACCTTTTAAGACAGAGATAATCTGTCACCACATCCTAGAAACCATCCTTCAAAAAAATGTGTCATTTTTGCAAAACATAGCATTCAGACACTATGCTGTATCTTGTAGCAATCATTCTGATTTGGGGGCTGAAGAGATGGTCCAGTGGTTAAGAGCACTTACTGCTCTTGCAGAGGACCTGGGTTCAATTCCCACCACCCATATAGTGACTCACAACCACCAGCAACTCCACTTCCCACAGGATCCGATGCCTTCTTCTGGCCTCAGTAGGGTCTGCATGCACATGGTGCACAAGAATGCATTCAAACACTCATCTGAACATGAAAATAATAAACAAACAAACATTCTTATTTCATGACATAAAAAGATGAAAAAGGCACATCTTAGAATTGCTGTTGTGGAAAAGGAAGGTGAGTCTTAGAGAATTTAAGTCAGTGGTTCTCAACATGTGGGTCAATACTCCTTTGGGGTCACCTAAGACCATCAGGAAAAAGATATTTAGCTTATGATCTATAACAGTGGAAGCATTACAGTTTTTTAAAGATTTATTTATTTATTTATTATGTATATAGTATTCTGCCTATGTGTATGCTTGCAGACCAGAAGAGGGCACCAGATCTAATTATAGATGGTTTTGAGCCACCATGTGGTTCTAGGAATTGAACTCGGCACCTCTGGAAGAGCAGCCAGTGCTCTTAACCTCTGAGTCATCTCTCCAGCCCCCAATACTATAGCTATGAAGTAGCAATGAAAAATAATTTTATAGTTGGGAGTCACCATAACATGAGAAACGATATTAAAGGGTTGCAGCATTAGGAAGGTTAAGAACCACTGGTTTGGAGCTGGAGAGATGGCTCAGCAGTTAAGAGCACTGGCTAGCACTCTTCCAGAGGTCCTGAATTCAATTCCCACCATCCACATGGTGGCTCACAATCATCCACAATGTGATCTGATGCCCTCTTCTGGCTGCAGGTGTACATGCAGATAGAGCACTCATATACATAAAACAAATGAATAAATCTTTTTAAAAAAGAACCACTGGTTTAAGTCTTCCCATTGAGGTCACCCAGTAATTTTTGTTAGTTTTTGCCTGTGTGTGTGTTTGTGGTGTGACATGGAACACATGTGGAGGCCAGAGGAGTCAGTTTTCTTCTACCATATGGGTCCCAGGAATCAAACAAAATTAAGTCATTAGCTTGGCAACAAGGACCTTTACCTACTGAGCCATCTTGAAGTAATTAAGAACAGTATTCAGGGGTTGGGCAGGTGGCTCTCTGTCGGTAAAGTGTTCACCACACAAGCATGTGGAACTGAGTTCAGATCCCTAGCACCCACATGAAAATCAGATACAGCTGTACACATCTGTAATCCCAGCACTGGAAAGGCAGAGGAGAGAGGACCCCTTAGGACTTGATCCAGGTTCAGGGAGAGATGCTGTCTCAAAAAATAAGGTGGAGGGAGCTGGAGTGGTGACCCAGTGGTTCAGGATACTTGCTACTCTTCCAGAGGACTTGAGTTCAGTTCCCAGCACCCATGTCATGTGGCTCACAACTTCAGTTCTAGGATATCTGATGCCATCTTCTGGCCTCTGCGGGTACTACTACTCTTGCCTCTGTAAGTACCCAAACATGAATGGCATACACTCACACAGTCACACATGCATACATATAATAAAAATAAAATAAATCTTAAAAACAAAAGGTAGAAAGTGATCAAGGAAGATACCTGATGTTGATCTCTGGCCTTTACACACCTACATGTACACACATACAGGCATATTTGCACACATCCACATGAATACATACATACATACACACACACACACACACAAACTGTATTCAGGAGCAGAGTTTGCAGAATTTGTATTAACGAATTCTTCACTAATAAAGCACCACAGTGGATCCATAATATGGTCTCCAGACCAACATCATCATCATTAGTTTGAAGCTTGGTTAAAAACGCTCAGGCTCTACTCAAGACCTTGATGCCAGAAAGCCCAACATGGTAGGGTCTCACAAGACTTCCAGATGCTTCTGACCCACAGCATTTTCAGACCCACTGGCTTGCAGCACACTGCCTAGTTCAGAGAGAAAAATCTCTTGCCATTTACAAAGCAAAATATGCCTATTACTTTTACATAGAAACTTAAGAACAGAAGCACCTGTTGGGAGGCTGAGAGTGGTGGGGGTTTGGACCACATAAAGAGACTCTCTTTTTTTTTTTTTTTTTTTGGTTTTTCGAGACAGGGTTTCTCTGAGTATCCTTGGCTGTCCTGGACTCACTTTGTAGACCAGGCTGGCCTCGAACTCACAAAGATCCGCCTGCCTCTGCCTCCCAAGTGCTGGGATTTAAAGGCGTGCGCCACCACCGCCCGGCTAAAGAGACTCTCAATAAAACTAAAACTAAACCTTGGGCGTGGTGGCACACACCTTTAATCCCAGCACCAGGGAGGCAGAGGCAGGCGGATCTCTGTGAGTTCAAGGCCAGCCTGGTCTACAGAGTGAGTCCAGGACAGCCAGACAGCCAGGGCTGTTACACAGAGACACCCTGTCTCGAAAAACAAACAAACAAAAATAACCTAAAATCAAAACAAACAGCAACAACAAAAGCATATAAATGAAGAAATTTTATAATTCCCTATTGCTATCACTAATATATTTGCCAACAGTAGTTTTCCATGTGTAGTTTTTGTTTTATATCCTCAAAGATTTTTGATTATTTTATTTTATGTGCAGATGTGTTTTGCTTGTGTGATGTATATGCACAGCATGCACACCTGGCACCCAGGAGAATCAGTGTTGGATCTTCTGGAACTGTAGTTACAGATGGTTGTAAGTCTCCAAGTAGGTGCTAGCAACCAAACCAAACCCAGGTCCTCTGAAAGAACGGCCAGTGTTAACCACAGAGCTATCTCTCCTGCCCTCTTTTTCTTTTTAACTTTTTGATAACACACACACACACACACACACACACACACACACACATTTTATATTTTTTTTTCTTGATTTTTTTCAAATGCTGATTCTTAACTCTGGACTTGGAGAAATTTGCCACCCACTTTCTAAAGCGGCTTTGATCTTTGAGTGCATAATTCCCTTGGTGGTGGCACAGAAGATGAGCTGCCTTTAAAAGTCTGTTGCAGAGAGGCATGAAGCCTGTTTGTGCCTCACATCTGCCCCTAAAAGGGAGACTAACTTGTGTAAAACTGAGAAAAGTTGAGTGACTGCTGTTGGGTCTCTGCCAAATGCCACTTTGTGGAAGCAGTTCTGCGTGCCAGTATGTCACATGTGCAGGAGCACAAATGCTTATCTAGCATGTGAGGCTTGCTACAGAGAATTGCCGTGCATGTGACGCTCACTGGTGTCATTCATGGGGTCACTCTGGCTTACCACTTTCCAGGAACACAATTGGATGAAACCTCACTGTCTTTCTCAAGTTAGAGGTGACCGTATGCTTTGCTTTGTGGAATAAGGACTGGTTCTGCGTTTCCTTCCACTGAACAATTTAAGGACCAGGGTATGGTTCGCTTTTGTTTTTGTTTCCTTTCTCCCACTGTGACTGGTGATGCTCCACGTGGCCGGCAGCTGGTCAATCAGCCTGGGCAACACAGGGCAGAGCCTTCAGTCTGCCTATGCTAGATTGGCTGCATCTAGCAGGTGCAGGTAAGTAATTCCATGTGTTGTTTAAAAGCCTGGCCTGCCTGATGTGGCAGCTGGCTAATAGGAGGTGGCATCGCTTCAGTGAGTGGGTGGCAGGTGGACTTCTGAGGCCACATCTGAAGGACGTTTGCACCGATGGTGTTCAATGTACAGGTGGGTTCCAGGACCAACACCCACTGTGTCAGCACTCACGGTATGCCTTATAGGTGTGCACCCGGTGGAGGGAAGATAGGGGAACCAGCTGCACTCAAAAATGATCTTGAAGCCCTAACCCTTATCTTTTAAAATATCTGTTAGGTGACTGAATGAATAAATATATTGACTTATGGTAGAATGAAGCGGGCAACAGAAGAACATGTTAGGTTAGGAAGAGGGACTTGGATCAGATGCAGATAGGGGGTCCTCTCTGTGATCCTGCTGGGAGAACATGTGGGTCTAGACAGAATGACATTAGGCTATGAGTATGGAAATCTAACCCTATGGCTTGAGAGAAGACGCTTGGTTGATTTGAGCCAACATTCTCTGTGAGAATCGGTTAAGAAAACTCCGGGTCAAACAGGGACCGGACCAATTGCCAGCTCAACTTTGCGCAGAGCCCTCTAGAGCTGCTAACAGCTCCACGGCTGCATCCAGGACAGGTCTGGAGGCCTGTAGAGTGTTTGTGTCTAGTCCTTGGACAGAAGAAGCAACCTCATGCAGGGGTGAGAAAATGAAAAGCCTGAGGCCACAGTTTTGGCTTCTGTTACCAACCAGCTCTCAATACCACTGTCTTCCCACTCATCTATTCCCCAGCCCTGAGCTACTCTCTAACAGCCCATTCCTTGTTTCCAGTCAAATCTTCCAAAGCCCAGCACATCTTCACATAGGTTTGTCTTTTTTTGCAGGCCAGGCTTCTTCCAGGCACTTACTCTTATGGATCAGATATGAAAGGACCACCAATATGGCTCCTGTGTTGAAGGCTTAGTCCCATATTGGGAAAGAAGTGACTGGAGCCTGAGAGAAGGGACCAATTTGTAGATAAGCTCATCCTTTAGTGGGCAATTAGGAAGGGGGGGGGACTAGTTAGAGGAAGTGGATCACTGGGGGGTGTTGTTGTGGCAGATATATCTTGTTCCCTGGTCCTTCTTTGGCCACTTCCTGCTTCCTGGCTGCCATGAGAGCAGCTTTCCTCCACCATGCCCACCCACTATGCTGTATCAGCCGTAAAGTCATGGAGGCAATTGGTCATCTGTTGAGACCTCTAAAGCGGTGAGCCTGGTGACTCTTTCTTTTCCAAGCTGTTTTTCTCAGGAACTTTCAAGCAGTGATGGAAATCTCCATGAACGGATTCACTGTCTAAGTTCTGGAAGGCAGAAATCTGCCAACTGTCTGCCCTCTCTCTCCCTCACCAATCTAGTGTCTTAGTAGTCTCCTAAATATCTCCCAATCGTATACTTCTCCCTGCCTCTACCATCAAAATCACTCAGGGGAAAGCTCTCTGCACACACTCTCTTAAGCTTGTCCTAGATTTATTTCTAGACTATTGTTCTAAACCTGTCCTGTCTGGACCCAAATGTTCTCTGACTGTGATCACAAAGATGCTTTCTAAAAACGTCTGCCCTGTCACTGCCTGTGTTAAGGTCTTCTGAAGGCTTCCCATCATTGTTGGAAAAGGTCCAGGTGTGCCTTTGCTCCTTTTCCTCCTTTCACACCCCAAGCTCCTTCTCTCTGTATTCCAGTTCCCTGGCCTTCTTTTCAGTCCCTTGAATGTTCAGTGGCCTGTCTCTCCCCAGAATCCTTGTCCAAGCTGCTCCCTCTGTCTGCTCCGGCTGCCTTTGAGCCACTCTTGCCCAGTTCTTAAAAGACCCAGTGTGACTACTGACATTGACTTCCAGCTCCATCTGTGCTCTCAGCTTTCAGGAAGGGCTTCCCTGAGCATTTCTCATCACTGCCAAGGCTGGGCAGGAGGCCAGAGGGCCCCATCATGGCCAACCAAGGGAAGTGGAGCAGAGCGTCCAGCTGGGAGCTGTGTCCAGCAGAACTACAGGGTGGGCTGGCTGTATAAGCATCAGGGTGATGGTATCGAATATCTTGGCATGGCCCTGATAGCTTGTCCTCTCATTAAAGTGGCACCTGGGTTTGGTTCCCAACACCCAGAGGGTGGCTCACAACCATCTGTAACACCAGTTCCAAGGGATCCAATACCTTCTTATTACCTCTCTGGGCACCAGGCACACATGTGATGCAATCCATACATGCAAGTTAAACACTCATACACAGGCTGGAGAGATGGCTCAGCGGTTAAGAGCACTGTCTGTTCTTCCAGAGGTCCTGAGTTCAATTTCCAGCAACCACATGGTGGCTCACAAACTGGTATCTGATACCCTCTTCTGGCAAGCAGGCACACATGCAGACCAGGTTTCTCTGTGTAACAGAGTCCTGGCTATCCTGGATTCTCTTTGTAGAACAGGCTGGCCTCGAACTCAAGGAGATCTGTCTGCCTCTGCATCCCAAGTGCTGGGATTAAAGGAGTGCATCAACAAGCTTGGCAAATAAATCAATCTTTTTTTTCTCTTTTTACTTTTTAATTTTACATTCCCATCCCCCTCCCTTCCCTCTTCACAATCCCACCCTCCTACCCACCTCCCCAACACCCTACCCCCCCACCTAGTATCATCCCACTCTGATACACCAGGCCTCATCAGGAATAAATCAATCTTTTCAAATGTTTAAATATGCTTAATCTATTTGCTGAGTTTAAATACGTTCTCTACTGAATACAGGGAGTGAGGTGGTCACCAGGGAGTCCACGGCCAGGACTTGGGCATGGTCTTGGTCTTTGTACCAGTGTCTCTGCAGCCTGAAGAGGAAGCAGTCATCACGGATATTTCAGAGACATCTGTATTATGAAAGTTCCTTTGGATCTCAGTCCCTAGGAAGATTTCTAGGGAAATGGCTTAGTAGGTAAAACACTTGCTACAATTGAGGACGTAAGTTCTATCTCCAAAACCTGGGTTAAATAAGGCACATGTGGCTGTGCATGATCCCAGCCCTGGGGAGATGCAGACAGGAGGCTCCCAGGGGATTAGTGCCCAGCCAGCCTAGCTAAGTCAGTAAAAGACCCTGTGTCAAGAACAAGGTGGTGGCACCAAAGGGATGATATCTAAGGTGTTTTCTGTCTGTCTGTCTGTCTGCCTGTCTCTCTCTCACACGCACATTTACATACATGCTCGCATGCACATACATGCACAAACATGTGCATGTGTGTGCACAGGCACACACATAAGAGAAAGCAGTTGGTCTGTGTAGCAAAGTGACTTACCTAAGAGCACACACTATTATCAAGATGCAGAGCCAACTCAAAGCAATTGAAAACACCCAAATCCCTATGAATAACTCAGTGGATAAACAAAGCACAATGAAACCATACTGCAGTCTCACAGTTAAATTTTGAGTTGTTTAGGAATTAAGAGGGTGTTCTGGATCTAAAAAGATGTTTTTAAAATTGTGACGTAAGTTAGGATGGAAGCTGAGTTGGATATAAATCTTTAAACTCATGGAGATGGTTAGATGGTTAGATAGTAGAATGTTAAAGTCAGTTGCCAAATACGTATGGACTGGACATTGGGAATGTATGCTAAGCCTTATAATTCTCATAATTGTGGCCTAATTATTTTTGTTGTTTTGTATTGTATTTGTTGTTACAAGAGAAAGAGTCATTTGTTGGACTGAAAGGGGGAGCTGTTGGGGGAAAAAGATGTATCTTAAACTTAAAAAAAAGGAAGTGGATGGGGGGTTAAGGGGGAAGAGGGTGGGAGGGGGGACCAGAGGGGGGAGTGGGGAGGGGATGTAACTTGAAGAAATTTAAAAAAAACATACTGCAGAATATTATTCTACAGTAATAGCAGAATATTATTAATATTCTATATATTAATCTAATAATAAGAATATAATATTTCTGAAAGAAAGGAAGAGGAAAAGAAAGGAGGTGTAGATTCATGCTACAAATTGGATGGACCTGAAAACAGGATGTTAAGTAAAAAATGTCGTTGCACAGTGGTGGCCCACGCGTTTAATTCCAGCACTCAGGAAGCAGAGGCAGGTAGATCACTGAGTTTTAGGTCAGCCTGGTCTACAGAGCAAGTTCCAGGACAGCTGGAAATACACAGAGAAATCTAATCTTGAAAAATCAAAAAAGAAAAAAGGGAAAAATAGAAAGAAAGAAAAGTAAAAATGTCAACAGTGAAGGCCTCATAAAGTAGGTTCCATTTGTGGAAAATATCCAGAATCCGTGAATCTACAGACACAGTTCATGGTGGCTGGTGGAGGCTGAGACCAAGAAAAAAAAATGCTAATAACAGCACAGTGGTTGATACAAACATATTGTGAGTAAGCCAGGTGTGACGGTACATGCCTGTAATCCCAGCACAGGCAACGCTAAGGCACAAAACCTGTAAATTCAAGGCTGGCGTGGACCACACAACAAGACTCTAAGAGTAGAAGTGAAACTAAGGGAATCAGAGCCGGGCAGTGGTGGCGCACGCCTTTAATCCCAGCACTTGGGAGGCAGAGGCAGGCGGATCTCTGTGTGTTCGAGGCCAGCCTGGTCTACAAAGCGAGTCCAGAACAGCCAGAGATACACAGAGAAACCCTGTCTCGAAAAAAACTAAAAAAAAAAAAAAAGAAAAATAAAAAAAAAGAAACTAAGGGAATGCAAAGGGCTGGTGGGAGTGCGGAGGGGCACGACCAGGGAGGGTGCGCTCAGTGTACAGTAAGCACTTGTCGGGAACTTTTTAAAACCAAAATTTAATTTTTAAGAAACCTGAAGGTATCTGCCACAGAAATATGGGGACTGGAACTCAGAAACTATCAACCACTAAAAAAAAAAAAAAAAGAAAGAAAAGAAAAAAGAAAGAAAAGCTGGACTGGTACGATTGGCCTGCCTATAATTCTAGCTCCGAAGGCAGAGACAGGGATCCCTGGGACAAGCTGGCTTGTTAGATTGGTAGAACTGGCAGGTTCTGGCCTTGGCAAGTCTCTGCCTCAGCAAATAAAGTGAGAGGTATCAAAAATAAATGACCCCCAACATCAACCTATGACCTCCACACACATGTGCTCACACGTGCTCCTGCACAACGTATACACATACACCCACACTAAAAAAAACTAGGCCTAAGTCTTGTATAATCTTTAAAATTACCCTGACATTCAGTGAATTTCATGACTACTGAATGCACTGGGGACATAGTGGAAAGAAAAGACTGAAAATAGTTGGATGTTTTTGCTTTTTCTCACAGAAAGTACTGTTGGAAGGAGACAGAGGTAGTCATTATTCAATGAATACAGTGAATGCTGACAAATAGTCTTTTAATATGGTTACTTTTCTGTGAATCTCATCTCAATAAAGTAAAACAGACCCCAATCCCAGTACCTCTTGCCCTCACAGCCTTCCCTGATGGGAATGAAGGCTTATGTGCAGCTTTACTTACAGTGAACTGCGGCCCCGTGGTAAAGGGATCAGGAAATGGGTTCATTATCGGTTCTGCTGGGAACGTTTTTATCTTCAAAAAAAAAGAGGAAGACAAGGAGTTACTTTCAGGTCAGAAAACATGATGAAGTCTTTACTGGTACACCTTTAGAATTGAGAGGAAAGATTCCAGGAAGTTTAGGAGCCCTTATCTCTCTACAGTGGAGGAGGCAGGCCTATCTGTGCCTGGGTTACATGGTATGGCATGTTTGCCACAGCTGGAACTCCATTTATGGGGTCTTTCAGGCCTGTGTCCCAAATTCAAGATAGATAAGGAGGCAATCGTAATGGGATATGGCAAGAGGCATCTGAATGGTCTGCTGGGGACAGAGTATACTGTTACACACTATGAGATATATCTCAGTTGCCGGGGCCAATTAAACCAGAAGGCAGTCCCTGTCAAATGCCTTGCACTGTTCAACCCTGTACACCTTGAGCAGCAGAACTCCTGAGGAGAGCTCATGGGAGCACGGAACATCCTGCCACCATGGCCTTTGGGAACAGAAGGTAAGGTATTTGGAAGTACCCTGCGTGGCAACATGGAATGCTCGTTTCCATAAGGATGATGCCCCAATCAGCAGGTAATCATGGCTTCTATTTCTTTCTCTTTGCTCAATTTGTCTTTGGCTTCTTGGAGGCCTTGGAAAATGAGCGGGCTTATTTATTATTTATTTGAGTCAGTATATACCAGGGGGGCCAGAGGCTTGGTGATGATGGCACTGGCTTGACTGTAGTCCTCAGACCCAGGAACTGCCTATATACTTCTACAAGCAAGGGCTGCTAACAAGGCGCAGAGGCCATCTCTACCCAGAGACAGCGGCTTTGTGGCCTATAGGATATTGCCTGTGGACTCTAGGACAGTCCCTTGGCACTTTCACACTGTTATAATGGGGAGGGAGGAGCAGGGACATAGCAGACTATCCCAAACCAGAAGCAGATTTCTGGATAAGCAGAATAGGTGTCAGTTAATATGGGGACAAAAATATCCTTGCATTATATGTGCTATGATGTTCACACCAACCCAGCTTTCCTTTCAGTCAAATCTGTTCAAATAAGGATTCCAAAATTCTCAGAATGAGCCCTAATCTCCCAAAGGTTTTTGGGCCAAAGCCTCCCAGTACATTTTCCTATTCTTGTTGTCTGGCCTAACAGGTTACATGGCATTCTAAGACAAATGTTACAGCCAAAAGAAAGCTGCAGATAGGTTCTCAGGCCAACCAGAGTAGACAGGAAAGCGACTCCTTATGGCTACTAATGAAATCTAAAAGTTAGCAGCCTCAAAGAATGGCCTTCTGCTGTTGAGTGTAAGCAAGCTACATTCCCATGATGCATACTGGTACAGCAGAACACACTTACTGCATTCTGGTGGCACATTCCAACTCTACAGCCACTTTGGAAGGAGGCAAAAGCCACAGTCACCCTACATCACTCAACAGGGTCTAGCCTAAGTAAACAAAATCCCAGACACAAAAATGTTCCATGTTCCCTGAAACGGTGACAAATTGAAAACAGCATGAGGGGCTGAGGCCCATGGTACACCTTTTGCTTGATGGAGTATAAGTGGCCATTTAGGATGTGGCAATGAGAACAAGACAGAAACATCACGGTGCTACATTGAGGGAGAAAAACAGAGACAACATGGCTACTACTATTTTTTTTTTTTTGTTTTTTTTCGAGACAGGGTTTCTCTGTATATCTCTGGCTGTCCTGGACTCGCTTTGTAGACCAAGCTGGCCTCGAACTCACAGAGATCCGCCTGCCTCTGCCTCCCAAGTGCTGGGATTAAAGGCGTGCGCCACCACCGCCCAGCTGGCTACTACTATTTAACAGGTGAAATTATGAATGAACATGAATACATAGAAGATAACATGCAGAGATGAAAAATGCTTGGTTATGATTGAGATGACTCCTTTTAAATCATCAGGTAGCACCTCTAGTGTGCCATGAGGTCAGTAAGTAGAAGGGGAGACACTAAGGCCCTAACTGGCGATGACCAGAATGTATATTCCTCTCTGAGAAAGTATCTTTTCTCATCAAAGTTCTCAGAAAGCAAGTGGCCCTTGGTTCTTGAGAGGTATGGAGGAAGGGGTGCGTGCAGGGTGTGTGTCAACCCTAGCTGGACCCCAAATCCCCCCATCCATCCAGGTGTGGGAGCACCCAATAGCAGGGCTCTCTGAAGGTCTGGCACCTCTGCATGCCCGTCCAGCTGCTGCCTCACCTGGGGCTCCTGCCGCCTCACCTGTCCCAGCAGGCCCCCACCCTGCCAGGGTACCTACCAGCCTCGTTTTGATTGGAGGGTACATGCAAACTCCAGTGGTCTCTTCCTTCATGGGGAGAGAGAGTGGAGGAGAACAGCGAGAGTGGGCACAGTGGGGGCTGCTGGCGGGCTCTGCCTGCTCACGAGGAGAGGAGGAGAGACAGGGAGGAATAGGTGGTAAGACAGGAGGAGAGAGAGGAAATAAGGGAGGGAAAGGAGAGAGAGAGAGAGCACAGTGCAAGACAGATCTGGCAACCCAGCCTACTCTCAAGCCAGCATCGCCCATGCCTGCTTCTAAATGATATTAGCCTCTGGACTGCCTGGCCCACCCATTGCCATCCTCTCTCCCTCTCTGGCCTACAGCTCTCTTCTCCAATCCATGAACAGAATGACAAACCAAACCCTCTTCCCAGGCATGGCAGAGCCAAACTATCTCTTTGTACCAGGAGCATAGGACTGAGAGCAGTTCCCCACCCGCTAGAACATCACCAGGGTTCTGAAGCGCTGCCCAGGCCAAGTCATGAGCAGCACCATGCGTTAGCAATGTCAGGCATGGAAGCAATATGAGGATTGACCACACACTTGAGAGGTTTTGTCTTCTATGCCCAGGGTCTTCCCACGCTCAGCCAAGGAAGGGTACTGTGTAGGTGAGTGAGTGAGCGTCCACCAGAGGATGCCAAGAAAGAGTTAAACATCTAAGAAACACAAAGTTCAGGAGTTCATCCTTCTGCAGCTCTGCCATCTAGGTTCAGAACTCAGTCTAAGCCCATCCCACTTTCCTCACCCATCAGGCCAGGCTTAGGAATCTCCTACTGGAAGTGGGGGTGCCCTGCTGCTTAGTTGGGAGACACACCAAGCATTGTGGAGAAAATGCCACACTTTTGGGATGCCAGCTTTCCATGCCCCTTGGCTCTGAGGAGTGCCATGTGCCCAGCGAAGGTGCAAAAGCTTGTTTGAGTGAGGATGAGGATGGCAAACAGAAGATGCTCAGTGTTAGGGAGAGAGGACTGCTGAAGGGTTAGTGTGGGCTTCAGGAAGGGACCACTCACTCCAGAGGGGAAAAAATGCATGCATCTTTTAGCTCAGGAAACTTGGCAGAGTCCCACAGTGAGGATTAAAACACAGCCTCTGAGCAGCTTTCACCAAAAAGAAGCATCAAGGAAGTTACAGGCCCCCTTTGCTTCTTCAAATCCGTCTGATTCGGACCTGTGACCACCGCAGAGCAGAACTGCTGCCAGGGGACTTTCCCAGCCACATGGAACCCCAGGCCCCCTCTTTGTTGATTGTTTCTAAGTCCTTTCTTCAGAGCTAAATGATTCCATATTAGTCATCTGCAGTTAAATTTCACCAGCCTACTTAAAGTCCTCCGCCTGTTCTCTTTGGTCCTCGGGAGAAATCCTACCTGCCTAAGAAGTTACAAGATGATGCCTGTAGGAGGCTGGCTAGCATCATGAGCCCAGGGTGTCCATACTCCAACTAGAACCAGCCACAGCAGGAACACTCCTCACACATCTTTCCCACACATACACCCCTGGGCCCTTGCTCCTGCTGATAGCAATGGAAACTCGGCTTATGTCCAATGAAGGAAATAAAATCTGTCACAACTAACCAAGAAACATCATAGCAGCTAATGACCAGAATTTGGACTGATGATGATTAGAGATGACTTAAGGATTTGTCCAACACTGGAATTTTATGGTGAATTTTGACTATTGCCCCAATACTTCTGACCTTTTCCTAAATGGTCGCCTGAGTAGATGTAAATAAATGAATGTTCCTAGACACTTAGTAAATCCACACCCTTGACAATGAGCAGGGAACAAGGTATTAATGACATGTCTAACAGGATAATTTGGCCAAGCCAATTTCTTTTTACTCCTGGCTCTTCCCTTCTTGCTTTGGACTTTTCTGAATTAGATACACTACATTTTTGTATAGATAATTGGCTTTTGAGTTTTAAAATGTGACCCTTTGGGGGAACAGAAAGATTCCTGAATCAATAAATAATAAAGGAGATGGGTGGGGGGGGTGCTCTTTTTCATAGGCTCCTAAAAGGACACTGAGGGATTTGAGGAGGAAAGAGAAAAGGAAGGCAGACAGAGAAGGGAAGACAGTCTAGAATACTGAGCAAGAAGTTGAGAGTGAGTAGCTCCTCCTCCACAGGCCAAGGCTGGGAACAGGGACTAAAAAGCAAAGAAGACCAAAGTCCCTGCTTACGTAGAGCTAGTGAAACAGTAGGTCCCAGGACAGAAGGACCCCAGGACAGAATGGTGGCCAGTAAGTGAAAACAAACTGATTTCTACCCACCCAAAGGCCCCATGAAAGATGAAGAGAATCTTAGATGTGTCTGTGAATGATAACACGGTGAGCTGACCAGACTTCTCTCCACCCCTCCTGAGCCCTGGGGAGCAAAGAAGAAGCCATGGGGAGGTAGACAGATGCCTGGACTTGAGATGGAGTTTTAGCCCACCTGGAAGTATGGAGTTCCAAACAAATGCTAAGTTGTTGAGCCAACTGCAAACCTCATCCTGACACCCAGCTAGAGCTTTGATTCCATATCCCATGTGGACTTCCTGAGACCAGACCAAGGTCTCCCAGCCATGCACATACTTCACTAACACGCCACATGCCAGGACACACTGATCTGCTTTGTAGCCTTGTGGATGTGTAACTTACAAGATACAGAGCTCAGAGAGGGACAAGTCCCAGAAGGAAAGAGGCAAGAACACAGAGGGGACAGGTGTTTAGGGACTGTTATCAACAGGAGGTAAGCTGGCCGGCTGACCCAATATGAAGCAGGCTCTGTGTGTCTCTTTTGACATAAGACTTTGAAATCCACTTCAGAGAGACTGGGCCAGGGTGGAAAGTCATAATGTGGTATTATTAGTTGTCATGGAATCTCAATAGAGCATTTCCTGAGCAAAGGCCAGATCACCTGGTCCTAGTCTTCTCTCTCCAGTTCCCTTCTACTAATGTCCTGAGGATTATGGGGTACTGCCCAAGTCTCAACCAGGAGGAAAGTGGGGACTAGACAGAGGCTGTGAGCTCAGAAGGTGACTACAAGAGGAGGTTGTGTGTGGGGGTGTGTGATGAGTGTCAGCAGAGAATGTTAGCATTCTTGTCTGGTAAACTATGGACCTTCCTCTTTTGAAGGAAGATTCAGAGAGAGTGGCCAGGGGCCAGGAGTATAGCTTGGGCAGCTGAGAAGTCCTCATCCAGGCTGAGTCTCTTAGCCTGCAGACACAAGCCCCTCCATTCTCATGCCTCATAAGGTAGCTACAGGACCCAACTGGGTTGAGGCTTGGAGACCATCCCAGAATTTCTTCCAAGCCTAGACTCTGGAGGTAAAGCTGAGGCCAAGAGATCTGGCAAGCTTCAAGGAAGAGGGACCACTTAGGAGAAAAAAAGAGACACATCTGGACTCAGTCACCTGCCATAAAGCTTGGGTTCTAGTCTTCGGCCTGATCCCAACCTGCTGTGTGAGCTGGAACAAAAAAGCATATCCCTGTCTACGCCTTAGTTTCTAAGTCTGAAGGGGAGAATCAGGATGCAGTGCTCCCAAAGCTCCACTCCCACTGACAGGTTGAGTACAAGCCAGGCATGGAGCTGTACTTACATAGCAGCACCCCAACTTCAAGTCCTGAACTCTGGAGTGGACACAATTACTGATACAGTGGAACCGGGCGCTGAGTCCATTCTTTCTCGAGCTGTCCAATGGCAAAGTGCGACAGCTGCTGCTCTGTAGGAGCAGACATGAAAGGGGACCAGGTAAAGGGAGAAGCAGACTGCCAAGTCCCCCTTTCCTCCCCTGGACTCTTTGGCACCCATGGGAACAGGATTCACTTGGAACAAGAAAAGGTCAGAGCCTAGGTGCCAATGGATGCTCCAAGACACATCCTATACAGAGCCTGGGTGTGTGCATACTTGGATCTCAAGACATCCTAAGGACACATTGCGAACCCCCCTGGGGGGCTGTCGCACTGCAGCCCACGGACCTCAGCTGCATATATCACACAGCCTCCCAGAACCCATTTCACAGCTAAGACAGAGTTGTCCAGAGATGTAGAGAGGAATCCCAAGAGAGAGGGTGACAGTCCCTGAGGGGAGACAGTCACGTGACATGCCTCTAGGAGTCCTTATCACATGCCGCTTCCTTTCTAACCTCGGTCTGCAATATTCAAGCCAAGATCTTCTGATTCTACAAGAAATTAAATCTATATGACTGAACACACAGTTTCGAGAGGAACACTATTGCTCTTGTAAAAACTCATGATGTATTTTTTAAAATAAATTGACCACAGTTCTTAGATCCACCAGGCCCTTTAGTAAATTAATACTTTGTTAATGCTGGTTTTTGATATAGAATATGCAGGATTTTTTTTTTAAGTCATGGTCTCACACTATATTCCAAGCTAGCCTGATACTCATAGCAATCTTCCTTCCTCTGCCTACCAAATGCTTGGATTACAGGTTTGTGCTACTATGCTTGGGTGAGACTATTTTAGGTATCAAACAAACTGCCCTTCATGCTGTTAAAAAATGGTGGCCCCTTAGCTGGGCGTGGTGGCGCATGCCTTTAATCCCAGAGGCAGGTGGATCATTGTGAGTTCGAGGCCAGCCTGACCTACAAAGCGAGTCCAGGACAGCCAGAGCTGTTACACAGAGAAACCCTGTCTTGAAAAAACAAAGAAAAAAAATGGTGGCCCCAGACAGGGGATAGCAGCTCACACAGATGCATATGCTGTCCACTGCACTATAACTGGACAGCTTGGAAGTTGCCCATCAGTCTAACTCAGAGGGATAGCTTTCCCTGGCTTCTAACTCCTGCTAAGAATATTTCCCTTCACATGGTCCTTAGCACTTAGCTGTCTCCTCTGCTCTCCTTCATAGGTTCTCAGGAGTTCCCTAAGAGTTCCCAGATCTCTCTGTCTAGCTGCCTTCTGGCTAGACTAGATGTTCTCAGACAGTTGCCAGCAATTCCATCTCCCACAAGGCACCCCTGGATGAGAGGCTTCCTTTGGGATGTATCTGGTAGATCCCAACCCAGGTACATCACTTTCTGATTCTCCTC
The DNA here is from genome assembly GCA_907164525.1 of Lophiomys imhausi. NCBI lineage: Eukaryota > Metazoa > Chordata > Mammalia > Rodentia > Muridae > Lophiomys > Lophiomys imhausi. The sequence continues at coordinate 3,857,237 of CAJQZJ010032188.1, read as the reverse complement.
CAAGCCCTCTGCTCTCTTCTCCATCCTGGAGATCACTTCTTTTCAAAGTGGAGAATTCCCCAAAGATGAGGCCAGATTTTCTCCAACCCAGCACAGGGTTCCAGATCCTGTGTGGTCTTGTGTGGTTTGCCTGTCCCAGTATTCAGTTTCTGGGTCTGTGCAAAGGGCTGATGATGCCATGCTGCAAGGCCAGCAGTGGTGGTAACACTGTTGGAAAGGCACAGGAGAAGGAAACTCTGGTACTGGCAACCCATCTAACAAGAAAACCATGAGTAACTATGACATTTGCTCAGTTGTGATGGTGGTCCCCAGAGTGGTGTCTTCTCTGGCAGCACTCATCTGCTCTTAGACTGGTCCAATTTGCTAGGCAAAAAAAGATGGCTGCAAAAATGACAAGCACTGTGTCTGCCCAGACTCTCCTGAAAGCCTTCTGAAGAGTCCTTCCTCTGAAAGTTGATGCGTGGTAACTCTTCCTATGGCCTCTCCCTGGGCATCTCCTATACAGCTCTTTCATGGTTCTTGGCCATTTATCAAGCTCACTTTCTGGCTACCCTTAAGTTGTCCTTTAACCTGGATCTATCCCATAACTAAGTACACAGCTCTCAGGAGGTAGGTTCTGACTTGATTCATATTTTATCTCACAGCCCAAATGGCGATTTACATCCAGCCCAAAGTGGACCATGATTTATGCTCAGCTTTACTGAGATATCAGGTTGAGCCCAGCCAAAAGTTGTTTCCACATTTGCCTGTATAATCTAGTAAAACTTCACTTATATTCATATTGACTTCTAGCCTCAATGTGTCCTTGCTCTGTGTGTGGGATGGGATGGAGAGTGGGTGCTTCTCTCCCGCCTTCCTTCTCTTTTTCTCTTCCTGTCCTGATAACACTTCTGAGACGAACAATGACATCCTGACATCCCTGCTTTAGGGAAGACAAGATGCTATCCAGTGGCAAGATTCTTAAAAGGGGAGCAGAGAACTGAAGATCCATGCATGCAGCTCAGTTGGCAGATGCTTGCATGGTGTTCAGAAAGCCCTGGGTTCAATTCTCAGCACTGCATAAATCAGGAGTAGGGGTGCACACCTGGTATCCCAGCACTCGGGAGTCAGCGGTAGGAAGATCCGAAAGTCAAGGGCATCCCTGGCTACATAGCAAGTTCAAACTCAGCCTGGGCTACACAAAACCTTGTCTCAAAAGACAAAACACAAAATGGTTGTGTGTGTGAGGTGTAGCCAGAGACTAGAGTGAGAACTTGCCTGTCTGACTCCTTTAGAGCCCTGTCCTCTAAAAAGTCCGGCAGGCTTCTCACCTGCAGAAGTCCCACGAGGACCACTATCCCTAAGGGAAGACCTGTATGCAGAGGAAAGATGATGGTAGGATGCATAAGGGATCAGGAAAGCCAGAGAAGAGCCTTGAGCCAGTGTTTCAGACCAGATGGATTGCCAGAAGCAACAGCAAGAGACCGATGCTCATGCAGGGCATAGCCCGGGGGCCAGGAAGCTGAGACTCAAGCATGGAAGAGCCCTGCTACACTTGAGGAGCAGCAGACAGGCACAGGCGGGACCCCTGCAGCCATCCTCTGAGGAGAGGGAGCACCCCTCCACCAAGGGCCTCAAAAGGTGATGGGGCCTTGATGTCTGAACCTCCTTGAATACTTCCAGGACAAGTGGAAGCCCTCCCATGGCAGTGCCCACCTCTCCCTCCTCCGACTGATAGGTGAGGCTACAGGTCTGTGGCTTTTCTGTTTTTTTTAGAAAAATAAAAAGTTTACCAGAGGAGTGGCCTCTGTGAAGTCCATCAGCAGGTCACCTGGCCCCAAGGTAAATGTGCCTCCATGGTCAGGGGGACTCTGTGAAGGCAGGAAGAGGATCCCTGGTTAGTGATACCCAGAGCACATGATGGGGCTCATACGAAGGGAAGAGGCTACACTTCTCTAACAAACACTGAGCTGCTCAGTGTGCAACATTTCCCCACACACATACCCTCTCTCAACAGTGTACAAAATAGGCAGGCTGAACCCCAGCTTTCTCCGGGAATCTTCATGGATAGAAGTAAAGTAAGGTGTGGGATCTGACCTTTTTAAAGCTACAAACCACTTTCTTTAAGTGCTTTGAGGTTTTTTTTTTTTTTTGACTGATTTTGAAGGAAATGCTTTAAATAGTCTGTAGAAGACATAAATAGAACAAAGAAGCCATCCCTCATGGGAGTCAGGAGACTCAAAGGAGCTAAATCGACCAGCAGCATAACAATAGGGAGGATGCTCGGGGAGGGTCGCTGGAACCTCTGAAGACTATTCAACACAATGTTTTGTCCTGCTCTGGGGTGCTGGCTGCATGGGTGGATTACAGGCTCTTTGAAGGAGTGTGAAATAGAACTTTCAGCCCATCAATTTGACATAATCAGGGCCCTAGAATGGAGAGACACCAGGAGAGGGAGCCCTGGAGCTTTTGGAAGGATGTTCCCCATTCCACTCTCTTCTCTGTTATACTGCAGTTTGGTTCTTGGATACATGAAAGGAGCCTGTCTCCCACTTGGCAAACTGTAAGATGAGGCCCAATTCCAGGCAGCGAAGCTGGTATGGTGGCTCACACCTATAATCCTAGCACTTGAGAGGCTAAGGCAGAAGATCTCCAGTGAGTTCAAGGCCATCCTGAGCTACATAGTAAGAATCAGACCAACCAGCTATGCAGCAAAACTCTACCTCAAACAAAACAAAAACTCAAAAACAGATGCCAGGATTCGATCTACAGAATGCCACAGAGCCTCCACCTGCACCGGTCACAATGCTGAGGGGTCAAGTCACATTCTTGCGTCTATTTTAAACATATGAGGAAAAGACCCTCGGAAAGATGGACCTTGTTCGTGGAGTTAAATGGGCCTGGAACACTGCTGTTTACATGTTGCCAAGAATCATGACCCTGGAAGCTGCACGAGCCTCAGGGATTCAGTGGCTATCGTGAGGTCCAGGGAGGTCTCCTCGTGTGAGCTGGGGCATCACTGCTGATCCTCTCATCTTCAGGAGGAAGGGAAGCTAAGGCTAGGGGAATAAGGGCTTTGGAAGAAACTGCCCTTTTGGAGCTATCATTGGTGTGTGACAGTGAGAACTGGAACCCACTGGACCGCCGTCTTGCTGTCAGGGCACCCGTTCCCTGTATACACCTTCCCTTGGGTGCACGGACCACAGTCATCTTTGGCTCAGCATGTACCTGGACAGGGACAGGTTCAACTGTACTTGGACCAACTGCTAAAGAGTGACCACTGAGAGAGTTACATAGAGTCAAGCAAGAACTGCTCATGTAAGGCCTCTGTTACCAACATTCACGTTTGCCATTTCCTGACGTTTCAAGCTGACAGTGTGATCTTTCCCATTATCAAACTATTAACACACCTTATTCAGTACAAGGTATGGGATGGGAACATGTCTATGCTTTTATTTCGCAAAGTTTGTCCAGTGTAGAATGGGGCTGGGGGCTACTGCTCTTCCCTTTATTTTTGTGATATTTCAAGATGGTTTAAACATTTTTCATCTTTTAGAGTTGCGTCCATTTGTTGTGCACGTGCACACACACATGCAAATGGCCCCAGTGCAGGCGTAGAGGTCAGAGGGTAACTTTTGGTTGTCAGTTCTCTCCTTCCACCATGTAGGTCTTGGGGATCACACTCAAGTCATCAGACTTGGCGTCAAGCACCTTTAGTTACTGAGCTATCTTACCAGCCCTTAAGATGAAATTCTGTTTGTTTTCAAGACAGGGTCTCACTGTGTAGCCCTGGTTAGCTGTCTTGGAACTCACTAAGGAGACCAGGTTGTTCCTGGACTCACAGAGATTCACTTGCTTCTGCTTTCTGAGTGCTTAGACAAAAGATGTATGTCTCTATTCCTAGCTTGAAAATCATCCAGGGCTACACAGTGATATAAAAAATAACATTACCTCCAAGAGTCCCTTAAACATCCCCTAAAGCACAGCGCATGCTGTTTTGTTTTATATTATAGAAAGTCTCTCATAAATGGTTGTCATATATTTTGGGATCAGGGTGTATGAAAATATATTTTGCTACTTTTATTTTTAATTATCAACTTTTTTTTTCCTTGGAATCAACCTTAATCTATCAGTTTAAACTGGCTTTTCTTTTTTAGAACAGATCTCACACTAGCCTCAAACTCACTACATAGTGGAGTATGACCTTGAACTTCTGGTCCTGCCTCCTCCATCCCTGAGTTGGAGTGATGGATGTGTGCCACCATGCCTACGTGTGTTGAGAATCAAATCCATGGCTTTAATTTCACCAGCTGAGTTAAATCATCAGTTTTACTGTTTTTAAATGCATGCACGCAACTGATTATGCAAAATGTAAATGTTCTAGTTGAATGCCATTCACTAAGTGTGTATTATACTTCAGGCTTTTTCCCATACCTTGGCCCCTGGGGACAGTGGGCTCTTGATTTCTGACTTCTGAGGCGAGCTGACTTTCTGGATTTTGGGGGACATCACTGGCACCGAGACTTGAGTGGCCGACACCGTGGTGTTTGTGGTTGTGTCTGTGGTGGCTCCCACTGCCTCAGCCAGGTCTGGAGGGAGATCATCTTCATCACTGCGGTTACTAAAAGCACATGAAGCTCTGCTCATTACAATAATACACAGGCTGTGAGGGACTTGGGGAGGGGAAGGACAGGGCTCTCAACATTGGTGCCCACTCAATGCCCAGCTTACAAGATCCCAGACCAAAACAAACTTGGGCTGGATTTTCTGCCATTTGCCTATGTGTGTGGTGAGTGTGTGTGTGTGATTGTGGCAAAATACACCTAGTATGATATTTATCATTTTAACCATTTATAAATGAACAATTTCAAGCCCGACATGATGGTGCATGCCTTTAATCCCAGCACTCAGGAGGCAGAGGCAGGTGGATATCTGTGAGTTTGAGGCCAACCTGGTGAGTTCCTACAGAGTGAGTTCCAGGACAGCCAGGGCTATACAGAGAAACCATCTCAAAAAACAAACAAACAAACAAACAAACAAATAAATGAACAACTCTGTGGCATGACATACATTCCCAGTTATGTGGCCACCCCACTATATATCCCCCCTCAATCTTGCGTCAATTACAACAAAACCTGTTTGATTACTGAGCAGTGACTCTCCATGGATCCCTCCCATATCTCCTTAAGTCTGATCTTGTCCCCGTCCCAATGCCTATTCCTGAAGCCTCACAGAAGCACAGGATGCTTTCAAAGTCCAACAGCACTGTGGTATACATCAAAATGCCTTTCCCTTTTATGTTGGGAAATATTCCATTACATAGCCATACCATATTTTCATAGCTGTGTATCTGCTAACGGACACTTGGCTGGACACTCACATCCCCGTAAGCCAAAGTAGATGCCACTTGGTGAGGCAGCAGGAACCAAGCCCACGAACCAGCTCTCTAATCTTTTATTTTGTTTTTTAATAGTTTAAAAATGATTTATTTTTAATGTATGTGGATATGTGCATGTGCCAATGGGCCCAGAAGTATCAGGTCCCCACAGCTGGAGCCACAGGCAGTTGTGAGTTACATGATATGGATACTGGGACTAAACTTGGGTCCTCTGCAAGGACAGTATGTGCTCCAAGCCACTAAGCCATCTGCCTAGCCTGGTTTTTACCTTATTTTCTAAAGAGTCACACACTGAGTGACGCAGAAGCATGGGGGTGAATACTTTTTAAAATCTCATGTAAAACCACTTTAACCATAAAAGCAAAGTTACTATTTGTTTTTACATTAAAAGCCATTTAAAAACATAGCTCAATTCTTACAGTAGGAAGTCAACCCAGAGTGTCTAAAATAGGAAAAGCTCCAAATTCTTCTTTTTTTTTTTCTTTCTATTTTTTATTTATGTGCATGCCATGTGTGTGCAGGTACCCTCAGAGGCCAGAAGAGGGCATCAGATCCCCTGGAGCTGGAACTACAGGCAGTTGTGAATCTGAATGGGGGGTGAGGTCTTCTGAAAAAGCAGCAAGGGCTTTCAACTACTGAGCCATCTCCCAAGCTCCCCTTACATTAAAAAAAAAAAATTGTCTTACCTTAGAACTTATAGCAAGGAAACATTTAAAAATCAGTATGTATCCAGCTTTACTTCAGTTTCTGAGGTAATTCATGATAACTTCTTAAACCATGGCTGTTGTTTTATGAATGTAGCCCAGGCTAGCTTTAATCTGCTGATCCTCCTGCTGCTGCCTGCCAAGTACTGAGATTACAGACATGTGGCACCATGCCTGGCTCACAAGCCATTTTAACACATTTTTGAGGAGAACTTTGCCTTGAAACTTTTTTGCTGAGTGCAGAAGTTCAAAGGTGAAAAGGATTAAAAACAAAACAAAACAAAACAAAAAACAAGAGCCAGTTTGGTGATCAAGTGAAAATTTTTCCTTCTGCGCCACCTATAATTAGTCATTATTTAATATGGTTACCTATCCCAAATGGGTGATAATAACATTCTGAATTTTGAAATAAAGGGAAATGCAAAGCCTGTCAGCCTTGTCTTGGGGGAAGATTTTCATGGTTTAATTTGTTCCCCAGAGATCGTTAGAGCTGTTAACTATCTGAGTTCTAGCCACTCTGGCTTTCCTAGAAACACTGCTGCTATATGCCCCAAAGTTCCCATCCGGGCTAGTAAGGTGGCATGTGTCTGCTTTAAACACCCTTGAGCACGTGTCTTTCCCTTCCCACAAGGAGCTAACCGCACCTCGGTGCTGGCTGTTTGTGGCCTGCCTCTGGCACTGCACCCCAGTCTTCGCTTTGCATCCTGGATCCCTACACTTTTTCTCAGAAGCACAGCCTGTGGGCAGACCCTCACAAAGTCCTTTAGAATTGGGTGGTGGTAGCTCACACATGCCTTTAGTCCCAGCACTGGGGAGGCAGAGGCAGGTGGACCTCTATGAGTTCCACACCAGCCTGGTCTACAGAGTGAGTTCCAGGACAGCCAGGGCTACCCAGAGAAATCTTCTCGAAAAACAAACAAAACAAACATACAAATCCTTTAGAGGCAGGGCATTGTCTCACTTTACAGATGAAGGAAAAGCACTTGAAGCCAGGCCTGGTGTCACAGACCTGAAATCCCAACTACTCAGGGAGCTGAGGCAAGATCAGAAGTTCAAAGCCTCTCTCAAAACAAAACATAAAGAATAGACTAGAGATGTAGCTCAGTGGTAGAGCACTTGCTTTGCAACTTTGAGGTCCCCAATACCTCGAAAGAAAGGACTGAAAGAACAGAAAGATAAGAAAAGGGGATAGAAGAGATGGCTCAGTGGTTAAACCATTTGCAGTACAAGCCTGAGGACCAGGGTTTGAATCCCCAGAAACCCACACAAATGCCGGAGGGCCTGGCAGCCAGCCTGTAATTCCCACCTCTGAAAGCATAGACGGGGACCTCAGAGCGTGCTGGTCAATGGCCATGCCAGCGACCTTTGGGTTTAGTTGAGAGACTTTGCCTCAATGAATAAGGTAGATTCCTGATATCAACACACACCCCCACCCCATCTCTAAATGCATGCACACAGAAGTGCACAAATGCGTGCGCGCACACACACACACACACACACACACACACACACACACACACACAAATGGAAAAGAAGTAAAGGCTGGTTCAAGGTGTTCGTTTCTCAGGATCTCAGAGCTACAAATGGGCCTGAACCCTCGACTGCCCACAGTTTCCATTGTGCCTAGAGATTCCTCTGCAGCTCTCTAACAAACCACACCCAGGCCTAGAGCCTGAGCCACAGCTGGGGCCTCAAATGGGAACCCCATTGCAATCAGTACTCCAACTCCACGGCTGAGCCCACCTGTCCTTCTTACAGGCCTCACCTGTCTCATTTGGGCTGTTATTTACAAGTCTATCTTTGCCTCCCATACATTATGAGACTACGAGCTGAGATGGTAGATGGGAATTGTTAAAGCCACTTTACTAGTACCTGACAATGCCTGGAACAGTAGCCAAGAGATCTTTGTTGAGCTAAGTGGGAGAAAACTGAGTGGGTCCTGACATCATATGAAGCTCCATGGTTCCCTCTGGCTCTGTTGACTGTTCATGCTAAGCACTTTACTATCATGCCATGGGGTGAGGAGGCCGCTTCTCCTATGCCCTCTGGTGGTTCCTGTCTTAGTAATCATCCACCCATATAATCTTCCTCTAGAATGTGAACTGGGCCTTGCAATGTTTTCAATGAACAGAATATGGCAAAACAAAACAAAACAAAACAAAAAACCATAGGATGTCTTTTCTGTGTTGAGTCTATAAAAGACCAACTTTCATCTTGCTGGCATTCTCTCTGTCTTCTCTCACATGGTCTCTGACAGAGAAAGCTATCAAGACTCTGCTTTAGGGTAACTTGGGTCCAACAGCTTCCTTGGCCATGGATTCTGATAGCAACCATATAAATGAGCCTTCAGAGGTGACCAAGGCCCTAACGGGACAATTTGTAGCCTTTGGAGACCCAATAGAGAAGCTCAGAAAGGCTGTGCCAGACTCCCAATCCTCAGCAACTGTGAGGCATGAAACACTGGGAACAGTTTACTTCACCACCGTCGACGAGGACAAAGGTACCCACTGTGTGATGTTTTCATGGAGAAATCTCTGGTCCCATTTCAACCAAAATGGGAATTAAGTGGACTTTGGGGGATGGCCATCTGAGAAGGTGCCTGAGGCAGGGCCAAGGTGTTTATAACTGAACGTTCATGTGTATTGGGGGGTAGACAAACGTAGGACTCACAAGCTGTACTGCCTGGTTAACCTCCTCACTCGGGGAGGCTTGATTTCCGGCTTCTCCACAGCTGGCTGGGTGGTTTCCACACGTATGGGAATGGGGCTTCTAGAGACAAAGAAAAAAAAAAAAACAGGAAAAAGAAACCCAACAATTAAAAATAAGTTAACATTCTTGTATTAGCTGTCTGGACTGCTCCTCAGTTAATATACAGCTTACTGATTCTGATGGTCAAGACTTCCAACTGCTCTTGACTTTGTGTTTTACCTAATAGATGAAATTATATTACAAATGCAGAAAATTCCAAAATCAAATAAGTAAGCAACCATTATAGAGACGAGACTATATTGAGTGAGGAACTAAATATAACTGGGTGAGATACCAAATAAAACTGCCTTGCCTCAAAAGCTCCTTGGTTCATAGCCAGGTCTTGCTGTGAAATAAATGAAGAAAAAAACCACAACTGACGCAGATTTAGTTCCCAATAACTTGGTAGCCACGATACTTAGTCCAATAGCCCACAAGGGCTGTAACTACAATCCATAATGAAACTACAGTGAACAGTAAATATATCCACAGTATATTTTAAGTGAAATGTATAATCGGAAGAACTTAAGAACTGTTTCTAAAATATTTTAATATTATGTATATGAGAAGATGTTTAAAAAGAGAGAGACCCGAGTTTGATTCCCAGCACCCATGTTGGGTGTCTCCTGACTACCCATAATGCTTCGGGGGATCTGATGCCCTCTTCTAGCTTCTCAGGACACCTATACACAAACAGACACACACATACACATAAATAAGAGCAAAAGTATTAGGTTTCAAGCCTGGGACAAATGGCTGAGGTGTTTATTTAACATATCAAAGTGGACCTGGCCGCCAGGTTCTCCCTGGATTCCTAGTCCCTACCTGTTACAGGTCCTCCTGGATGGCATACCCTGCCCTCTACCCTGAACTCTCCAGCCCAAGGGGCTGGGCTGCCCTTCCCCAGCTGCCGTTCCCTACATAACCCAACCACCTTGGTTACCCGCTCTCTTTGTACCTTTGGCCTCCTGGGTGCTGCACTTCGTTCTTCCCCTCCCCTTCTCACTTCCTTTCCCCTCCTCTTCTCCCCACATGGTACAGCTCAGTCTGGTCATGTCCACTCTGGGATCTCCAAGATGTCCCTCTTACTGTGCTCTCCCACATATCTACAGTAAACCTTCTCCTCTACCATTCCTAGAAGCAGTCATGTCTTTTCCTTTCCTTTTAATTTTTTCATTAAAAAATATATTAAATTTTTAAAAATTATTTTATTAATTTTTCATTATATTTCCTTTTATTTTTCCTCAATCATTTATGACAACCTGTGACTTTATTGATTTATTTTTATTACGTTTATTTATTACTTCAAGTTACATCTCCATCACAGCTTCCTCCCTCCACCCCTCTAGGTCTTACCCTCCCACCTTCTATCCCCTCTCCCACCTATCCTACTCCTCCCGTGTGAGGTGCCCTCACATCTCAGCCCCCCTCAGTTCATCAGTCATATAAGGGCTAAAAGCTTCCTCTTGCCCTGGGGCCTACATGGTAGCTCCACTAGGGCAAAGTGTCCCACTAACAGGTAACAAAGTCCATGTTCCTGTTCCTTTTGATCTGTTGGTTGTAGGATAGTTATCCTGTACTATATGGCTAAAATCCAGTTGTAAGTGAATAGATGCCATGTGCATCTTTCTGGGTCTGGGTTAGCTCACTCTAGTTCCATCCATTTGGCAGAAAAAATTAATGATTTCCTTGCTTCTGATAGCTGAGTAGTATTCCATTGTATAAATATACCACAGGTTTTTTTTATCCATTCTTCAGTTGAAAGACATCTGGGTTGTTTCCAGTTTCTAGCTATTACAAATAAAGCTGCTATGTACATGGTTGAGGAGATGTCCTTGTGATTTGGTGAGGAATCTTTTGGATGTATACCCAGAGTGGTTTGGCTGGGTCTTGAGGTACAGCTATTCCAATTAAAAAAAAAAAAACATCTGGAGGTATCACCATCCTAGATTTCAAGCTATACTACAGAGCAATAGTAATAAAAACAGCATGGTACTGTTATAGAAACAGACCAGTTGATCAATGGAATGGAATCAAAGACCCAGAAATAAACCCACACACCTATGGCCACTTAATTTTTGACAAAGAAGCCAAAATCGTACAATGCAAAAAGGAAAGCATCTTCAGCAAATGGTGCTGGTCTAACTGGATATCAACATGTAAAAGAATGCAAATAGATCCATATTTATCAATGACTCTATTTAAAAATGATTTAAAAAAAAACTTAACCAGGCTTGGTGGCATACTCTTTTAATCCCAACTCTTGGGAGGCAAAGGCAGGCAGATCTCTGTGAGTTCAAGGCCAATCTTGTCTACAAAGTAAGTTCAGGACAGCCAGAGCTACTATGCAAAGAAATAATTTCTCTTGAAAAACAAAAACAAAACAAAACAAAAAAACTTTATCATATTTTTATGTATTCTCTGATTATGTGCAGGCGTTTGTACAGAGGTCGGAGAACAGATGGTATGCAAGAGTTAGTTCTTCTGTGGTGTGGGTCTGAGGATTAAATTGAGGTTATCAGGCTTGAGAACAGGGCTTTTTGCACATTTAAGCCATCTCGCCAGACCCAAAACAATGATTTTAAGAAAAACCTTCAAAGCCGGGCGTGGTGGTGCATGCCTTTGATCCCAGCAGTTGGGAGGTAGAACCAGCCGGATCTCTGTGAGTTCAAGGTCAGCCTGGTCTACAAAGTGAGTCCAGGACAGCCAAGGCTACACAGAGAAACCCTGTCTTGAAAAAACAAAACAAAAATTCTTTAATATATTTGTTTGGTCATGACTACTTTCATATTTAAAAAAAAATCAGTAATTATTGCCTAACACCAAAGAGGCATCCAAAGAAGCTGAGGCCCCAAGCAGGAGACCCCTAACAAATCAATGAGCACTTCTGTACACCCATTTTTCTCTTCTATTCAATGTCTGCTGACATGTAAGTATGCAGCTAGTGTCTAGAGGATGCTTGTTGAATAAACACAGGAAAGAATGACTAAGGAATTTGGATCAATGTGCTGAGTTCATGGTTCCCTGAGTCCAGAAACCCAGAGTGGCTACACATGGTCCCCGAAATGGTCTTATCTTCTAGGGTTCTCAGCTTGATACAGGAAGACCACTAAAGTGAGAGACAGAGAGGAGGCCTGGCTGAATGCAGGGTACTGTTCTCACCACCCAGATACAAAAGGGGTCCCAGCAGAAGGGCAGAGGGTAGAGACCAGAAGGGAAGCAGGCAAGGACCTGTCAGGAGGGACCTCAGGGTGAGTTTACTCTGAAGGTGATGACAGTAATCTCTAACAGTGTTAGTCTAAGGAGTGGCATTATCAGGTTTGCATTGCTGAAAGGTCCTTAGAGCCATGAGTGTATTGGTGGGAGAGCCTGGGTATTGATCCAGAATAAGAGACAATGGGGTGTGGGGAAGGGCAGGGATTGTGGTCCTAAACAGATTTTTGGAGATAATACGTAACTCAAATTGATGCACTGGGATCACCTATTAGGCTAGGCGATGAGGTGGGTGGATGGGGACAAGGACTCTTGAGTTCCAAGCTGTGGAAGGAACTAGATAATAATGCTATTCTCTAAGACTGAAGACAGATGAAGGAAGGATGGTGGGCAGGGTGGAAACTGGCTTCTGTTTGTTTGTTTTGCTTTTTCCAGGGCTGGAGCTGGAACTCTGGCCCTTGTCCATGGTAGAAAAGTCTTCTCCAACTAAGCTGGACTCCAGCCTAACGAAGTCCCAGCAAAGAACAGGAGGGAGTGCATCCCTGAAGTATGACAAACTTGGAACGAGGACATATGGGTAGTCACAAGACACCAAAGAGAAATGCTAGCTTTGGCTCTGACCATCAAGTGTAACGATTCCCTATGATACCCAGGCATTCACTAAAATGCCTTTTCCTGCCCTGGCCCTGCCACTCCCACTCCCATCCACAGGATCTCAGGGACTGGGGTGGGACTCAGGAGTCTAGTATTTGTTTTATTCATCTGTTTTCCATGGTTGGGGAACGAACCCAGGGCCTTGAGCATGCTAGACAGACTCTACTACTGAGTTAACGTCCCCAGCCAGGACCTGGGATTTTCAGTAAGAGACTCTGTTGTACATTTAAAGGGGGAACCTAAGGGAGCCCTGTGAGGAGCAGGTGATGGTAGATCACCAAGATGGCAACAAGACTGCTTCATGAAGCCACTGTCGCCGCCAAGACCAAGCAAGACCAAGATGGCTGGGAGAATCTTCCCCTTTCCTCAAGAATGCCTGGATGAAGAAGCCGGTGCTGGTGGTGTCCTTCTCTGTCTGAGTCCTCTCTGTAATTATGCCCGTAATCAGCCCCGATTGCAGGTATGCTGTCATGATCAACTGGGCTACACCTTAAAACTATCCAGTGTCTGTGTGAGACAATGGGAACATGCCCGATGTGCCCAGCCATCCCCAGAACCCTCAGGGCCCAAGCGTGGAATGGCTGAAGAAGCTGTGAATACTCCTGCTGATAAAAGAGGCCCCTTCCCTGTTGCCCTCCAATAAAAATGTAAAAATCAACCCTATAACAACAACAAAAAAAAGAGTGCCATGATGACAGGTTGTGAGTCCCTTGTGCTGAGGGGGATTCCCCTGGGGCGTGGGGTGGGGAGATAGTGGCTGAGAGCTCAGAAATGATAGCCCAAGGAAGAGCAGTGAGCAGAAGCCAGGGTGGGAAGGGTCCTCTTTCCTGTGTGATCAAAGATGACTCCACAGGGAGAGCAGAGCTTGGAGCATCTTTACTAGGGGACTGGCAAGGTCAGCCCTACATGCTTCCAAAACCACTCAGGGAGGCTGAGTTCTTTGCTAGCACAGCAGGCAGCAAGGTTAACCTGGGAACAAGCAACATTCTGGAGGCTTAAAGGAAGTCTTTAAACTGGTTTCCTTGGCTGTATTCTCTCCACTTTGTTTTCCCTCTGCTCTTGTCACCTAGTTCCCCCAAGAACAATACTTCAGGTATAATGCCAAGGACACAGTGTCGTTTCCCCCATTCAAACAAGAAGCAACAGACCTGACATTAGTGTCCTGAAGACTCGATTTCTTATTGATATTTACAAACGAGTGCTCCTCTTTTCCAATCTGTTAAAGAAAACAGGTTAGTCAAATGTAAATAGCGTGGCTTGTAAAAATGCTTTCAGGTCTTCTGCATTCAAAGCATGCTAGAGATGAGAAGGACCAGAGAGGTAATTCATTGAATGTTTAGTCAATCGCAAACTTATCTGTTTTCATAGTAAACAACAACAAAGTTTTCTTGAGCCATGCCTAGTAATGAGGATCATGTGATCATTCAAATGCAATCAGTCCTTGCATACTTTTATTGAGCACCTATTATGTGTCAGTTCCTGCCTGAATGAGAAAAGGATGGTGTAGGAAAAGCAACCGCCCACAGTTACGTCACTCTATGTATCAAGAACAAGAAGGCTACAGGCTTGAGTAGCATTTACAGTTTTAAAAGAACTTAGAATCCTGTACATCTGAGGAACAAACCCGGAAGGAATGACATCATTTGATTTTGATACAAGTCTTATCTTCCTCCCTCTGGTGAGTCCCTGAGAATGACAAGGAAGGGACACCCACACAGCCAGCCGAATAGCATGTACACGGGCAGTCAGCGGGGGAGACGGCCAGCCCACAGTCCTCCTGCTCAGACTCTGCTCTGAGTAGATTTTCAGTAATGTCATGGAGACTGGCATGGAGCGCACAGCAGTTCACCCATGGATTCAGCTCCATCTCTTGACAGTCTTTTCTACAGCCAGCAACAGGTCAGGACCACTGGTTTCCCTTCAGTGCTCTGCCCTGATCCTATCAGGATCTGGTGCTCAGCCCCTGGCAGGATGCTGGGCTGCATACAGCACCTCTCCAGCACAATCTTTCGAACCGCACTAAATCAGAGATTCCTAGGGTCGGATCCCGTGTTCCTGAGAATACTAGCTCTATGGGAACCATTTACAAAGTGGTCCATGCCATTAGAGGGAAGGAAACTAAAGCAGGTTTTGTTTCCTGAGGGACTTCTCAAAATCTATAAGAGGCTTATAATATGCTGCTTTGAAGGGCGAGGTGGTGTGGCTGCACCATTTCTGGAGTGATCTGTGAGCATCCTGCAGGGCCAGCATTTCTGGGATTACTGATCTCATGTCTGCCTCTCTTCTCTTCCACTGCTTTCAGGCCCTTCCACTCTGTCTAGGCAGTATACTTTTCCTTTCTTTGGGTCTATTTCCCTTTCCTTTTCCACATGTCCCAAGATGAATTACTTTTGACACATAGCACAGCTTCAGTGTAGCAGAAACCTGGATCCTCCACAGAGGACTCATGCAGCCCAAGACCCCTGGGAACATCTCAAAGATTCCTCATATGCGTTGCATCAACTTTGTAAGTTATGAAACGCATACCAGTTTTATTTGCTTGGTGCTAGTACAGAATAGCATACATGAAAATGACAGAGGTGAGTACAGTTTTAAAAAATCAGATGGGACTGTAACTCCAAGTAGCTGACAACTTGGGGGAGCTGGTCCTTTCCTTCCACCATGTAAAAACTAGAGATGAAACTCGGGTCGTTAGGGTTGGCACCAAGTGCCTTTGTCATTTGAGCTACCCCGCCAACCCTGAAATCACTCAGTTTGAGGTGAGGTGTCACCCGGACTGTCTTGTAAAAGGTGTCGTTGCCATCACCTATAGCAGTCAGTGTCTCCGATAGTTCCCTACCCTTAGTGTGTGATTGTTCTTCTCTGTATGTCCATGAGATAAAGGAAGACACTGGTCAGGAGCCCGGTGGTATCCTTAATCTTCACAGTTACCTAGGGTGGTGGCTTTCAATTTGTTTTGTTTCGTAGGGTTCCTTTAAGTTGTGAGTGTGTGACGTGTACAGGTGTGTGTGGTGTATGTGCACAAGTGTGTTCAAGTGTGCAGAGGCTAGAGAAAGGAGTCAAGTGTCCTCCTTAGTTACTGTCAACCTTTGAGGGTCCCTTGCTGAGTGAACCTGGAGCTAGTGGCTTCTCAACAAGGCTTGGCACTCAGCCAGCCCCAGCAACCTTTCGGTTTCTACCCCAGTAACTATTGGGGTTACAGGCACAGACAGGATCACACCTGGCTTGTATGTGCCTGCTGGGATCTGAATTCCAATCCTCAGGCTTGCAAAGAAAATGCTTTTAACCTCTGAGCTGTCTCTTCAGCCTCTTGAGAAGAAATCTCATTGTGTTGTCTCAAGCTGGTCTCTAGCTCCTGAGCTTAAGAGACTTTCCTGTGTCAGCTTCTGAGCGCCTGGGACTACAGGTGTACACAGAAGACCCAGCTGGTCCCCACTTTCCGTACAACACAATGGATGCTCAGAGAAGTTTAAAATGACATTACTAGGAAATAGATCAGGACTCATAAGAGTCAATGGTTGTTGGGGTAGTGTTAAACATTCTAAATGTTAATTGGCCCTGCTTGCTGTCTGTTACTTACATTGACTCTGATTGGTTAAATAAAATGCCGAGGCCTGAGATTGGGCAAAGACAGAGAAAGGTGGGACTTCCTGGGATTAGAACAGGAAGCCTGCACTTTAGACAGAGAAAGAAGGCATTCCAGCCAGGAGCAGCAGGAAAGAGACGCACACCATGGGTTAGAAAAAAGAAACCCATTCAACATGGCCAAGAACATCAGCATAGCGTGGAGAATGGCAGTCTAAGGGGATGTATGTATATATTGGGTCATATTTGGGTAACAGAATTACGAGCTAGCTTAGATGGGCTAGGATTGCACAATTCAGGCCTAGGGTTGTTAAAATCCACATGGTGTCTGTGTGCTCATTTATAATGGTGGGTTAAGGATTAGCCGCCAAACCAATTAAATATAATATAAATACTGGTAAATAATTTAATTATTTCTACAAATGGCACCCAACGTAATTTAATTTTTTTTTTTAAAAATGGTTCTCAGCCTGTGGGTCCCAACTAATCTGAGGGTCAAACAACCTTTTCACAAGGGTCCCATATCAGACATCCTGCATATCAGATTTACATTACAATTCATAACAGTAGCAAAATTACAGTTATGAAGTAACAATGAAATAATTTTGTGGTTGGGGGGGGTCACCACAACACAGGGAACTGTATTAAAGAGTCGCAGCATTAGGAAGGTTGAGAACCTCTGAACCAGAGCTTCTGGTTTTCCAACATGTAGTCTGTAGTTACTGTTTACAACACAGCCTCCCAATGGAAGAAACTTTGTAAGCTTGATCTTGTTTCTCATGGCTTCTCCTGGGAGGATTTAAATCATACAGATTGTTACATATATAGAGAGAATGAAGATATTACTGAGTATGTACTCTTGGCAATGTAAATAAAGGCAGTAGGTTCGTAAGGACTGTCAATTCTTACAAATTGTTCTAATGAACTTTTGGACAACTGTAGCTTTTAAAAAATATTCTTTTTTTTTTTTTTTTGGTTTTTCGAGACAGGGTTTCTCTGAATATCTCTGGCTGTCCTGGACTCGCTTTGTAGACCAGGCTGGCCTCGAACTCACAAAGATCCGCCTGCCTCTGCCTCCTGTCTCGAAAAACCAAAAAAAAAAAAAATTCTCTTTGTACTGTGTGTCTGTCTGTGTGTGTGTGTGTGTGTGTGTGTGTGTGTGTGTGTGTGCTACAACATGCTTGCCATGGTGAGTGTGTGGAGGTCAGAGGGCAACTTTAAGGATTGGCTCTCTCTTTCAACCATATGGGTCCCAGGGATTGAACTTAGATCTTCAGAGGGTGATGACAAGAAACTTTAGCCTCTGAGTCATCCTGTCAGCCAAACCGTAGCTTTTTATAAACTGTTCTCAGGGCAGGGATAGCCAATGAGTTTCTCCTTGAAAGGTAGCTATGACTGCCTTAGAACCCTCACTTTGGGTGACAGAAAGAGTGTAATTAATGGCCACTATGCAGCCAGTGACATGTGCTATGGTGCCGCTCAGAGGGTTTATGGCAGCTCTCATCTCCAAATTCACCCCTCCTCCCTGGACCTGGTCTGAGAATCAGCAGATTTTCCTTTGCCAGCAGGGGGCGCTAGATAGGCAGAATTCTTGACTTCATATTCATCCGGGTTAGCCCAGGCTGGCTTCTTTAACTCTCTCTGGTGCCCTACTTCTCCACAGGAACATCTAAGTCAGGCTACAGTATTGCAGCGCTGGGATGGGAGACGGCGCTGGGATGACACAAGTGTCATCCTGTCCATCAGACACAGTATGAGCAGAATGACACCCGGCCCCACAGTGTGGGATCGCGCCACATATAGCTTGTGAAGTTAGAAACCAGAGCAGGCCATGGAGACCCGATCTCAGGAGTCTAAGTTTTATCTGTGTGGGACCCTTCCTCCAGGCACTCAAATGTGCATATTTGTGGAATCTTTGTTCCCCAGGTTCTTGGGATGGAAAGTGCTTCCTGGAGTCGCCACCTCCAGTGCCTTGGAGTAGAGTGACTCAAAGTGCAGTTCAGGGAGCTGGTTAGACACGCAGATCACACCCCCACGCTGACTTCCTGAATCCTCCGGGATGGGAGGTGGCTCTGCTGAGGTCCCTTATGCAACCAGCATGCAAGAACCGCTGTCTCTGGGAGCCAGGGCTGACCACTGCCTCACTTTGGATCCCTTTTCCCTAAATGGGCTACCTTATCTAGCTTCAATAGGAGATGATGCGCTGCAACTTGATATCCATGGGAGTCCTCCCCTTTACTGAGAAGGAGAGGAAGGGTGGATGGGAGAGGAAAGGTGGATGGCAGGTGAGGTAAGAGGGAGGGACTGGGAAGAAAGGAGGGAGGAGAAGCTGTTATCGGGATGTAAAGTAAATAAATAACTTAGTAAATAAGAATAAGAATAACCACTATCTCCTATTTCTCTATCTTCCATTCGTTTGCATAAGTAATAATCGGTGGTTTAGTAATTCTTTGCATTAAAACCCAGGTTTCCTTGAGCCAGTGAGACAGCTCAGCATGTAAAAGTGCCTATTGCCAAGGCTGACAACCAGAGTTCCATCCTCTGGGGCCCCACATGGTGGAAAGAGAGAACTGACTCCTGCAAGTGGTCCCCTGACCTCCACAAGCACTCCATGGCATGGGCCCCTGCACCCCTCCTAACAAAGAAATGAAATGTAATTTAAAAATCAAATCAAATCTAGGCTCCCATACCAAGAAGTGGCTGCTGTCCACACACTGGTCCTTGACCAGTGCTGCATCACTGTCCTCCCGTGTGGCACTTAGGAAATCCTGCAACATGGAAATGAAGGAGCCTTCACCCCTCGTACCTGGGCATTCACACGAGAGGCATTCTCCAGCTGTGCTTTCAAAATGTTACACTTCACGTGATCTGCCACTGGCGAGGGCAGCAGTGGTGTCTGAAGGGCCTTCTCAGGGACTTTCTTCTCCTCCGCCTGAAACCAAGCAAGATGTGGGTGGCACATTGTGAATGAACAGAAAAGAAAACACATGGTAATTTTCCCCAACAGCCACAACAGCAAATAGCACAGAGATCTCAGTGTCTGTGTGTGTGTGTGTCCTGATGCCCTTCCATTGTACTGTTGCTTTCCAGTGCCATCCCACATATCATCCACTTTAGTGAGGGAGGGACTGGACACTCCAGGTGTCAGGTGAAGGCTTAAGACAGGAAGGGGCCCTTCAAAATCAGCCAGCAAGAACCAGAGACAGGACAAGCCACAGCTTGTCCCCTCCCGGAGTCCAACCTAGAGCTATTCCCTCCACGTCGCCTCAGAGAGAACAAGGTGTGCCAGAAATTTGCAGGATTAAGGAAAAGAGCACAAAATACTTGCTGATATTTGTTCAGTAAATCTTGCTGGGAACCGTGGCTCTCAATGAGGAATTTGTGTCTCTGTCACTTCATTAATTAATTCAGTTCATATGCAGCAGATGGGACCAGGGCCTCACGCTCTGTCATGGAGCCACACTCCCAGCCCCTGTATCACATTATTGGAGTTGAGGACTTTGGTCCTAATCTCACAATTTCTGGCATCTCCTAAGTGTTAAGTGAACATGTCCCTAAAGTTCATGTGACTCAGTTAAGGTGGATTAGCCCGGGACTACATATTTATACTTGAATCATGTTCAAGGAAAAACATCTTTGAAATCAAAGGCTTTGTAAGTATTGTTGTAGTAGATTTGGTATTTATATGGTGATTAAAATAGTCATTCATCTCTACAATGTAGCCCTGAAATGATTTGGACGGTATATGTGCCACTTTGGAGAAATAATGTCTATGTGCTCACCTTATTGTCATGGTCATTGCATGTCCCAGCACAATATGGTGCTTGACCCAGACTTGGTGTCCAATAAATACTTCATATAGACAACTATGGTGACACCCACTTATTATTAGAAGACATATATGCTTGAAAAGAAATGCACAAGACCTCATGATTGCTAATGCCAGTTCAGTGGTCTCAGGAAGCAGTGTGGCAGGTCAGCCACCATGCACCAAGGCAAGAGGAAATATCCCAAATTCTTTAACTTCCTCAAGTTCTGAGTTGTTATTCACTAGATCAAAAGCCCCACTGAAGTTAGGCATGACGACATTTGACTATTACCCCACCACCCAGGAGATGGATGAGGAAGGTGATAAGTTCAAGATGAGCCTAGCCCGTATGCTGAGACCCTGTTTCAGAAAAAAACAAAAGTGCAATTGAACACCATGATATCCATTGTAGGAATATTATGAAAGCCACAGAGGAAGAGCAGGACAAGTGACTAGCTAATGTATTTGATTAAAAAAAAAAAGAATAGGGCATATAATCCAGTTTCCCCAAGAAACTTCCCAATGAACAAGAAGAGCACTTGTTCTTTGGGGGGGGGGGGAAGCAGGCTTCAGCAACGCCATTTGTTCCAAACAGACAAAGGCAAGAGTTCTAAAATACAATTTCAGTCCCTTCTTTGTAGGGTACTATCAAAAACAGACAATGAGGACAGTGATCATGGTAACTAACAACCGTGAGGATGATGGTGACAACCACAATAATAATGAGAATGACAATGATGATGGCGATGATAATGATGACCACAGCGATGACGATGGTGATGGAAAAGAAAAATGCCAGGAGCTGACATGTACTAAGAGCTTATCATGAGCCAGTCAGTGGCCACGTACTTCACATGCATGACACACTGGAGTTTCATTTGGTCACCCTATTTGGAGGCAAGTATCTTTCAATTTTTTTTAAAGATTTTATTTATTCATTTAGTGCGTGGGGGTGTGGGGGTGTGGGGGTGGGTGAATCAGAAGACAACTTTGGAAAGACAGCTCTCTCCTTCTACCATGTGGGACCCATGTGTGGATGTAGGCTTGGCAGCAGCACCTTTCCCATTCAGACATCTTGCTAAGCCACTTTTTCTGGCTTCTCTTGCTGGTACCTTCATCATCCCCACTTTAGCAGAAGGCAGACAGCTGTGGGCTGGGATCCAGCTTGGGAGAGTACAAGGTTCAATTCCAAGCCCTCCTCCATTGAAAGGGGAGGATTTACATGATCAGAAGAGAAAGCAGAATGTCACTGACCCCAATTTGTAGATGAGAAAAAAAAAAGCAGAGTCATGGGAAGCCATTTACTCAGGATCACATAGAGGGAAACAGAAGAGCCAAGGTCTAAGAACAGAGATACTGATGAAGTCCAAAGCTAGAACTCCCAACCACCCAACCACTCTAGCTCCCTAACCTCTCTGATGCCACCTCCCTCTTCATAGGAACATTAAGATGGGGGGGGAAGCCGGGCGGTGGTGGCGCATGCCTTTAATCCCAGCACTTGGGAGGCAGAGGCAGGCGGATCTTTGTGAGTTCGAGGCCAGCCTGGTCTACAAAGCGAGTCCAGGACAGCTAGAGATATTCAGAGAAACCCTGTCTCAAAAAACCAAAAAAAAAAAAAAAAAAAAAGATGGGGGGGGTATAAATGACTTTCTCATGCTAGATGCTATAGTTAGAAAAGAAAATCCAGCAGGATATGCCTGGGATGTGAGAAAAGTAATGACAATGAACACCATGCCTTGGGCAAAAGGCACATCTGACTAGATTCATTATCCCAAGGGATGGAGCTTCTTCCTTTAGGAAAATAAGTAATTTACATATAACTTATTATCTTGATCCTGTACAAGAAAAGAACATCTGGAGGTATCACCATCCCTGATTTCAAGGTATACTACAGAGCAATAGTAGTAAAAAACAGTATGGTACTAGCATAGAAACAGATCAGTTAATCAATGGAATCGAAATGAAGACCCAGAAATAAACCCACACACCTACAGTCACTTTATTTTTTTACAAAGAAGCCAAAACTGCACAATGGAAGCAAATGGTGCTGGTCTAACTGGATGTTAACATGTAGAAGAATGCAAATAGATCCATATTTATCACCTTGCATAAAACTCAAGTCCAAGTGGATCAAGACCTCAACATAAAACTGGATACACTAAATCTAATAGACGAGAAAGTGGGGAAAAGCCTTGAGCCCATTGGTACAGGTGACAACTTCCTGAACAGAACACCAACAGCACAGGCTTTGAGACCAACAATCAATAAATGGGACATCATGAAACTGAAAAACTTCTGTAAGGCAAAGGACACTTTAGAACAAAACAGCAGCCTACAGATTGGGAAAAAATCTTCACCAATCCCACATCTGTCAGTGGGCTAATATCCAAAATTTACAAAGAGCTCGGGAAATTAAGTACCAAGAAACCAAATAATCCAATCAAAAAATGGGGTACAGAACCAAATAGAGAATTCACAAAAGAGGAATCCCTAATGGCCAAGAGACACTTGAAGAAATGCTCAACATTCTTATTCATCAGGGAAATGCAAATCAAAACAACTCTGAGGTTCTGTCTTACACCTGTCAGAATGACTAAGATCAAAAACTCAAATGACAGCACATACTGATGAGGATGTGGGGAAAGGTGAACACTCCTCCACTGCTGGTGGGAGTGCAAACTTGTACAGTCACTTTGGAAATCAGTCTGGTAATATCTCAGAAAATTAGGAATAGTTGTACCTCAAGACCCAGACATACCACTCCTGAGCATATACCCAAAAGATTCTCCACCAACCACAAGGACATTGGCTCAACTATATTCATAGCAGCTTTATTCGTAATAGCCAGAAGCTGGAAACAGCCCAGATGTCCTTCAACCAAAGAATGGATTAAAAAAACAAAACTGTGGTACATTTACACAATGGAATACTACTCACCTATCAAAAACAAGGAAATCAGCTGGGCCAAGTGGGACGCGCCTTTAATCCCAGCACTAGGGAGGCAGAGGCAGTTGGATCTTTGTGAGTTCGAAGCCAGCCTGTTCTATAGAGTGAGTTCCAGGACAGCCAGGGCTACACAAAGAAAGAGAAATTCTGTCTTGAAAAACCAAACCAAAAAAAAAAAAAAAAAAGGAAATCATGCAATTTGCAACTAAATGGATGAAACCAGAAAAGCTCATCCCGAGTGAGGTATCCCAGACTCAGAAAGATCCACATGGTAAGTGCTCACTTATAAGTGGGTATTAGCCATACAATACAGGATAACTATCTTACAACCCACAGACCCAGAGAGACAGGAACTTAGCATAACTATCCTATGAGGGACCCCACCCAGAGCAGATTGAAACATGCTGAGTCACACAGCAAAACATTAGGTGGAGCTTTGGGAGTCCTGTAGAAGAGAGTGAGGAGGAATAGAGGGATCCAGAGGGGACAAGAAAGAACTCCACAGGAAGACCAACAGAACCAACCAACCTAGGCCCCTAGAGGCTTACAGAGACTGAAACAGCAACCAAATATAGGCCGGACCTAGGTCCCTACACATATTTAGATGATAGGCAGTATGGTCTTCATGCAGATCCCTTAGCAATTGGAGCTGGGGTGGAACACTTTACCCTAGCTGGGTCACCTTGTCGGGCCCCAGTGCAAGAGGAAGCTTTTAGCCCGTATGCGACTTGATGAAAGCAGGTGGATTGATATGTGGGGGTGGGGGCTCCCCTCATCCAAGGAGAAAGAGGGGGAAGAGGGTAGGACTAGGTGGGGGGGAGGGTAGGGGCTTCGATGGGGATGTAAATTGAATAAATAAATAATTTTTTTAAAAAAACGTATTATCTTGAAAGATAAGGTTACAATGTGGGTTTTGAGTAACTTATTTTGTATTTGTAAATCCAGGTACAGTATTTATTTCATACTTGAATGGACTTTTTTCATAGATATATTAAGAGTTCATTTGTAGTTGGTTTTAATTTGGGGAGTAACATGTTGGCAAACAAGAACTTAATTAGTTAGGAGCCCATTGGAGGGTTTTTTTTTTTTTGGTTTTTTGAGACAGGGTTTCTCTGTAGCCCTGGCTATCCTGGACTTACTTTGTAGACCAGGCTGGCCTCGAACTCACAGTGATCCGCCTGCCTCTGCCTCCCGAGTGCTGGGATTAAAGGCGTGCGCCACCACCGCCCGGCCCATTGGAGGGTTTTGAGAGTGGCTTATGGGGAAGTGGTTACACTGACAATATGAAGATCTACTTAAATAAACTAAGGGAATGCTGCTAAAATAAGAAAAGGATTCAGCATTGATTTCCCCTCCTTAAGGTTAGCCAACCTAACCTGCTGTTTGGGGCATACAATTGAAGCTGGCTTGCTCCTTCCCAGCTGGATAAAGCCAAACCAGTACTGTTCAGCTACATGAATCACCTCCACTGAGGACCAATATGAAATCTGCGAAATATGCGCATCTTTGTGTGACTTTGGTTTAAAAGGCATCTCTAGGGCTGGGACGGTATTGCTACATCTGTAAAGTATTTGCCTCACAAGTATGAGGACCTGAATTTGGGTCCTCAGGAGCTAGGCAGGGTGGGGCATGCTTGTTATGTCACTGATCACAAGACAGGAGGTTGAGACCTGCAGATCCCCGGAAGCCCACAAGCCCAGCTAGCCTGTCTGTGTAGTGAAGTTCCAGGCCAATGAGAGATCTGGGCTCTAGTAAAGGTGGAAGGTGCCTGAGGACCAGCACCCAAGGTGGTCCTCTGTCCTCCACACACTCACACATCCACACTCACACCTGCACCCTACCCTCCCATGAATGCTCACATATGCATGCACACACACAAAGGTGTCTCCATGGGAGATTACAAGACCACAGTTCCAGCTCAGAGCATGGCACCAACAATGCTGTGTTGTCTGTTTTCTGAATCCCCAAATTTGAAGTTCAATTTGAACTGTGAAAAGAGACCATATCATACAATATGGCATTCAAGATTCAAAGCATACAAATGAATGGCAATGGGATATTAGTGTTATAACTGGGGATAAAGCCATCTGTTTGGGGATCTCATCTGGGGATAAGGTAACAATCAGATGTATACTTACATTGTTGATACAGATAATTAACACTTGGGAAATCTGATGAGACTGAAATCCCTGCTGCCATGTGGGGTACCACTTAGAAAAAGTTAGGGAAAAATCATTAAATTAAGAACAGGAAGCTATAAAAACCATAGAAGAATGGAACTAGGGGCGGTTCCATCCTTGAGGTGGGAAAAAAAAAAATCATTCAAGCCAGGGTTTCCCATTTGAGGTGTCATGTCCACTGAGAAGATCTATTGCAAGAAATAGTTTTCTTTTAAACTAAAATATTTTATTACATTTATTTATGTATACACGTGTATGTGCATAGCTGTGTGTGTATAGAGGTCAGAGGATAACTTATGGGAGTCAGTTCTCTCCTTTCTTCATGTGAAACCCAGGGATAGAACTCAAGCTGACAAGCTTGGGTCAAGAGCCTTTACCTGATAAGCCAGCACACTAACCCAAGAAATGTTTTCTTAATGATAAAGAACCATGTAAGGAGTTCACTTGGTAGAATACTTGCCTAGTGCTCACAAAGCCTTGGGTTTTATTCCCAACACCACATAAGCTAGGTACAGTGATGCATGCTTACAATCCCAGCACTGGGAAGGTAGAGGTAGGAGGATCAGAGTTCAAGGCCATCCTGGAGTACATAGCAAGTTCAAGGCCAACATCTTGGTAACATGATACACTGTCTCAAAAACAATTTGTTTTGAAACCCAGTTGTGGTGGGCCATGCTTGTGACCCCAGTGCTGGAAAGGTGGACCCAAGAGGATCTCTGGGGTTTGCTTGCCAGCCAGCCTAGTCTAAAAGGCCAGCATCAGGCCAGTGAGACACCCCAAAGTGCAATAAAAGGCAGAACCACTATCCAAGGGGGACAGGTGTGCTGGGAACCACCAGATGCTGCCAGCAGCTCACCCATCAAGAAGGCAAGTGAGGCTCTGTTCCTGAGATAGCCTAAGCAGGAAGGTTAAGAAAGCTGCAGTGGAGACGCTGGTGAGCTGGCTCAGTAAATAAAGTACTTGTATAAGCATGAGGATCCGAGTTCCATCCCAGAACCCACGTAAAAAGGCCAGGTGTGGAGCTGGAAAGATGGCTCGGCAGTTCAGACAGCTTGCTGCTCTTGCCAAGAACCATAAATGTGGTTCCCACATCAGGCACAGAATTCCAGTTTCAGGGGACCCAACATCTTCTTATAGCCTTCACAGGCATACAAATGTGTGTCTACCCACATATGCACATACACATACACATTAAAAAAAAACAATCTTAAAAAAAAAAGTTGGGTGTGATGTTGCACAATAGCAGCAGAGACAGGTGCCCTGGAGTGAGAGTTTGTGCATCCAGGTTAGCCTACTTGGTGAGTTTGAGGACAGTAAGAGATCTTGTCTGCAAAATAAAGATGAATAGCACTGGACTAACAAAACCTGAGACTGTCTTCTGACCTCCACACATGAATGTGCACACACATGCACACACAAACACACACATTCACGTGCACATGAGTGCATTCACACATGCACACACACAAATATGTGTGCATAAATACACATGTGCACCTGCATATACAAGAGCATAAACACATACATACACATACACCTGCACACACCTGAGTGCACACACACAAATATGTTTGTGGGTACCTGCATAAGCAGAAGCATAAACACACACACATACACACATAAATATGTGTATGGGCAAACACACACATGTGTACTTGCATAAACAGGAGCACAAACACACACATACACACATGTACCTGCACACACAGGAGCAAGCACACAAGCACACACATACAAGAAGCTAGAGAGGAAATACTTGAGGTCCAGGCCTCTGAGGCAGGGCAGCATGCTCCATGCAGAACTCGGCTGGCACCTTGTTTATGTTGATGTGCAGGGCAGGCCAGGGTCCCGCAGCCTTAACAGTCTCCAGCTCCAGCTTCTTCAGATGGGCAGCTGCTTCACTGTACAGGGCAGGTGCTCCTGGACTCAGCTCTACAATGTGGCCAGGGGAAAGGAAAAAGCAGAGGTTCAAATGGCAGCTAGATTCAGGGGGCCAGAGACATCTGCAGGAGCCTGACTCCCAAACCTTTTTCTGCTCCTCCTGCTTGATGTAATGCAGGAACATCTAACATCAGGGTTTTATAACCTTATTCCCTCCGATATGAGCTAGGTGGCCCTGGGAGTGTTGTTTGACCTCTCTGAGCCTCTGGGCCATTTAGAAATGAAAACAGAAATCACTTTTCTTGCAGGATTGTAGTATTAATTCTCATAAAAAGCCTTCAATGTGGAAAGGCCCTCTATAGCGCTGAAGAGTGTCCAGGCTGATAGGCATAGCAAGGTGCCTCGGAGAATCACGTACGTTTCTAAGATCAAAGCTTTTTGTATTGTGTTGCATTTGTTTGCCACCACATCCCCTCTAGCTTAGATGTATTCATTAATACATTAAGTATTCACCAAATATTAAATATTCATTACACAATAAAGCTTGTGCTTTGTTGCTTGTTAACAACTGGCATCTGGGGAGTTGAAATAAGCAAATAAGACATGATTCTAAAGTAAGTGGGGGGAAGATATTACACATAAAAGCACTAAGAGCTTTTTCCCCCCATCATCGCCATAGGCACCCCCTGCCCGGGGATGGTGGGAGCCTGCAGGGGTGCTGCTCTGTTAACATGTGAGCTGGTTCCTGAGACATCCGGAGCCTTACTAGAGCTGACAGAAAAGCATTGCAGGTAGAGGAAACAGCAGGCATGAAGGGCAGGGCTGGGATATGCACAGGACTTGGGAAGGGACAGAAGTTCCATGGGGCTGGAGTGTGGAAAGAGTGGGGGAGATTGAGACGGCAGCGTGAGTGAGGTTTCGAAGCTCTGTAATGTGACCATGCTCTCAGAGTGTGGACTTGTCGTCAGTGAGGAGCAGGAGGTCTTAGTGCTGACACCAGCAGCTTCTCTACGGGGACTGTACTGAGGAGGGACACTGTTAGGAAGCCATGACAGTCTCCTCCACGCAAAATGATAAGGTGATCGAAGGCACGGGTAGCCTGCGCAATGTTTGGATTCTTGTCCCTAGGTGGGCGAGGAGTTCCTATCCTCCATTCAGCTAAACTCAGCTCTCATGGTGGTCTGAAGGTGAGGGCTGAGGCGCTCAGCCTATCCTGACAGCTCACAGTTCCATGCAATGTTGGACTACAAGGCTCCTTGACACTCACTGCATACCCTCTCTCCTGTTCACAGGAGGGCCAAAAGCCGGAGAGTATCCTGGGCTGCCCAGTGAGAACCTGTGCCCCGGCCTCTGACCCACCCTGCCTCAGTGCTCCTGAAAGAAGCATGCGAGGGGACTATGCTTCTATCTATCAAAGTAGAAAAAGGGCTTCTGCGGGCAGAAGGGGTTAGGGAGAGAAGAGTGGCTGGGGGAAGATCAATAAGCAGAAAGTGCATTTGGAAAATGTCATAATAAAACCCAACACTGACTGCTAGTTAAAAATAAGCAGATTTAGGCAAGCAATAAAATGATGATAAAAATGAAAAATAAGAGCCGTGTATGGTGGTACCATATGTCTTTAATCACTTGTGGAGGCAGAGGCAGGTTGATCTCTGTGAGGAGTTTAAGGTCAGCCTGGTCTATATAGTGAGGGGGGGGAGAAGAAAAAGAAAAAGAACTAATTCATTGCCTCAGTCCATCAAAGACAAATTCCTAGATAAAGAACTGTAAAAGTGAGTTTCTAGAAAAGAATATAAGATTCAAGATGCAAGCCCATCCTTATTGGTGTTAGCAGGGGCCAAATGAGTCATACTGCCAAGCGCAGGGGAACTGCTCACTTTGCTCTTAATGTCTTCAGAATGGACATCGCCACGGGGACACTGAATGCTTGACACCACTTTGCTGTGGCAAGCAGGTGTCACCAAAGGGCAGAGGCAAGTTTACTATGACCAGGGCAGTAGGAACCCCAGCCACCGTCTGACTCCCCTTGTTGGCACTGCCGGAGTCCAGGAGCCTGGGAGGAGCAGAGGTCAAGCAGAAGTCTAATCTAGGAGCAGGAAGGAATGATCCTCTGTAACAAGGTGGAAGCAGGAAACCACGAATCTAGATGGCCCTGCCTAAAAAGGGTAGCCGTGGCAACCTCCAACCTCTGTCCCCCACAGGCCCTCCCCACCCCACCCTATTCCCTACACATACTCACTGGTGAGGGCCTTGCTGGAGTTTGGGGACCTCAGCGGCCCCTCCTTATTCTCCAGGGTCAGCGAAAGGCCATAGGTGGAGTGGTGCTGATGCTGGTGCTGGTGGTGGTGCCTTCCTGAAGCTTTGGTGGGGAATGGTGTGCCCCCATTCTCCTCCAGGCCAAAAGGCAACCGTTCTGTGGGGCTGAGTGCTGGGGAGGAGAGCGGGTAGCTGGGGCAGGCAACAAAGTCAGGATTTAGAATAACACAGTGTTTTGCTAATACCTCAAACCCCAAGACCCCGAGGCTCAAGAAACAGACCCCTACTTAAAATGGGCATTGAGTCAAACTGCAGTACAAAGAAAATGAACAAAAGCGGGAATTTGTATACGTTAGCAATCTGGCATCTTGAACTTTAAAAATGTCTTCACTTTGAAATGGAATAAAGTAGCTTGCATTTTAAAAACTCATTTTCAGGGCTAGAGAGGTGGCTCGGTGGTTAAGAGTACCGGTTACTCTGCCAGAGGACCCAGTTTCAGTTCCCAGCACCCATGAGGCAGCTCACAGGTATCTGTGACTCCAGTTCCAGAGGATCTGGTGACCTCTTCTGGCCTCTGCATGCACATGATAAACACACAAGGCAAAACACTCATATATATATATAAATAATTTTTAAAAAAGGTAAGGTATCTTCTAAATGCAAGGTGGAAGAAAGAAAAACAATAAATAATGCTTAAAAGATCCTATGTTAAAACCAGTCTTCTCTATTCATCCCACGTGCAGAAAGCTCTCCACATGACCCTGCTCTGATATTTCTTCTCAGGGGTAACTCTATGGCTAACCAGAACCTCCCACAGTTCTGTTAAAAGAGATTTGATGCACTCACTTGTTCCTAACTTTTAACTGCTGAAAGCTAAAAAAGAGGAGCTCTCTTCCAGGTAGGTCACAATTGCCTTACTCCAGCTCAGGGGACCCACTGCCCTCTTCTGGCCTCCCTGGGGACTGCACACATGTGCACAAATCCACAGACATAGCCACATAATTAAAAAAAAACTTAAAAACTATATTTATTGGCAGTGCTTATATTAAAATAATGTCTTAACACACTTTCTACAACTAAATGTTTATCTTTTTTCTTGACTGTAAAAGAAATTACAAAAATTTTATGGGTTCATAAAGTACTGTCATGCTAGGGCACTGTGTTCATAGTATACAATGAGTAAGTCAGTTCTGGCTGTCAGGATGTAATTTGAAGCTTCTTGTGACCATCTTTCCCAGACATAAAGTAGGTATATCCCCCAATAAAGCATTCATGGAGAGAAGATGAGCAGGAGTTAAATGTAGGTGGAGTGAGAAATACTCCAGTGGTATCATTTGAGCACTAGATTCAACTATACCTGAGAGGATGCGACTGCCGAATCTTTCAAGGTTCACAAAATGCACTGATTTGTTGAATGATTGATTGAGGAAGTTGGATCTCTCTCATTTATAAGTCACATGATCTAAACCAGTACTCATTTATTGTTTTGTGGGGGAGCATAGATGGCTGTGGAATTTAAGAAGAAAGGGTAGGAGGAGCCATTACAGGCCTAAGACACAGTAGGGGCAAAGGTCAGATGAGCAGGAAGGGCAGAGTATATGGAGAGAAGGGAGTGAGGAGGGAGCCCGCAGGAAGTAGAGCTCAAATGACAAGGTGAACTAGTTTGAAGGGCAAAGAGTCCAGGGTTATCATCTGAGCAATAAGGGGCTGTGGAAAGCATATGATCTGGCCTCTGGAATGCTCCTGACAGAGTGAGTATGGCTTGGGGACACTGAGGAAGGAAACAGGAATGGGCCTGGTTAGCAGAAGCAGGGCAGAGTCCAGGAGAAAAGGTGTGCTTGACACCATTGGTGCAGGAGCTGGACTCTTCAGTCGCCTGGCTGCTTTGTGGAGACATGCTCAAGGGTACTCTTGTAGGGTGTGCACCTGGAACAGTGGTTCTCCACATGTGGGTCTTTCACAGGGATGGCCTAAGACCATCAGAAAACACAGATATTTACATTGCTTTATAACAGTAGCAAAGTTACAGCTATGAGGTAGCAATGAAAATAATTTTATGGTTAGTAACCACCACAACATGAGGAACTGTATTAAAGGGTTGCAGCATTAGGAAGGTTGACAACCACTGCCCTGGAGGAAGTGAAAAGTGGTGTGATTTTGACCTCTGGAGATCTCCACCCTCACTTCTTCCCTTTAGAAACAGTTCATGCTCTCCACTTTCCTACTGGAGGAGGGGGAGTAAAAAAAGCACACCAAGTTGGAGATGGAAGCCCTTCCCTCCTCTGCCCACCCACAGTCCTGCAGGGACCCTTGACCACTATTCAACAGAACATGGAATTTTCAGCAACTGCTGGAATTTTCCATAGCTAAGAAGCTGTACAGTTAATATTTGAACATCTGCAGATTGCAAAGCCCACTGACATTATCTTCCTGTCCTTCAAATGTATTAAAGACATTTGCCATATAGGAGCACAGTGAGGTCCTCCAAAAAGCAGATGTCCTTTTGTAGGGCTGGGAATGGCGTCCCAGTCTATGGCTGACCTTCCTTTTGCCCTGGTACTCACCACTTCTGGCCTGCTCAGAGACTGAGTGGCATTAGGATTGTCCAGTCATGAGGGACAGATAAGTGAGGAGGTAAAAGGGACAGAGAGACGAGAGAAAGCCATCACTTGGATACAAGAAGAGATCATGGAGACATGGAGGAGTGAGGAAATGGCACATCATCAATGAAAGAAGGAGGTGAAGAGTAAGGGAGGCTCTGAAGAGCTTCAAATGTTCACAGTGAGTGCAGGAATGAGCACCCGCAGGGAAACATGGCCAAGAGCAGAGAGCTGGCATGCTGTCAGACCTGGAAGAGGCGTTGGCGAACTTTGAGGAAGAGTTCCTGAAAGATGGCAAACGATACCACTTCAGATGCCAGATCCATCTTCACCCTCTGCCCAGAGTATGAGAAGGATTCTGAGATTGGGCCCAGCTCAAGAGGAAAGTGCTGCGAATGGTGAGTGATGCCTGCCAATCATTACTCAATCAAGGCACATTGGTATCATGAACTTGTCTCTACATGTGGAAAGGGCACACTTCTTTATTTCAAGGAAACTCAGTATGAAGAGTAAAACAATAAAAACAAATGAACCAAAAACAGTAACAACAATCACACCAAACCTATATATATGCCAGGAGTGAGAAATCACATAATGACATAACAAATAAAATATGCATTCATGATTTTCTCTTACAACTATCTAAGGGGTAGGAGTGGAATGAGAAGACACCTCAGAAGAGAGTGGACAAGGGTGGGAGAAACTACCTGGGCTAGAGAAAGGAATCTGGTGCAGCTGAGGGTCCCAGGAAGAAATCTGTTCCTATTGTGGCCCAATTCTCTCTGATATTAAGACTCAGGAAGAAAACAACTTGCAAGTCTCAGAAAGTTCCTGAAATATAACAGGCTCACAAAGTTCCTTCCTCCCCAAGGTTATATAAACATCAAGGACTGCTAAGAAGAAGAAATGCTCCAACCTGCTGAGCTGCCTGCAAGTCATGCAGAGAGCCCCAGGGTTCCAACTTTTGTGAGTTGTTGGCCCTGCTAAGGTAGGCTTTCAGTGATGTGGCTGCCTTTGAGTCATCCAAGCTCCTGTAAGTGACTCCAATGAACTCATTTGTTCACTGTTTGGAGTTTGGTGGCATTGTCTATTGTTGGGTCTCTTTCTGGGTGAGTAGACATTTGTTCACATGTCTGCAGGAACAGTGTCACAGTGGAATGAGTTGAGAACATTCTCTGCTCACACACAGGGACCATCCCAGAGATGCAAACATGAAGTTTTATTGGGTTATGGATCCGCTAAGGAGATTTCTCAAGGCCTCATGCTCATGGATCATCGCCGCAGGATTCCTGGGTGCAGCATTAACAGACTTTGAAGTGAATGGTATCCACAAGGTTACAAACCTGCCCTATTGACCTCAGCAAAGACAGACTCACAATATAAGGATCAGGAACATTTGGCAACACACTGGCCAAGGTTCCGGATACTAGGCCACCTCCACACTCACTGCCACTAGAGACCGAGGCTCACAGGGTGTTTGGGATTCTGGAAGGGAGGGGGGTCATAAGTACTTCTAGAATCTCCCACCAGAGTTGCTACCAAGGCAGAGCAAGGAAAGGGAGAAGCAGAACTCAGGGCTTTCTCTTAAAAACAAGGCCAAGTGAGGGTGCTCTTGAGAAGCTAATCATAACCTTTGCAGTGTAGGCAAGTTCTGGGTGACGTTGGCCCTGGGGGTCTAAGCTGGGATAGGAAATCACAGAATCTTATAATGGAACCCTCAGATACCCTCTAGCTCTATGAGTTTAACCTTAGGTTGGATGTTAAGGTCACTAGGAAAACCCTTACATTCTACTGTAGGGAATATAAGATGGTCCATTCAGTTTTGAAAAAGAAAAACAGCCTGGTGGATCCTCAAAGAGTTAAAGATATAGTTACATGGTCTAACAATTCACACCAAGTCAAGTATGTAAGGGAAAGGAAAGGTCCATGAAAAACTTGGACCTGAATGTTTATTAATAATATTATTCATAATCACCCAAAGGTAGAAATAAGCAAGTTCATGAATTGATTAACAGATAATCAACATGTGGTATATCAATACAATGGAAAATTACTAAGCCACAAAAAAGAAGTAAACTATAAACTCATGTTACAATGTAAATGAACCTTGAAAACATTATGCTATCTGAAAGAAGACAGACACCAAAGGCCACGTGTGTGATTCCTCCTATAGGACATGCTTAGAACAGACAAATAGGGAGATTAGAGATTGTTTAGGAGTGGGAAGGGTGGGAGGAATCAGGAGTGAAAGACTATTGTTATTGAGTTTCTTTGGGAAGAATGCAATGTTCCTAAAACGGTAAAATCCATGGCTGTAAACTTCATGAATATACCGACTATATATTGTGCTGAACTGCAATCCATGCGGGACAGATCCCAGTAAAACTGGAGCTCTTGAGAAACATGGCCACCTATCTCTAATCCTGCAGCTGCAGCTGGCCTGGGAACTACCACCTTTCTCCAACCTGCAGCCACCTCGTTTTGCATATGGGCTCATCATGGGAAGGAGGTGAGCAGGTCACACAGCCAGAGACCAGCAGCTGAGTCCGGGACACAATCCAGGCCTCCCACCTTTCCACTCGGTGCCCAAAGGGCTGCCCATCTGCTGTGTCTTACCATCTGCCCTGCTTCTATTTAAGGCAGCGTGAGTACCATCAGGAAAATCCAAGTCCTTCTCAGAAGCCACTGGCTGAGACTCCCTCATGGTCTCTACCGTCCTGAGAGCTCGGCAGGAACAGAAACCACCATCTGTATTTGTGTCCCTGCTGTGCTAGAAGGAGGGCTGGTTGTGTGGGAGGCCAGAAGAAACCTTGGTGTACTCAATAAATAGTTCAGGGCCAGCTCTGCTGCCTGGCACGGTGCCAGACATGACTGTCAGTGGGGAAGGGACCTCAGTCCAACCTCAGACATTGTTAGAGGAGGCCTCCTGGGGTAGAGATACTTTAAGCAAGGAAGCCCTGAAAGTTACGGAAGGGTGGACCGTAGGGAGGGGAACACTGGACATCCTAGGTGAAGGGTTCTCCAACTGCTAAGGCCTGGAGCTGACAAGGCACACTAGGTGTTGGAGGGCGGGGGTGGGTGGTCACGCGTGCTCAAGGTGAACATACTGCTGCTTCTCTTCAGGTCTTCTGTTTGGATTACAAACTCATGAGGATTAATAGGAAATGAATATTTTTCTGAAATGAAGAACCGCTTCAACCTCCTGAGAGGAAGGTGAAGGTGCCCTTTTAGCTCCACTGGTCACTGTGCTGAATGACTGCAGGTTCACAGCCCACTTTCCTTCACACCCCCAGGAGTTCAGTGCACTTCCAGCCCCGCCTACTCTCCCTCACACCCCCAAGAGTTCAGTGCACTTCCGGCCTCGCCCACTTTCCCTCACACCCCCCAGTTCAGTGCACTTCCGGCCTCGCCCACTTTCCCTCACACCCCCAGGAGTTCAATGCACTTCTGGCCCCACCCGGACTTGCCTCCTTGTGCGGCACCATGTGTGCTTTCAGCATCAGCCACAAGTGCTCTGTAGCCCCACCCACACTACACTGGATTCCTGTGGTGTCACCTCCCTTTGTCCTTTATCCCTTTGTTCTGGGATGGTAGGGAGTTTCCAATTATTCTCATTTTGGGGTTGCTTCAGTGATAATTCAGGTCCTCAATTCTTTCGTCCTTTGTATAATTAAGCCCCTGTATTAAATTCCCTCTGTGCGAAATAGCTAGATTAGTTTCCATTTTCCTGATTGCTCATGTCAGATACACAAGGTTAACCTGCCTGATCCACATTGCTCAACAGCACTGAGTTGGACTGTTACTTTTATTTTAGTGTCATGACACACGACCGCCCAAATCTGATTTCCTTTCTCACATTGTTCTTTTTCTTGGCAGTCAAATATATCCTGCCTTCTCCCTTTCTTTAGCTTAGGTTTCAATTTCTTTCTCTTTATCCAGTAAGCTTCTGCAGTTAATTTATTCTGTTTGAAAAGGAAAGAAAAGCTGGGCGGTGGTGGCACAGGCCTTT
The DNA here is from genome assembly GCA_907164525.1 of Lophiomys imhausi. Lineage (NCBI taxonomy): Eukaryota > Metazoa > Chordata > Mammalia > Rodentia > Muridae > Lophiomys > Lophiomys imhausi. Next base: position 3,821,276 of record CAJQZJ010032188.1, on the reverse strand, counting down.
AATCCCAGCACTCAGGAGGCAGAGGCAGGCAGATCTCTGTGAGTTCGAGGCCAGCCTGGTCTACAAAGCGAGTCCAGGACTGCCAGGCTGTTACACAGAGAAACCCTGTCTCGAAAAACCAAAAAAAAAAGAAAAAGAAAAAACAAAACAAAGCAAATCAGAAGTTGGGTAGCTTCTGTGCTTTGCCTGCGTAAATTACTTTAGAGTTCAAGTTCACTACCAAAAGCTCCTGTTGGCATTCCAATTTGGAACATTAAATACTGTGGTTTGGAAGAGTATACTTATAAGGCACATACTTCTCTCCACTTGTTAAGATGGTTTAAGATGTTCTTTGGTCAGAGTTTTGTTTCTTTTTTTCTTTCTTTCTGTTTTTTTTTTTTAATTACAGTTTAGAACAAATGTTATTAACCACAGTCCCAGGTATTTTTCAGTTTCACCACAATTTAAAATGGCATCATTTGGGGAGGCTGGATAGATGGTTCAGCGGTTAAGAGCACTGATTGCTCTTCTAGAGGACCCAGGTTCGATTCCTAGCACCTACATGGTAGCTCACAACTGTCTATAACTCCAAGATCTGACACCTTCTCACAGACACACATGCAGGCAAAACACCAATGCACACAAAATAAAAATAAATAAATTATATAAAAATAACATCAGTCATTACATCTCCTAACACCCTATCCTTCCGGGCCCTGCCCCCTCCTGCCTGTGTGTGTGTGTGTGTGTTCTTGAGAGTGTGTGCGATAGCGCACATGCAGGTTATATGTGTGATGCATGCACATGTGCGTGCAGGTCTATGCAGCCATGCAGCCAAGATGGAGCTCAGACCTCGACACTAGTGTACTCCTCCATCACTCTCTACCTTACTCCCTTGAGACAGGGCCTCTCACTGAACTGCAGTTCTGCTAGCTGTCAGCTAGGTTGGCTGGGTTGGCTGGCCAGTGAGCTCTAGGATCCTCCAGTCTGCCAGTTTCAAAGACTGGGGCTACAGACACATGCAGTCATGCTGTTTTTACATTGGTTCTAGAGATCTGAACTCAATTCCTCATATCGCAAAGTGAGCGCCCTTACCCACTGAGTCATCTCCTCAGCATGCATGCACACACACACACACACATACACACACACACACACACACACACACACACACACATATACACACACCACACACGCACACCACACACGCACACCAGTTACTGAATTCAAAATCTTTCTGCTTCTGTCCTCATGTTAGCTGAGATTCACTTGGACTTTAAACTAGTAGGATGGTTTGTGTTCATCCTTCCTAGTATTCCATATTTTGTTTTCTTAGCTTACTGCATTGCTCAAAAGAGTATATCAGGGGGACACTGAAGGCCGTCTGTCAGGCTTGTCTTGGTTCTGACGTTTACAGGCTGACTAATGTTTCAACATTAAATGCAGCTCCTGCCAAACCTCACGCATTAGGTTAGACTCAGACAGCCCCTGAGCAGCCCACCACCTGCTCTGAGGAGATCTGCGCTGTTCCCTCTGCTAGGTGCTTTAAAAAGATGGCACTCAAGGTCCCCACTGCGTCACCATCCAGCTTATCGCTGGCTGTTGGGAATTGATTTTCCAAGAAGCCTCACTACCGTGTCCTTTTCCTCTTCTGGCATCTCTCCACCGCTCCATGGCTTCCCTGAGGGGGCTGGACGCTGAGTTAGCAGTGACAAAGGTTGATCGCCCTGCTGTTCTGCGTGCATTTTTTATTTTTAACTTCAAGATTCAAACTAATCACAAAGCAGCCAACTATTTCCTTTCCATTCTTTTTCTCTAGCTTGCATTTCCATTTCCTTCTCTTTGTTCTCCCACCTTCTGCACTTAGTATATTCTGACTGAAAAACAGACGTCGGTAGTTCTGTCCTTTTCGTCCTACGGGCCACCCCCAAAAAAGGCTGTGAAAACCTTCATCTCTTTGCTCCAAGGCAATTATCTATAAAACCATAAAGTTCCTTAACAGCCTGGTGATGGGGTGTGTTCTAGGGGGACGGAGGCAGGAGGATGGTCATAAATCCAAGGCTAGCCTGGGCTGTATAGTAAGCTCTATGCTGCTTAGAGGTATGCAGGGAGATCCAGTTTTAAAACAAAACAAAGATAGCCGGGCGTTGGTGGCGCACGCCTTTAATCCCAGCACTTGGGAGGCAGAGGTAGGCAGATCTCTGTGAGTTCGAGGCCAGCCTAGTCTACAATGTGAGTCTAGGACAGCCAGAGCTGTTATACAGAGAAACCCTGTCTCGAAAAACCAAAAAAAACAAAAAACAAAAAAACAAAACAAAGATGACAACCACCAAAAAATAAATAAATAGTAAATTCTGTGCTCTTTTGTTTGAGGCTATGTCCCGCTTTCCTCTTCTTTCAAATCCTGTCTTAATTGTGAGCTTATCTGAGAGGCTCCTGAAACCCTTCCCTTTCAGGTTCTCTATGCTACATTTACAGCCTGTGTGAACAGTATTCCTTCTTAGGCCATTCTTTGACATTTCTTTGGGAAAGCATAGAAAACACAGAGGACCAACTCCTCCCACCCCCCTCCTACTCTCCTATGGGAATCACCCCAAGACCTTGTCCCACACTAACCCTGTATCCCCTGCTGACAGAATTAACAGCAATCCCTGTGGCCTTTCTTCCACCTTCCAAACACCCTACCATCAAGCAGGCAGGCCAGGAAATCAACGATGCAATCTTTTAATAGACTAGGGTCTGGGTGGCAAAGAAGTCTCCCCACAAATGTGTTGTGCCAGCCTGACATCTCTCTCACATAAAGAGAGCATGCTCCACTCGTGCCCTGCTCCCACAGTGCATCTGATCTCGACTGCATTGTTCATGTACCACAAGCTACCTATATTCACAGCCATTCCGATGATGCTGCATGTACAGTCAGTGTCTACACCAGCGGTTCTCAACCTGTGGGTCATGACCCCTTTTGGGGGGGTGTCAAACAACCCTTTCACAGGGGTCACATATCAGATATCTGCATACCAGATATTTACATTGTACTTCACAACTTAGCAAAAGTGCAGTTATGAAGTAGCAACAATAATTATTTTAGGGTTGGGGTCACCACAACACGAGGAACTGATTTAAAGGGTCGTAGCATGAGGAGGGTTGAGAAGCACACTGGCCTACTCAGCACCCATGCAACAATTAACTCTCTACACCCTCTCTGGAGAAGCCTGGCTGTGACAAACTGGTCCCTGTTTTAGTTCTGAGCAGATTGGGCACAACTTAAAATGCCATGTCAGAACTAGGCCAGCAGGGGGCTTCAGATGGAAATCTCAAAAGAGCTGCCAATGGACCGGTCTCAGAAGGGCTGCAAGGGAGTAGAGCCATTTATCCTCCTAATCCCCAGGCTAAGTGGCTAGGACCCCAGGGGTCTCAAGCCTCCAGCAGCCCCATCTACCACGCCCTGTGTGTGATATAAATACGTCATTTTCTACATGGGCAGATGCCAGGAAATGCCATTCGTACCCCATGTTCAGTTTCCTCACCCAGCACTGTGCCTCACCCAAGCATGGTGTTGTGCGGATCAGATGTCAGTCAGAAATACAATCTCCTCACAAAAACTAAGGCATTGATCACGCTCTTTAAATGTGAAGGGATCTCTCCAAATCGATATTCTTGAATATCATTTGTCAACTTATTTACTCTCCAACAATCACCTAAAGACTATATTATTCCTTATTTTCTGGATATGGAGACAGGAACAGAAAGACACTGTGACTCTGCCAGAGTCACATGGCCACAGCATGTCAGAGCCGAGGTTTGGACAGAGGCAACTTGACTGTTGAGCTGTGTACTTCCTTAGGGATAAGTGGCCCTGCCTGGCCCTGTGGATGACTGGAGAGGCCTCAGGGTAACAAAGGAGAGTGGGCTGACACCTCACTGTGGGCTTGCGGTGTGCTCTGAGTTCCCTGGAACTCCAGTCACTCATCATGGGCTCAGACGATTCCCTTTCTGGGTGCTTAGGAAGCATTTCCCAACCAGTGTTGCAGCAGGAAATCCTGTACCCACATGCTCACTGCTGTGTCCACCTGACGTGGCAGAAGAGACACGTGACCACTTTGGGTCCAAGGTGCCTGTCACTTATTTCAGTTTTAATTTAGCAGAGATTAAACTGACCAACACGGGGTTACAAGTTCTTACTGAATTCAGAGAAAGCATAGTCTTTCGCTGTGGTAGATGTACATTTGCAACATGGGTTTGAAGAGAAAACTGTATTAAGGTCTTAGAGACAGACACGTTATAAATGTTAGGAGTGTTCACTAGGGTGATTTCCTACAAAAAGACTAGAGAGAAAGGTCAATGTGGTGTGGTGTAGTTTGTGTGTATGTGTGTGTGTGTGTGTGTGAGAGAGAGAGAGAGAGAGAGAGAGGTCTTCATTTAGTTTGTGTGTGCACTTCCTGTGCACAAAACCCTGGGTTCTATTTCTGGGACCCGTCTCCCAACTGTAACATATAATTTTCTTATTTATGTATATGTACGTATGACTGCTTGTCTAAATGTACAGTGTGTATGTATGTGTAAGTGTCTGTTGAGTCTACAAGAGGGCTGGATCCCCTTGCAACAGAGCTTACAGATGTTTGTGAGCCACCATATGGGTTTTGGGAACTGAACTTACGACCTCTGTAAAAGCAACCAGTGCTCTTAACAACTGAATCAATTCTCCATTCTCATCATTATGACTTTGTTGCTGTTGTTTTTTGTTTGTTTTCTTTATGAGACAGAGCCTCATTATATAGACCAGGCTGGCCTTAAACTCACAGCAGTCCACTCCCCTCTGCCTTCTAAGTGCAAGGATGAAAGGACTGAGCCATCACACCCCACCCTGCTCCATTACATTTTAAAATGTGGTTTAGATTCCTTTCTATAGACCCCTCACTGGCAGAGGGGGATTTTCCCAAATTGTAATTCTTTCAAGAAAATTTCCAAATAACCAGCTTTCCAATTTAATTCTAATAGCATGAGTGATGGATGAAGATAGGGGACTCTAAATCCAACTAGCGTCAGCCTAGAGTCAATGTAGATGTGTAGGAAATGCTTGCTCAATGAACTTCTTCCAAGGCATTAGATTTTAATTTTCTATAGCTAATTTTCAAGTATTCACTTGTAAAGGTCTCACTTTGGTTTTGAGTTCCCTAGTTGCTTGTAACTACATTAATTTACTTCTGGAAATTGTAAAGTAAAATACTGTTTATCTTGGGGACAGCCTAGAAGATTCCATGGTCCTATATGATCCAGCACAGGACAGGCACATTCACTTTTCAGTTGATCAAATCAGTTTCTACAGCTGATTCAACGAATGGCTTAAGCACTTGGTCTTCCACATTTTTCTCTCAGAAAATGCATTTTGTCCTGACATTATCCTTCCTAATGTCTTTCTTATTGTCTGTGTCTTCATAAATACACGTGTGTATGTGTGTGTTTGCGTGTGTATGTGTACTTGTATAAGTACAGAAGAGCCACTAAGGCGGTACAAAGGTGTGAGGAATTGCTGCATATGACTTTGTGGGGACATCTCGAGGTGTTAGCAATCTCAGATCCATTCCAGAGTCTAGTCCAGAGAATGACCGTTTCATGAGTTCCCTTTTGCTTGGGGCCCCATGACTGAGAGTTGAGTCAATCTTTTCTGACCTTAAAACAAAGGCTACATTGGAGCTGTTGTGCATACAAGCTTTGCCTCCAACGCATCTGTGGTGGTTTGAAAGACGATGCCCCATAAGCCTATGGGGGTGGCACTGTGAGGCAGTGTGGTCTTGTTAGAGTAGATGTGTCATTAGAGGTAGGCTTTGAGGTCTCAGAAGCTCAGAAGAAGAATCCAGATGTAGAACTCTCAGCTCCTTCTCCAGCACCATGTTTGCCTGCATGCTGCCATGCTTCCAGCCATGATGATAATAAATGTTACACCTCTGAAACTGCAAGCCCGCTCCAATTAAATGTTTTCCTTTTTAAGAGTTGCTGTGGTTATGGTGTCTTCGCAGAAATAAAACCCTAAGACAGCATCTAACGTCTTGCCTTCTTGGTCTCTTTTGCCTTCTCACCTCTCAATTCTGTATCTCACTGCCTCTGCTCTTTAAGTAATATCTTCTTTCTGGAGGGCAGCAGCATGAACACATTTGCCCCCAATGGCTGCTTTAAGGGCCCCCATTACACAGCAGTCCTCAAGGGGCCCTAATATAATTAATCCTTGTCTGGGCCACTAGAGTGTAAGGAAAAAAAATCCTCTAAACAGCCTATCCCTTGTCATCCTGGCTACCCTGAGCCACAGGAGACTGAGCCATGAGCTGGGAGGGATATTTTTTCAATCCTCAGACACCATCTAGTTCACCAAATGAATGAAATTAAAACATGATTTATCTGGAATAAAGTTCAAGTTAGAGGAATAAAATATATAATGAGTGCAGGGCAGGCTTTCAACACTGTAATTATCAGATGGACCAGTGTGAGCTGAAAGTGGAGCTGAAACCCGGGTATGTGTGTTACATAAAGGAGGATGAGTCTGTTTTGGAGTTCGTTAGTGCACAAAAATCTCAAATGAGCCTCTGTCCCTTCCCCAGTTCTCATAGGCTCTTTAGATGTGTCTATCTGAAGCATCCTTAGCCTCTGAGGCCAGGCACTGGCTGGGTTTCAGGGCTTTGGGCTTAATTGCTTTTATTACAAGCACAATGTTTGTCACTCAGCCAGGGAAGGAGGCTGGTTGGGTCATTAGCACAGCAACTCTTGCTGATGAGGCCTTAGCCATCAAAAGGGATGTTCCAGCCATCCCTTCAGGCAGGGAGTGATTAGGTGGGTTTCTGTAGGGTGTGCGTCTAATTATTCTTACCCCTTTTTAGTGGGTTGCCTACACAATTGTGGTGTTTTTAAGAGCTGCAGTCTTCCTTCCATTAAAACCATTAAAGCCTTGGGATGCACCTGCAATTTTGGAACGGTCTATCAGAAATATAATCATAACTCCAACCAGGTCCTTCCTTGGGCAAATGGACAGGTAGGTCAGCACGTCTGAGTGGAAACCTCTCAACAGAACCCCGGCAGGAAAAGGGAGCACAAATACTAGAAATCAATTCCCTCATCTCAGCTATTTTTATGTTGTCTGTGTTCCCGGTTCAGCTCTCCAGGGTGGCAGAACGCTGATGGTCATCTGAATGTCTGGAATCAATTTCAAGAAAGGTCTAGTAATGATGAACAACTCCCAGCTTTCTCTTTCTCATTATCGTAAATGCTAAGAGGGCACACTTAATGTTGCTTCGCCTCCCTTGAACCTGTGTGCATGCCTGCATACTTGTGTGGGAAGAATCCCTGCAGATGCATGCGTGTGCACGTGCTAGCTGCTCAGCCAGCCTCACGGATATGCTTGTCTACACCTCCTTATTACTGGGATTATGAACATGCACCACCATGCGCGGCTCTTTTATATGAGTCCTGGGGTCTTTATAACTCAGGTCTTCATGCCTGCCTGGCAAGCACTTTACCAGCTGATCTTGACTATCAAGCAGGAAAGAAGAACACAAGATCCAGAGGATCACAGAAGACCAAGTTCACAAGTTCAAGGCCAGCCTAAGCTTAGTGAATTTGAGGCCATCATGGGCTATTAATAAGAATAAACTGCAATAAATAAAAACAAAACACACAGTAAAACAGGCACAGGCTTGCTCACTGAGAAATGCAACAAAGACAGACAGACATTCTGGCTTTTATCCATTGGACTAACAAAAAAGGTTAAAAGTTAGCAAACACTGTGAGCTTGTGTCCCTCCATCATCACACCAATGTGCAGAGGACATAAACGCATGACATCTCCTTAGGGGAAATGGCAACATAAAAATGTTCAAATTATAATGCAGCACACCTTTTGCCTCAGCAAGTCTACTCCCTGGGGATTTAGTCTATAGAGCTCACTTGCTCAAGGGCACAAACAGAATGCCAAGTATAGCATACAATTATCGTAGACTGTTGATGCAGCTCGTATGTCTATCAGTACTGACCAGTTAAGTAAATGCATGTGCTTCTTTATATGTAGACTGGCTTGAGATTGACAAGAAATGTTAATGATATTTGCTCTCAGAACTAGAAAACTGGGGAATAAAAAGAAGTCTCTTAGGTATTTGTGAAGCTTAGGAAAATGTTCTTTGTGTGTGTGCATGTGAGTGAGTGTGTGTGTGTGTGTGTGTGCAGGCACAAATGCAGCACAGCCCCTGTGTAGAGGTTAGAGGACAACCTCAGGTGTCAGTCTGTACCTTCCACTTGTGTCTCATTTGCTGCTGTGGCATACGACAGGTTACTTAGCTTCAAGCTTCTGGGGTTCTCTTGTCTTTGCCTCCCATCTTGTCATAAGAGTACAGCAATTTAATGTGTGCTGCCGCATCTGGCTTTGCATGGTTCCGGGGATCACAACTGAAGCCCTTATAATCATATGACAAGCACTCTACCTACAGAACCATAGCCCCAGCCACTGAGTTTTTAACACAGTGTATGTTGGCGTTTAAAAACATAGCACAATGGTTCCCTTCATTACTAAATTTGTGTGTGTGTGTGTGTGTGTGTGTGTATGCGTATGTGTGTGTGTGTGTATGCGTGTGTGTGTGTGTGTGTGTGTGTGTGTGTGTGTGTGTGTGTGTGTTGGTTATCTACCTCAGTTGTTCTCCACCTTAATTTCTGGTCTTTCACTGAACCTGGAGCTCAATGATACAGTCAGGCTGGCTGGACAATGACTCTGCTCCAGGGATCCTCCTGACCCCACATCCCAGCATGGGGTTAGAAGCAGTCTCCACTGAGATCTGCTATTACATGGGCACTTGGGATCCTAACACAGCTTGTCACATTTGCATGGCAGGCACTCTACACTGAGTCATCTCCTCAGTTTCCATATTACTTCTGTTCAGTATACTAACAGGGCAAAACTTTCTCTGCTTTGTCTGAGATGAAACTAGATAGCCTGTGAACTAGACAGACACTTCCAACTCTCTAAACTTTCAAGAGCTACTGGACTAGAGGAATGAACACATTCCCAGCTCTCACCTTCCATTCACCCTACATCGGCTTTGCCATTTCCAAGAGGACAGTATTGTTGACATACACCGTGCCTGGGCAGTTATCTCCTAGGACTCTCAGACAGAAATACCATTTCTTTATTTCTCCCTTTATCTTCTCCAAAGAGCCCCATGCTCTTGGCCTGTCTGTTTCTGCACTGTGAACCCTTCTTCCATTTTATCTTTCCTCTGGAACCAGGCAAGCTCTCTGTTGCTAAACTTAGAGCACACAGTCCCGCACTGGCCCCGGAGACACAGTTTCTTGAGCTGATACTATCTTTATTCTTTTTCTGTCCACATGGACTGCCAAGGTGTTACTGTTCAAAACCCAATGAATATTGCTAGCAGATAGCCTTAAACACTGTGCACAATACCTTAATGACATATATTATTTGTATTTTGTGTGTGTGGGGGTGTAGATATCATAGGTGTTGTACACATATGCTTGTAAGTATGTGTTGAGGCCAGAGGTCAAGGAAAAAAGTCTTCTATCATTTTTATCTTATTTTTGGAGACAGGGTTTCTCACTGAATTTGAGCTCACCAGTTTAACTGGCTGGCTGGCCAGTGAGCCCCAGGGATCTGTCTCTGCCCTGCCATCCATCCCAGCACTGGGGTTACAGATGGCCACCACCACGCCCACCTTTTTACATGGTGCAATGCACATTATATGGGTAAATTGTCATGTGTTGTTTGAGCTCATTAACAAGCTGGCTCTGGAAATAGGGTTGCGCCCTCCTATCCTAGACCTAAGCATGTTTGTCTTAAAGCATCCTCTGAGGCACCTTGTCCAGGAATGGGCTGCGGCTACCCCGGACTCTGTAACAGGGAAGGAAGAGAACAAAAAGGATCCCAAGAGTAAAAACATGGTGTCCTTGAGAAAAGCTAGAAGGCAAATCACTTCCAAAAGATGTTACTATTCTTGGTCCCATGATATAAAAGATGCCTACAGTGGGAAAAGAGAAGCCAGGAGTTCTGCACTAGAGAGCTCACCCAGGGAAAGCTCCATCAGCAACTCCAGCTGTCTCAATTTCCCAAGCATCCATGTGTGATGTGACCTAGATCTAGAGGTGACTTGCCAGAGACTGTCTCTACTGGGACCTCCAGCTGGCTGCCTTAGGGGGCTTCCCCAGCTGCTTTGTACTAGATGTGTGTGAACCCTTGATGTTTGGGATGATCTGCTGTTTTTTCAGGAAGCCTCACTGGAGGAGACTCTCTTTTGGGAACTCCAGCTGGTTGCCTCAATGAGGCTTCCCCAGTCAGTTTCTGCTGGATGTTTTTGGCATCAGAGTTCATATTTTCCCCTCTATTTTGCTGTTCCTACCTGTCACTTGTTAGCTCTTTTACTTTTGTTTGCTACACGTTTGATAAACTCACTCATTTGAAATGGAAACTATGGCTATCATAGTTCATTCTCCAGGCCATGAATATGCAGGTGTGCCAGACCCAAACTCAGGCCTTCATGTTCTTGTGAAGACACTGTACTGACTGGGCCACTTCCTCAGAACTGATTTCAGTTCCTTAATAACAAGATATTGTTACATTTCTTTTTGGAATGAGGAAAATGAGACAACTGGAAAAAGTCTGTCACATGGTTCAAAGAGGTTCAAAGTCTGTGAGACTCTAAAGTTCCCACATTTTCTCTCACCAGAGACCTGTGAGCCTGTTTCCCCAGAACAAAAAGAATGTCACATTGTGGGCATCTGGTCTGTCTCTCATCTGGCTTGAAATGTCCTGTCATCAGGCTTCTGTAACCTTGCTGTTTCCAGGAATGGGCTTTCATTCGGAGGCAGGTCCTTAGATAGGCGTGGTCACATGGCTCACTGTTGGCCAATGGTTGGATTTCACCAGCACCCTGTCTCTAGAGGACAGGACAATGACCAGGAAATGGTTTGACAGACTGAGGGGGTGATGGTGAAATTAAAGCCACACAAGGAACAATTAGCATCCAAATTCTTCTGCCTCCCCATGCGCTTAGCAAGTGGAAAGGCACATGAACTAGGCAGATTAGCTACTTTTTGCAGTGCTAAGGATTCAACCCAGAGTCTTGACTGTACTAGACAAGTGCTCTATTGATACACATCCAGGGATCCATTCATTTACTCTTCAGCATTATGTCTACTTAAGATATATAGATCTCCCCTCTCTTACTACCAATGAAAGTTAAAATCAAATCATCAAACCAAGAAATGGCATTAACGCTGGGCGTGGGGGCACACGCCTTTAATCCCAGCACTTGGGAGGCAGAGGCAGGTAGATCTCTGTGAGTTCAAGGCCAGCCTGGTCTACAAAAGTGAGTCCAGGACAGCCAGGGCTACACAGGGAAACCCTGTCTCAACCACCCCCCCCCCAAAAAAAAAAGAGAAAGAAATGGCATTAACCAACAGAAGTTTCCACCGTGCTTACCCCCAATTCTTCATGGTGATGGTTAAAATTTAAATCTAAATGGTTAAAATGCTAAACCCGGTGTAGTGGCCTTTAATCCCAGCACTCAGGAGGAAGAGGCAGGTGGATCTCTGTGAGTCTGAGATCACCCGGGTTTACAGAGTTCCAGGATAGGCAGGCTACTTAGAGAAACTCTACCTTAAAACAAAAACAAACAAACAAACAAAGCCTACAGGAATCATTTAAATAGACCCCGACATTTAAGAAATTTATTGGCTTTTCTTTTTAATGTTTTAATGCCATGTGTGTGCAGGTGCCCATTGATACCAGAACAGAGCACTGGATCCTTTGGAATTAGTGTTAGAGGAGGTTCGGGGGGCCGCTCAATATGAGTGCTGGGAACCAAATCTGGGTTCTCTGGAAAACCAGCAAGAACTCTTAAGTGCTGAGCCATCTCTCCAGGATAGAAGCTCAACATTTCTAAATACATTGTCTGAGCTATCCCTTGGTTCCTAATTTGGAGAGAAGTGGGCCTATTTGCAGAATTATTGATTTCTTTTGGCTAGGCTCAGTTGAGTGCAAGTTACAGGTTTGTTTGCCTTTTTAGACACCCCAGGGGCTCCTTAAAATGTGCCAGTTTTCCTTAACAGCAGCTGGCTTTTCTCCATCTGACCCCTACCCTCAGACCCCCGGCCCACGTTTGCTCGTTTGCTCGCTGACTCCTGGTGGGAGATGCGGAAGCCAGTCATCCTAGGCCAATTTGTGGTATTTACCTAGAGCATTTGGAAAACTTGGCAAGTAAGGGAATTGACTTAGAGCTTAGTTCGAGAAACATCGATCTGAAGAGATCAATGTGGCTGTCCAGAGAGTTCTTTGATGAACTCAGATTTTAAAGGACTAGGGAAAAGCTGCAAAGTCAAGGGCACCGAAAAGGCTCTGTCATTTGTTGTGTCCCAAGCTGGACCCAGGAGACTGAGATCACTGGCCTATAAAGATGGTGAATGGTTTTAACAGGCAAGAGAGTCAAAAGGGACCCCTAGCACTGTCCTCATGCCACCTTTGCTGCTAAAGAAAGCTATCTTGTGTGGGAATGGTTGAGAGAGCAACTGAACACACTAGTCAGTTCCGAATGCAGGATGGAATCGCCTGGCAGACTTTCAAGACATGTAGCAACCATGAGCCACATCAACTCACTGACACCGGTCAGTTCACTGTTAGATGTTCTGAGGGTACATGGAGCCATGAAAGGGTGACAGGGGACTAGTTAAGCTTATGATTTCCCAAACCAGAGTAAGTTAATTAGCTGTGGGAAAAGTTAAGTTTCATGTTGCTGGCAGCTGATGGTTAAAAGAAAAAAATCTTATGAATTACTGGGGAAGATATGGAACACCTCACACAGGGATGCTTCACTGTAGGTACACTCTATCTCTGTTCCTCTGAAAATGGAGAATGACTCGAGTGAAGCACTTGAGGTCCAGTAGCTGCTGGAGCGGGTTGGGTGAGACATGGAGAGGGTTACTAGATAATTAGCAGGTGCGTGATGGAGGTTAGGTTTGTTCTGGTAATGGATGGGGTTCCTAGCCCAGGTGCTGGCCCACTGACGGCAGGGATGGTGGTGGGGGCAGACAGTGCTATGAGGCTGTTAGCATAGCAGGGCAGCTCTCTAGTCAGCAGCTAGACCTCAACGTGGTACATTGCACTACAGTCTTCGAGTCTCGCCGAGATGTGGATCAACATCTCAGTGTTGGGTGATGACAGCAGAATGACAGTCATGAGGCACGAGAACCCAGAGGCTGGCACTTACCTGTTGTATGATATGTAGGTGCTATGTGACTGAACCTTATTTCTAGCTTACCTATCAATAACAACAAGTTAATACCCACTTTGCAGAGTGGGCAGGAAGATAAAGTGACGCATGTGGAGCGTGAAATTGGCCGTTAACCCCTCTGTATGACTGTAGATCAATTTGACATTGGGGTCATGTCCCAATGTCAGATGTCACTTGGCCCACTGCCCTGCTCACCATTATAATGCTTCAAATGAGACATGCTGAATACCATGCACACAATGATGCTGAGTCCACAAAAGATACAGTGGTCCATGTCCTACCCAAAACATGATGCTCCAGACTGGATGTGGTACAACAGAACCCTTTAGACCAGACCAGGGATGACATATCCTTGCCTGTTACCTGGTTAGAAATTCCCTTTCAAATGAATCTTTTCTCTGAGCAGAGATCCTTTGAGCACCTGCTATCTGTCAGGTACTGGGAACAAAGGCAAAGCTCGGATTGAGGAGTCTAAGGTTCCAAGACAAGAAGAACAAAGAGGCTGTTTTAATACAAAGTTGTGAGTACAATGTTCCCTCGTCTGGGGGTGGACGGGGGAGGTAGTAGTAGAACACAGAACACAGAAATTAACCCAATTTGCAGAGGTGAGGGCTGTTAAGAGAGTCCCTGGAGAAGATGACGTCTGAGCGAAGGCTTACAGGCTAAGCTGGAGTTGGGAGTGGCAGATTTCTGGGTGGAAGGAACAGCATTGGCAAAGGCACAGTCATGAGGCGTGGTGCGTGCATTTTGGTATTATTGCTTGATCAGAAAGGAGAGGGGTCGGGATAGAATATGCTACAATAAAGAGACAGAGGCAGAGTCCCCAGCGCTGCAATGACACATCAGATATGGCTGCAGAAAGACAAAAGTGAGCTTGGCAAGGGTGGCGGGGACCAGAGAGGGGACCTCTGTGCAAGAGGAAAGATATCCCTGCAAGACAGTGTTGGGAAAGAATCATGAAGGAAGCAAAGCTGAGCAGAACTGTGGACTGCCTGGGTATGGGTGGCAAGAGAGAGAAGATGGTGGCTGACGCGCACATTCTCACCCTCAGCAGAAGAGAACCTGAGCGGGAGGGAAAGTTGTGCATTCCAGGAATGGTGGTCAAATACAAATCTGACTTTTTATCATGCGGAGTTAGAACTGTGCATGGAATATTCACGCTGACCTGTCAGTGCAGAAACCCATCCAGATAGTCTGAGCTGAAGACAGTGGCTTTCAGAGCCGACAGCATTGTAAATATGACAGACTGAGGAGAGTCCAGGAGACTGGGTAAGTGAGAAAAGTAGTAAGCAGAGAAAAGGCCCCTGAGGAACACCAATAGCCAACAGGAATAGAAAGATGATGCTGCAAGAGAGTCAGCATGCAGTCAGTAGTTAAAGGCTACTGAGATAAAGAATGGAGTGTCCACTTCGCAGTCAGAGTGTCCTACATAAAGCAGCCAACTAAATCCACTCATTAGTTTAAGCAGAAAGGATTTTATTGAGGGTACTGGATCATCTTTAAGAAGCGGCAGACATAGCCAGGAAGAGGTGAGCGAGAATGAAAACATGGACCCTTCACCATGGATCTGTTGTCAGAGAACACCCTGCACCGCTCTGCTCTGCTGACCACCTGGGGACAGGCATTACCTCTTCCAGAAGTGCTCAGAAGAAGAAACACTCCAGACACTGTGCTTATAGAAGAAACACTCCAGACACTCCATCCTCAGTGTAGGATGGTCTTGTCCCACACCACATAACTGAAGGCTCACCCTGGACACCCAGGAGTCAACTGGACTATGGGTGAGAGCCAAAGGAGACTTCCGTGCAGAAGAGTCAATGAAATGAAGGTGGAGTCCAAAAAGGAATAATCTTTATTACTTGGAGACACATTGCAAAAAATGTTAGCAGTAATATGAAGAGATCCAGAACGCGTTTATTCAGATGCAGTACATACACGGGGTCAGAACACCTGCTAAAATGGAACATAACCGTAAACATGCATCTTGGGAGGAGTTTATAGGTAGGCGGTCTACTCCCCTGTGCAAGTGTGTAGAGGATTCTCTCCTCCTCAAGAGACTGTCATAGAACCAAAAGGCCAGATTCTAGCAAGAAAAGGTGTTATTAACACACGTCCAAGAGCTTAAAAGGGACCAAATTATAGTCACATATATCAAAGTGACACAAAATTAACTGATTGCACAAAAACACAAATGGAAGAGCATCCTGGGACTGCCTATTAAGAGAAAAAGGGGGTATGATGCACTACTTGAAATGGGGCAAATAAATACTTTGGTACAAGTTTCAATGTAAAAGACAATATATTGCTTTGTGGTTCTACAGAAGGAAGGGGGCCAAGTGATCTCTCTGTGCAACACATGCTTTGGCACGATCTCTAAAAGCCTGGCAGGCTCTCCTTTGCACCCTAACTTCACCTCGACTGCATGCTGCTGTTCAAAGGAGTTAAGCCCAGGGTGGCGTTCAGCCTCTACTCCGACAGCAGTCACAATGGGGTCTTCTGAAATCACACAAGTTAGCAGCACCAATCACTGAGGGATTACAAATCATCCTTATATTTGAGAAGTAAATTCTAGCAAAACATGCTATGCAACTGGTGATCAGCATTGAGACTCAACTCTCCACACTGGCTAACCCTTAACACTTAAAGATGTAAAATTCTAAGCTTCCCTGCATCTGATGAGTTTCATAATCTCTATTGAGCTTCGGTTACAAAAAGGGTATTACAGTTGTTCCTATGGAAGTGAGTCTGAATGCATGTTCTCAACCCAAATGAGAAAGGAAGTTTTAATAAACCACAGAATAGAAAGGGCCTTGGAGATCACTCGGCCCGGTTCATTACTTTCAGGAAGGAAATGAAACCAAAGAAAGGGGAATGATCTAGTCAAGGTCGCACAGCAGTGGAGGCTGGACCCCGGCAATCTCCATCCCTACGACAGTGCTATGTGCCAAGCTAGCTCCCCAAGGCTTTGGTTTGTTGGTTGGCTTTATGCAGTCCCACTGATTAAATAACAAGACTATCAGGTGCATAGCATGATGACAGAGACTTTTACTTCAGTTTTAAAATCAGAATGTCAAAATGATTCCTGAGCCTTTAGCTACCTTCATTATTGAGAATGAAGTCCACAGTAAATCATGGCTACCTATGGCAGTTACCTTCAAATGTTTACATGGACACTAACAGCACTACTTAAAGACATTTGTACGACCACGTCCATGTGATGCCAGGACGCTTCTCATGGAATGCAATGGCACCATGGTGATGACTAAGAGGCTTCAGTCTCTCAAAGTGCGGTCATGAGTTTGTCCCGGTACGTGACACTGTATGCCCCTCCTCCTAAGTTCCTTTGGTTCTGGTCGTGGACATAATCAAAGTGGCCGTCATCTCCACTGGCTGAGGCTTTCCAGTGTGGCCTGTCATCCTGAAAAGACGGCTTGTTTTGTTTGCAGATGGAATGGTTACTGGGAGAATGGAAGACATTCAGAAATGAGTGAGGTTAAGCACACATGCAGAAAGGAAATGGTGGGGGAAAGTGAGAGTGGGGACACATGAGTGAGCGGCCTGGAAGGCTTTTCAGAGTGTTAAAACCGCCCATGTGGTTGTCTACCGACTCTGAAGCTGATAAAAGCTGTTTCTGGCCAAGTCACAGTTCTGCAAGGGGTGTCTGGTGGTCAGGTCAGCCCAGGGGAAGCTGCGTGAAGGGAAGCCTCCTTAAACTTTTAATACCATCTGTCACAATTGTGGACCAATAACCTCTCCTCAGGGTGCAATTCCAGAGAGCTCTACAACACAGAGAGTGCCGGATGCTACGTGGGGTTCAGCTTCAGAACGTCTGACATGGGACTGAGTCATGGTTCTCAGGGGATGCTAAATCCTACTATCAGCTTGGCCCCCTCGAGGGGGGCAACTGCTGCCTCCGGGTGAAGAGTAGGGAGGGCATGCTACACAGGGACAACACACTGACAAAACAAGCAATACTAACTATGAAACTCGGTTAAACCAACGCTAACAAGATGGCAGCCCTTCTAAGCTTCATCTACTTGTCATGTCTGAAATATAAACTACCTTTGTTTGAACCATTGGAAGATTTATAATTATCACACCACTAACCTAATTTGCTCTAAAATGCTACATGAATATTAAAATGTTAATAATGTAAGATTGTGTTGCTGTGTTACAAGACCCCCTCCACAAACTTTTACCTAACTTGCTCAAGGCACATGTTTCCACCACTCGATTTTCCACGCTCCCTCAAGGAGCAAGGCCCCACAGCTCCACCTTGATGCAACCTGAATTTTCAACTATGCTTCTGACATAGCTGGACGTATACATGCCAATTAAGTCTCAGCAAAAAAAAAAAAAAAAAAAAAAAAAAAAAAAAAATCAAACCTTAAGGCCATGTTTGCTTCTCAGGGATGGCCCTGACTCCAAAGAGCATGGCAGGTGCCAGGTCACTCATAGGGCAGTGGCAAGAGACACCAACAGCCCTTGGGCCAAATCCCACTTTTTTGTAAATTGACTTTCACTGGAATAGAGTCGTGTGTTCTCATGCAAGTCCTCACTGCTTGTTGTTGTCTTCAGACAATAACTATAAAGCTGAAAATGCAGGTTCTCCTTTGGTGACAAAGCTTAGTAACCCCCAAGTAGGAAAAAAAAGACCCATTGCCACCAAAGAAAACATTGCCCTCATTCCTAAAAGGTAAAAATCCTAAAAAAAAAAAAAAAGAAAGAAACATAATCTCAAAGATTTAATCACATTCCAAGAAAATTAATTCTCAGAATAAGAAAATGTTACTTAGAAATCTTAAGCGACACCTCGGATATAAAACCAAACCAAAATACTTGCGGTTAAAATTAAAAAAAAAAAAAATCTGTTATTTCAAAGACTGGTCCCTCACTTGCTTCCTTTGCTTGAAAAACATGTCTCTGCCTCAGTCATGCCACCCTGAGGGGTTGTTCCTGTGGCCTAGAGTGGGGCCTATGAGGGGACAAGAAGACTTCCCAAAGCAGGGCTCTGCAAGTTCGAAAACTCACCTGACATTTGGAGAGCGAGGGCACCACCGGGGCTGGCTGGGGTGGACGTTAGGATGGTACTGAGGCTGGAAAGGAAACACCAAACCTGATTACTCAGATTTCAGTGGCCATAATGCCATCTGCTTTCTCTTGCAGTGGCACCCACCTCAGAAGGCAAGGTGGCTGTGAATAGGAAAGCTGTAACTAAGCCCTGGGGGAGGGGGCAGCTGGACCATTCCCAGGAAGATCAGGTTTCTCCCACTAACAAAGGCTGGGGGTTGGGGGGCTGGAACCTAGTGTGTGGTTCACCAAATACCATCTCCAGAGAGCTACATCTGACTCAAAGGAGGCTACCTAGCGTGCCCTGGTCAGACAACACTCTTCTCTCAAGGAAACAAGTACCAGGAAGATGGGGTGAGTGAGTGGCTTCTCTCTTCAGAAGCCACTTTTGTTGTTTCTGAGATGACAACAGGGGTGTGTAACAGCCTTTTTACACTGGCACACAGAAAAGGGCTGGAAGGACAGGGTAATGAAAACAACAGTGCTGTGGGTGTATAAACAGTTCAGGAGGACCTATTATTCTGATGAGACTGGAGAGATGCACGGACTGAAGGAAGGAGGGTGGGAAGCTGTTCACTAGACGATAAGAAGGTAGACCCATGTGAAGCCTGGATGGGCCTGGAAGGGTAGCTGGCTGTCATTCCACATCTCACCTGAAGAGGGCAGCAGCTGGGGACACTTTCAGAAGCCATGGGGATTCTGGAGGCTAAACTAGCTATGGGGTAGAATTTGCTCCCCCTGACCTGAAAGTCACTGCAATTGGCCACCATTAATCTTTTAATTATTTCTTCCCTTCCTCCTCCTTACCCCTGCTGCTGTGGTTAATAAGCAGTGGCCTGCTTTCTGTTACAGAAATTCTCAGCAATTCTGTTCATCCAATTTTCATGGCCCTGAGATGCCCTCATGCTGGCTACTCTGTATTCCAGCAGCCTTTCTTTTTTCCTTCAAAGTGCCTGTCAGAAAGCCGAGGTTGCGCCGGGCGGTGGTGGCGCACGCCTTTAATCCCAGCACTTGGGAGGCAGAGGCAGGCGAATCTTTGTGAGTTCAAGGCCAGCCTGGTCTACAAAGTGAGTCCAGGTCAGCCAAGGATACACAGAGAAACCCTGTCTCGAAAAACCAAAAAATAAAAAAATAAAAAATAAAAAAATAAAAAAAAAAAGAAAGCCGAGGTTGCACCTCCAGAAGACATGGTGCGGGGAGTAGAGTCTGTAGGGGTATGTCTGCAGGTGATCTGGTGCAATCTCCTTATCTTTGTCTCTTTTAGGGGACACCTAAACCCATGAGGTTCAGGTGATTAGCCCAAAGCCAGTCACTCCCAGGCTCCCTGCACCAAGCCTACAACAAAAGACTAACCTACAATAGTCTTCCCGCTTTAAACACACCTAGGTTCACCAGAGAGAGAGGCAGTAACCTCATCCACAGACTTGAAAAAAAAGGTCCCAGAATGTTTGTTCCTTGGTATATCTCCTATGTTAGTGTTAGCTCAGGTGCTCTTCTGACAATGAGGGATGTACATATATCTTTTTGCTGGTTATAGAAACAGAGAAAAGGGGAGCCAAATTTACTTGAATTCCAGAGACAATGAAGAACTATCCCCACCTCAAGTGACAAGTGTCCTCACTGAGAACATGGCCACCTATCCTCACAGCTCGCTGACTCTGCAGCCCAAAGAATGATCTAATAATGCTGCCATGTCACCCAGTTCCCGACAACCCTTCAGAGTATCATGATGCAACCACCTATCAGGACATCCTCTTCTAATCCACTTATATCCAAACGCTAATGGGGCAACACAAACCCGCTAAGACTGGCCAAGTACAAGGGGCCCCTAGCAACTATGCGGAAAGATCCGTGTCTAGAAAGCCTGCAGACCCTGCCGTGAACAAGCTTGGCCCTGGATGTTCACCATTAGCCGATGCAAGGGGAGGCAGAGAGGGCAGGGGTCATGGCAACTGGGACTGCTTGGCTTTCTTTATTTTCATACTCTCTTCTCCAAGTGCTAGTTGTCCATCAGCAGCTTTTCTCTTTCCCTACAATGTTCTAGTTGCACTGGTCATCCCTGAACAAAAAGCAGTCTGTGAATAAGAAGCCCAAGGAAGATGAGAGAGGAAAAATGATATTCTTTCTATCAGGCTCAACACACTAGGTGTGTGATTCATGCACAGTTCTTAAACAATCTGGGAGTCACCTAAGGACAACAAACAATGGGCATCTTGGTCATCTACAGAAATGAGCCCTACAGCAATGAAAGACCAGGGAAGGGGACAATTACAATAGAGTTTCAAGCTGAAACCATTTATGGAACAGCATTGTTACTTGTGACATTCATAGCTAAACACAATGGCACAGACACCGGGAGGAGAGCTTGCTGCAGGCACTTGCCCAGGACCAGGTTTGAAATGTTTGAGATTGGCCAACGTTGTGATGGCGTGGGAGGTGATTAGATCTTTGGGGGTTTTCAGAGGGACCCTGGTTAGTTCTTCAGAGAAAAGCAGTACAGGTCCCCCGACTTGCACTGGCTCCCCATCTTACCATGCAACCTCTTCCTCCACATACCCTCATGCTCTTATGCCAGAGCTGAGCGCTACTTTTGAACCTCCAGAGCCATGAATTAAATGAACTTTTATTTTATAAAGTACACAGTATGGGGTATTTTGCCACAGCAACAGAAAAAAAAAAAGACTAATATAAGGCTCCAAGTTAGGAGTCATCAGACACGGACCTCTGCCTTTAAGCAGAAACGAAATGACCACCTAGGAAGCAAGGCACATATCATTCACCCAGAGCCATCTTAGGATCTCTGAGGTCTATGGATGCCAAGTCCCTACTCCTTAAGTTTCTGTTCAGTCTTTAAGAAGAGAGACTGAAGCACTGGTTATTCTATTAATGCTGGTCACATGGTTTTAACAGGAAGAGCTGAATCCCGGTGGGAGCTTCCAACTTAAAAGAAAGGAAGAAGAGATAGGAATGTGAAGGATCCTGTAGCAAGCAGATAGGAGGCAAAGAACTCCAGGGGGGTAAGCATGCCCAAGGCAGAATAGGCAAGAACCTAAAGGCAATGACTCTGTAAGTGCTGGGAGCTGAATACAGGCTTGTGACAGGAGCAGAAGGAACAGATGTAAGGACTCAGAGCAGGCTGTGGTGGCCAGAAAGGGCTACCCACAGCAGCTGTGGATGGCTGGCTGGCTCCAGGCTGGGCTACAGAGGGCTTTGGCAGTGGTGGACAGGCAGGTAGGAATCATCAGCTCTGGTTGGTATTGTTGTGAAAGAACACAACACTGGCCATGAAAACCAAAGGCAACGGGCCTGGTGTCTGAGCAAGTGGTTTCTAAAAATACTTGATGCCTCCATCGGTGTGAGTGGTTTACCACGAAAAGGGGTGGGGGAAGGACCAACAAACACAAAACAAAAAACACCTTCAGGGCATGGTGGTCCATGTGGACCTTTAACCCCAGCACTTGACAGGCAGAGGCAGGTGGATCTCTGTGAGTTCCAGATCAGAACCCACTAATCTACATAGTGAGTTCCAGGACAGCCAGAGCCAGACCCTGTCACAAACA
Organism: Lophiomys imhausi; assembly: GCA_907164525.1. Lineage (NCBI taxonomy): Eukaryota > Metazoa > Chordata > Mammalia > Rodentia > Muridae > Lophiomys > Lophiomys imhausi. Next base: position 3,799,394 of record CAJQZJ010032188.1, on the reverse strand, counting down.
AACAAACAGTCTTTCCTGCAGCTTTCCTCAGTACTTTTGTACCCCAGCAGGCAGACAAGCCCAAGAAGGCAAGTGAAGGAGAAGCAAAATCTATCAAATACTCGACCAGCATCTCCCTTCCTGGACGCCTGTCTCGAGGGCCCGTGTGCACTAGGCCCACAGCATACTTTCACCAAAGCATGCAACTGAATGTTGCTGAGAGGTTGTGCTTGACCAGCCAGAAATATAACCACATATCCCTGGCACTCGCAGGTTACCAAGGTCAAAAGCAGGCATTTCAGATGACTGTGAGAGGGCAGGGGTCAGGGTAGAAGGATTTGCCTTTTAGGGTTTTCTGGAAAACAACAAGAAGAATGAACCAAAACCTAACAAGCACACATTGTTCCTACATTATTGGTCATCGCCCAAGATTCAGAAACTTTAAGAAACATCTCAAACACAGCATCTCACCTGGTAATTATGGACTTCCGGATTTGTTTTAGAGCTAAAAAGAAAAAGAAAAACATCGTTTTAAAAGCTGTAAGGAGGCATTATGATGGATCGATTTAACAGCCATAATGAATTCTACAGACTGCCTACTCCATTAGGAATGTCCACACGTCCTTTAGAGCTTACACAAACATATATACGTGCATAATCAAGGAAACCACAAACACGAGCTTTCACTCACCAATTTTGTAAGGCTCACCAGCATAAACGACCCCAGTAACATGCTAAAGTGAAGCTGTGACATATTTGGGGTTCTTTACAACAGTGCAAACCACAGAGCCTCAGCTCTCATTGTACGCCCTCCATGGCACTGCCCCAAGGCTACAGCAGTAATGACGGCACAGAGCTTCTTCCAGGTGGAGGGAGAGGTACCAGCTTCTTCGAGACACTTAACACAGGCGCTGTGGCAGGAATCTAGTGACCCTGATTCTGCTCTGGGCACTGGTGTTCAGTTTGTTCATTCAAGTCAAGTCTGTGCCTTGCTATTATTTAATCTACATAGGAAAGTGATGAAGTTCATGACGTTTCCTGTCACCTCAATTCACAGACAAAGGAACAGTTGCCTCAGAGAGAATTAGGAAACTTACTAAGTGTCACTGTCCAGGTAATGGCTGAGTCAGGGTTGATTCTGACCCAAAGCCTATTTTCCTCCCGCCAAATCCATTAGCAAGAAACACTCTAGCTTAAAATTCCCTGAGAAGCCGGGCGGTGGTGGCGCACGCCTTTAATCCCAGCACTTGGGAGGCAGAGGCAGGCGGATCTTTGTGAGTTCGAGGCCAGCCTGGTCTACAAAGTGAGTCCAGGACAGCCAGAGATATTCAGAGAAACCCTGTCTCGAAAAACCAAAAAAAAAAAAAAAAAATTCCCTGAGAATTAAAAGCAGTCAGAGGGTATGTGGAAAAGTTCAGAGCTCAAGTGTGATCTAATTGATTAGAATCTTAATTAGAACTAGCTTGGCATTTATCCCTCTCAGGTCTCTGAGGTGGTTGAAGAATAGATAGCTAGAGTCTCATAGTTAAATTTTGAGTTGTTTAGGAATCAAGAGGGTGTTCTGGATCTAAGAAGATATTTTTAAAATTATGAGGCAAGTTAGTATGAAAGCTGAGTTAGATATAGGACTTTAAACACATGGAGATGGTTAGATAGTAGAATGTTAAAGTCAGGTGCCAAATACATATGGACTGGACATTGGGAATGTATGCTAAGCCATATAACTCTTATAATTGTGGCCTATTTATTTCTGTTGTTTTGTATTGTATTTATAGTTATAAGAAAAAGAACCATTTTTTGGACTGAAAGGGAGAGCTGTTGGGGGGAAAAAAGAAATATACCTTAAACTAAAAAAAAAAAAAAAAAAGGGGGAGGGGTGGGGGGGGGGGGGGGGGGGGGGGGGTGGGGGGGGGATGGGGGGGGGGGGGGGGGGGGGGGATTGTGATTGAGATGTAACTTGAAGAAATAAAAAATAAATTATTAAAAAAAAAAAAAAGAACTAGCCGGGCGGTGGTGGCGCACGCCTTTAATCCCAGCACTTGGGAGGCAGAGGCAGGCGGATCTTTGTGAGTTCGAGGCCAGCCTGGTCTACAAAGCGAGTCCAGGACAGTCAGAGATATTCAGAGAAACCCTGTCTCGAAAAACCAAAAAAAAAAAAAAAAAAAAAAAAAAAGAACTAGCTTGGCAAATATATAAACATACATACTCCATGGTCTGCGCTGCTGAAAAGAAACCCAAACACGTCACAGCTGCACTTCAGCATCTTACTGGGGTGTTTATACTGGTGGTCCTTAAAGTAAGTCCATGTGTGTGGACTATATGTATGTGTACGTATGTACACACACAGAGAGACAGAGAAAGACAGATGACAGACGAGAGACAGAGATACAGAGAGAAATAGAGAGATGCAAACTAAGCAACTATTAGAAACCTCACAACCCCTGAATAATCACCAGGGCAGTCACTGTTGCTAGGAATCAGGTTTTATTGCCTCTCTAACAATGGGAGGGAGGCAGCCACGCTCTGAATTTTACACCAGGTCTGCAGTTAGTTTTCAGAGAGGACTGGTTGGTACTGATCCAGACCACCTAGACTGGATCTCAGCAGGTGGGTAAAGTGTTCTACCAGGTGCTACTTTTCCAGCGGTGCCTCTGCCGTATGTCCCCATACAACTCCATCCACGGTTCCCACAGATTCTACTCACTGGGCTCCCACAGGCTGGAAAGAGCAATTGAACAGCTGTGAACAGCGGTTATTAGCTCATTTGTTCCTAAAGGGTATATTTACTGACACTTTTTTTGTTTGTGTGTGGCCATTTTTTTAAACTGTTTGTTTTCATTGCCAATATATAATCTCCCCTAGATTCTAAAAGGGAAATGTCACTTTATCAGGGAAATACAAACAAACAATCATCTCTGAGAAGAAAGCAGGAAATACTGCAGCTCACAGTCTCGCCCCCCCCCCACCGCCCCAGAGAATTAAAAGCAGGATCTGATAGGCTCAAAAAGGTCTGTAGTTTTCAGGATACAACCTGCAGAGACCCTGCCTGCCAGAGACCCACAGACATAGTGCACACCTGCAGACCTCCAACTACCCAACCCGAGAACGCTGCACCTGAAACCCCACACCACAGGGGTCAATGGGCAGCACTTCAAGAGCATTCACCCACTTCTTCATCAGGTGCAGAAGGCAGCTAGCATGACCAGGCCAGCATGTCCCTGCAAACGCACCCTGGAACCTGAGGCTCTGCTAAGTTGCTCTCCAGAACCTGAGGATCCTTGAAGGGATCTCAGAGCTTCCTGAAGTGGGAAGGAAGGTAATGAACAGGTGGGCCTTAGTCCTTCCTTCCCTACAAGTAGCTCTCTGACTCTGCCATCTTTGTTTGCTTTTATGTCAGGCTTCTTGGGGATGGTGGTGGAATGTAAAAATCACAAGCTAGAAAAGATGAGGAGAACACTGACCTAGTCCAAGCTCCTCGCCTGCAAATGAGAACAAGGAAGCACAGCAAGCAGAAGACCAAAGGCCCCAGGATGCATCTGCAAAAGCTGTTACTGGAAGAGCTCCTGAGGCTTCGGCTGGAGCTCTGGATGCCAGCCAGGGCACCAGCAGCCCCTGATCTCATGCCGTATAAGCCAGGATGAGGGGACATAGGACAAGCCAGCAGTGCCCATCTCATCAAAGGCCACCACCACCTTTGCCCCATCAGCCTTGAGGCCTCAGCCTGCAATTCAGAACCAAGGTCTACTAATTGTTGCCTCATATGCCAGCTGTCTGTAGCAAGTCAAGCTTTCAAAGGAAGAACAGTGGTTTCAGATAGAGGAGGAAAGGCAGAGAGTTTGTAGGGCAGTGGTCCTCACTAGAGGCCACATTAGCCTTACCAGGGAAGCTTTGAAGAGCAAATGCTCAAGTCCCCACATATGTACATGTTTTAGTACAGCCCAGGGTTGTCCTCCCCAAGGGGGACATCATCACCTAATTCCAGACACAGGCAGGGTCAGGAACACCTACGCTAGGGCACCCATGGGACAAATATGGCTGACTGTTACTTATGAATAAAGTTTTATTAAAACACAGCCATGCTCATTTGTTTGCATATTGTCTGCAGCTGCTTCAGTTGCTACACCAGTTCTGAATAGTTCTGAAAGAGATATCTCAGCCTAGAATTCAAAGTATCTCCTATCTGTGCCCTGATGAGAGGCTTGCAAAGTCCCACACTGGAGATATTCAGACTTGTGACAGAGCAATAAATAAACTACCTCCAGAGTCTTTTCCTGCAGAGACTCTGGAGGTAGCTTTTTTATTGCTTTTGTTATGGTTGGATGTCTGTGTGTGGAGGTGGAGGTCAGAGGGCGGCTCTGTGGAGTCAGTTCTCTCTTCTTACCTCACCTTTACATGGTCTTCAGGGATTTAACATAAGTCTCGAGGCTTGAGCAGCAAGCTCCTTTCCCCACTGATCCACCTCGCCAGCCCTCCGGTGGTGTTTAACGTCCCCTAACACCTGTATATCACTGGACAAAGCAGCACCTGTTGCCATGGAACCTTTGCTCAAGAGCATGGCCTCCAGTCCCCACCCTTGCCTGCCACATGATTACTACACATGCCACATGCATGCCTACCACTTTACCATAGTGACAACAAACAGAGCACTAGGCTATTCAAACAAAGCAGCTGTTTTGCAACAAGAAAGTCTTGGAACATTCTGTTGTGTGCTTACTGTGTGCTGGGAGGATGGTACAGCCAGGCAGCAGAAAAGGGGTGGGGGGGAGCTATCAGGTGAGTCACTTGGATTTAATTGTATTAAGGAAAAAGTCAACACTGCAAACAAACACGGTAATTGGAGGGGAGCTGTGCTGGGGAGTCGGGGGTGGGGGGCACTTACCAGAGCTGAGCAGCTATCACTGGGTTGCTTGCTGTAAAAGGACAGAAAGTTATGCAGAACTTTAGAACATTCACCAAACAATGCACAGAGAAAGACTAGACAGAGACCTCTCTATCAAGGCGCAGTCCTCATCTCAAGCCAGGCAGCCCTGAACTGTAGCTACTGCTTCCCCAGGACTTGAACAGCCCTCCCTCTGGGTCCTAGTTCTCTAGGCAGCTCTCGGAGCAGGCTCCCAGGCGAGGGTATGCAGCCACACTCGGGGGAGAGTCTTGCTCCCGAGGACAACGTGGTCCTAGGTGGAGATGGAAAAGCAGTATAATATGATGAAGGGTGAAATGCCAACAGGCATCTAGGGAAGAACTTAGAGCAGGCATTTGGGACGGGGCAGGGCCACAGCCTGTGTGAGGGCTCATATTTGTCAAACTGTACTTCAATTTACAGTTTTTTTCTTTTTGTGGGATGCTGGGAATTGAACCCATAGCCTTGCTACCACTGAGCTATATCCCCAACACCTCTCCACCTACTTTTCTTTTGATGGTGGGGGGAGTGGGTGGACAGAGATTTGTGCTGCTCAGGCGAGCCTCAAGCACTGTGTGGCTGAGGGTGACCTTGAACTTTGGGTCCGTCTGCTTCTAAACCTCAAGTGTTGAGACTGTAGGTTCATACAAAACTGGAGAATCAAATCTAGGGTTTCATTCGAGCTAGTTGAGCACTCCACCAATAAAGCTCTACCTCAGCTCTACTTACTTCCTTTTAAGGATATGCCAGGGGAAATCACTCAAAGCTTCACAAAAAAGATACTAGGCCTCTAGCTACGAACTATGTCAATAAAATAAATGGAGGGAAGAGATCCAGAGGCCAGAAAGGAGGGTGACAAGGGACCTCGGGGCCACAGGTCTCAAACAGTCCTGAGCTATCCAGTGGGATCCTGCCATAGGCTCCACTTCTAGGTCAGCTACACTGGACACTTCCTCCCCTTGTGCTAGCACACACTTGTAGGGACTGGGTGCTTACAACTGTATCAAAATAGAGCTTTTTCTTTAGAAAGTTGTTCCCCAGACTGGTCTGCCTCTGGACATCTGTAACTTGATGGACCACCCCCACCACAGACACAACCAAGCATGGCTCTGTTAATGGAGGCAATAGCCTTGCGTGAGTTCTCAGCCCTTGCTGCCCCTTAGACAGATGATCCCTGTAGTTACCTGTCCTCACCCTCTCTTTGAATGTGTTCCTATTCTCTGGCGTTTCTTAAAGTTAAGGCCTCATTTTCCGGGCTCTGTTTTTTTTTTTTTTTTTTTCTCTCTCCACTAAAGCAGATGAGAATAACTTAAGACCTGTTGATTTTCATGCTACTGGGCTCATGACAGAAGGGAATGGGGTGGAGGGTGACAAAGGTTGAAGAATCTAGGAGGCACAGGTATAGAAGCAGGGTTCCACAGAGGCCCATTAAAACCCAAGCTATGTAAGAAAAATGTACAGAACAGTCCTCACGAGTTTAGGAGGGTGGCAGAGGCCATGTGTGATGGCCTTGTTGTAAGAAAGGACAATCAATTTAGTGCTAACTGGAATGCACCTGACAGAGGAGCAATCCGTGTAGAGAAATGAGCTACGCAGAGCTGAGAGCTAAGATTACGAAATCCGGTTTAAACAGAACTGAGTCGGGAGTGCTCATCTACTGCCTGACACATCCTAGTCTCAGGCCTCACACAGGAGGGAGCCACCTCAGGAAGGGATATAATGTTCAGGGACTTCTGAACAGGGCAGCTATATTCAGAGATGAGTGTGTCTGGACCAACTATGGGGACCCAAACTGTGTCCCTGCAAGTTCTGCATCCATTCCTCTGTGGTCACAATTCTCGGTAGCAGGTGCCCGACGTCCCCAGCAGGAATGGCAAGGCAGTGGAGACGTTGGACGCGGTACCTTCTATGGTCAAAGGTGACAGTGCTGGGGGTCCAAGCACAAAACAAGTAAAGAGGGACGTCTGAAGGAAGACAGTCAGGAGGAGGAGGTAAAGGAGCTCCTTGAGTGGGAGAAAGATTAAACCCCAAGTCCCACCAAGATTCATGGCATTCTTTATCAACAGCTTTCGAACACCAGAGGGTAATGGCAACAAGTTCCTCCCCCAGCTGACTGACCCACCAAGCCCTACTGAAAAATGTCAGCAAGGAAGGAGGAACACTGTACAACCTTTAAACGTGGAATGTCTCCGGGATGGGTAACGTTTGCTAGGCTTCCTCTCAAAGGTGCTCGTTCTTCGCAGTCTGGAGCCGTGTGTAGCTTGATATTCTGTCCGCCCGCTGGGAAGGGAATGTTGGATTGTGTTAATGTCAATAACAGCTCTCAGCATACCATAGCTATCGCAAATGACCTTCTTTTTTCCAAGAGCTCCAGTGTGCATTTCAACTTAGCATGAACTCGCCTGGTAAAGATATGCTAAGTTTAAGGCTTCTATTTGGAAATACAGTCCTCTTTGCCAAGCCAAGCACAAGGGCAAGAATCTCTTTCCACCAAAGGATAAAAACCTGCAATTTAAGTACTGGCCACTTGGTTGCTCAAACCAAGAAGGTCTGAGTACTTGGATCACTTGATAAAGAAAACATTGATTAGACACAGAATAACCTTTCAAGGAATGCTGGAGAAACGTAGCATTTAACATCTTCTCCTACGCTGTTGTAGCAAAGCCCCTAAACTAAACCTTGGCTTCCCTTGCTATGTGCCAAAGGGCATGTTTCTAACTTCATAAAGGCTTTCAAGACTCAACCACTGTGAAGTCAGCTGCAGCTTCCAAGAGGGGAGCTGTGTCTTGCTGATCCACTGATCCACCCATCCTGCTCCAATCCAGTTGCTTTTGGCTGTTGTTTTCTCAGACAGAAGGAGCCAAATGCTACCCGCTCCAATGCTTCTAAGGGGCAACTTCACCTCCAAGCTCCCCTTCCTTTTTGGTGTCACCTTGAGGAATAGAGGTCACTAGGTTTGAGCCAATTGGAACACTTTTCCCCAGTAGGGAAAAGCCTGCTTACTTTGGCAATCTCCTCAACTGCCCTCCCCACTCAACTCCAAATCCACATGGAGATGGGCAGACTGCAGCGGCTCTGAGAACCTCTGCCATGCTGACATTTCCACCCTCCAAGGGCCTTGTGATGACATTCTTTTTCCTCAAGGACTTGGTCTTCTTTTCCCCCTCCTTGGAGCATTGAAAAATACATTCAAACAAAAACCATTCTTTAAACAGAAATGCACAGCCATTTCCTTGCACAGTGGATAAATCTGAAGCGAGCAACACTTCTGGCATTTTAAACAGAGTTCAGGGACATGTCATGTGTGGGCTGAGGTTATGAAACCAAGTGAAGTTTTCCATCATGTAACCGAGACTCTCAGATCAGGAGTATATTTAAAATGTACTTTCCAGGCTGGAGAGATGACTCAGTGGGTAAGAGCACTGGCTGCTGTTCCAGAGGGCCCAGGTTCAATTCCCAGCATTCACATAGCAGCTCAAAATCATCTAATTCTAGTTTTAGGACATCTGACACATTCTCTGGCCTCTTCAAACACCAGGCACACACATGGTACACAAATATATATGTAGACAAAACACCCATATACATAAACAAACAAACAAACAAATAAAAATTAAAAAATTAAAATGCACATTTTAAGGGCTGATACACACATATACACATTCATAGACTCTGACTACACAGGCTGTATATTTTCATTTTTTATAGACACCCCAAAGTTTTCATGCACTACTCTTTTTTTTTTTTTTTTTTTTTTTGGTTTTTCGAGACAGGGTCTCTCTGTGTATCCTTGGCTGTCCTGGACTCACTTTGTAGACCAGGCTGGCCTCGAACTCACAGTGATCCGCCTGCCTCTGCCTCCCAAGTGCTGGGATTAAAGGCGTGCGCCACCACCGCCCGGCCCCTCATGCACTACTCTTAAACTCAAAAGCAAAAACATGTGAGACTAAGCTTCAGGCTCTTTTCAGATTCAAATACTCATAGAAAGAAAGATAGACAGACAGGCTCTTTTCAGATTCAAATACTCATAGAAAGAAAGATAGACAGACAGACACATACACATACACACATTCACTCTGATCTCATCTTTACTTGTTACCAAGTTTCTTGACTCTGGCATGTAAAAGGAAACAGCTATGGTGAGACATTTAAGAACCAGGACTGGAGAGATGGACCACCTGGTGAAGCGCTGACACAGGCATGAAGATGGGGTTCAGATCCCCAGCACCCCTCTAAACAGCATGGTGTTGGTTTTTATTTGAGAAAGAGTTTCTCTGTGTAATACCCCTGGCTGTCCTGAACTCACTCTGTAGACCAGGCTGGCCTCGAACTCATAGAGATCTGCCTGCCTCTGCCTCCCAAGTGCTGGGATTAAAGGCGTGCGCTACCACGCCTGGCTGAAGGTGTTGCTTTGCATCCTGGGATCCTAACACTGGGGAGGTGGAGATGAGGAGATCTTTGGGGGTTACCAGCCTCGCTCAATCAGTGAGCTCCAGATTCAGTGAGAGACCACGTCACAAAAACTAAGACGGAGAGCAACTGAGGAAGACACTTATGTCACTGAGGCCTCTTTAAGAACATGCACACATGGCAAGCACGTATGAATATATACCCACAGGAAGATGTGCACAGTCCCACACTGACATGTGTACACAAAGACATAGAAGCACCAAAGCCAAGTGTGTGGAACACACTCATAATCCATGTGGGAGGCAGAGACAGAAGGATCACAAGTTCTAGACCAGCTAGGAGAAGAAGTGGAGAAGAGAGGGCAGGCGGGGAAGTCACAAAAGAAAAGCCAGACTCGCTGGTGCTACTCTCTGCTCCACCACTTACTGGTTGGTTGTGAACCTAGTGTAGTTTGTAAAATGGGGACACTTGATCTGCCTTAGTTAGGCTGCTTCTAGGACTAAGAATGGGTCGTGAGGAGTTCTGGTGCAGCACAACCCAACAGAACCCCCTACAAAGATGCTATGTGCTGTGTCTGCCCTACACATAGGCAGTCACTACCACCTGTGGCCACCGAACACCGGAAATGGGGCTGGCTGAGGCCAAGGAACTAGTTTTCTATGTACTAAACAGTCATTTTTTCCCGTCATAGCCTCACATAACTACTGGTCCCCGGCACTGGACGGCAGTGATCTAGCTGTGGGACCTGCCGATTTTGTTATTACATGTTGAACACACTCCATCCATAAATTCAAAACATTCAGGGCCCCAGGATCAATATTTGCAATATTGAGTATCACATATGCAAATAGTTCCAAACTGAGAAAAATGTCCACATCTCAAACAAACATTTCAGATTCAGGATCCTCATCCCCAAGCCAGTTCCATTTTATCAGTAGAGTGATGGGAACCAAAAGAGATCGTGAGTGCGCTGAAGGGCAGTCCTTAACGCGGAAGGAGGGGTAGGGCAAACAACCCCAACGGCCAGACACAAATCCTCTGCCACATTCATGTACAAAAGAGGAGTTGTCATTCTCCCTGACATGTGGTCCACGTCATGAAGCAATTGCCAACCTGAACCGGAAGCGGGAACCCAGCCGGATGAAGTCCGATCTGGTGGACCTGCTGTTGCTGGGTGTGCGCAGGCGGAAGAAGGCGTGATGCTCCACGGCACACTTCCACAGGTGCTTGCAGGTGCGAGCACTGTCCAGCCTGAACACAAAGGTGTGCTCCTGCTCTCGTCCCTAAGGGAGGAAGCAAAGGTCCTCATGGGGGCACGCATCACAGGGAAGCAGGTGAGTGGCAACAAGGGGGACACCGGGGAGCGAGGCCTACCTGGTCATCATCCTCCACAACTACGAGGGTCAGCTTGCTCTTTTTAAAGTCCATTTTGGTGATCTTAGGCCTGGTCAGAGAGAAAGCATTTTAAAAGGGCAGGTCTACAGCCAAATTGTTTATACATCAAACAGCTTCTTTTCTACTTATGAAAACTTAGATTGGCTAAGAGAGGAAAATCATCATTCATTCGTTTAAATATGATTGTCTAGAAGTTCAGTGCATTGGCCACACACCCACAATGACAATAGGATGGTGTGAATTTTTTTTTAAAGCAAATCTGGGTGTTGCAAATACCCCTCAAAATCATCCATCACATAGACTTTCCAACACAAAATAGGAAAAGACATTTTTAATATTAGACAAAACTAAATTACCAAAAGAATAAGCCTATTTTGTTAGCTCCTTCAAAGATTAATATGCCTGTCGGGGTCAGTCCAAGAGAATATTCACAGCCATCTCTTCCCTACAAACAAACGAAGTGACAGTCGGTAGAGGGTTCTAACAGGTCGTCACAGAGAAGAATGTAAAAAACAATTTCCTCACCAAAATTTACTTTGTTGGCACACTATGCATTTTTCAGAAACAGTAAAATAAAATGACGCAAACACACAGAGTTCTTACCCTGACAACATGCATGTCCACACCATACATTTCCAGCCACTTCGCTTTGTTCAGATAGGAGAGTTCCGCCTGGGCAGGGCTCTTTCCCCTTAGAAAAACCAACGGGAACACATGTAAACTGGGACTCACACACCCCACGGGGGTGTGAAGGGCCCACTGTGCTGTAGAGGGTCGTGAAATAGTTACGGCAATGGAGGGTGCATGTTTATAAGGATGGGAAACAATCTCCAGGAGCCAGCTGTTAACTGAACATGAAGACCACAGAATGGTGTATTTTTAGGACAGCCTAAGAAAACAAGAGTGTGCTCTAAGGCAAAGGGAAAGAGTGCTCCTCCTGGCCTCCTCTGGGAACAAGTAAGCTGTGTGGGCGGGGGTGGGACACAATGACTGCACGCTTGCTGACACATCTGCACACTTCCCTACCATTTGATGGAAACACGTAGGACTAAGGGACAAGAAAAAGTCACACTAAGCTCCCGGTCCAAGAGTAACTAGGCATAGGTGGTTTGTGGCGTGTGTAAATATGCATGCGTGTGCTCCTGGGAAACTGCCTTATTGGTCCAGGCAAAACAAAAATAAACGTGTTACGTTAGGGTGGTGGCAGCAGGGAGACATGGAAGCCATATATGCCATGCTGGCCCTCAGTATAATGAGCACACTTCTAGACACATAGTGCTGTGTGTCACCTGATCTCAATGGTGAATGTTCTTTCACAAAGGGAGACAGGCCAAGTGTGAGATCAAAAGAGTCTGTGGTCCCTTGGTCCTTTTAAAATTTTTTTTTCCAGATTTTCAAATACTAGTGCGAAGAGAATGGAGGATGAGACCCAACTCTGAACATGAAAGTCATTTATTCACCCGATAAACAAAACTGGGAGGTCCTGGAGATGATTTCATACATATTTCAAAACTGTTCCCGTGATTAGATTTCATGCCTGCCCCATGAAGCAGGTGTGGACTTTTCAAATGTATCAGCAGGTTGATGTTCAAAAGTTTCATGTTTTAGATTCAGGATCTGGGAGTTAGAGATGCTCCACCATACTTCTAAAAGGTTTGCTCTAGAACAGTGGTTCTCAACCTGTGGGTCACAACCCCTTTGGAAGTCGAATGACCCTTTCACAGGGGTCACCTAAGACCATCGGAAAACACAGATATTTGCATCATGATAACAGAAACAAAATTAAAGTTATGAAGTAGCAACAAAATAATTTTATGGTTGGGGATCAACACAACATGAGGTACTGTATTAAAAGGTTGTAGCATTAAGAAGGCTCAGAACCACTGCTCTAGAAGGTTCTGTTCAGGATAGGACCTTATAAGTGCAGTGTCTTCTCATTATCCCCACCTAGGGTGTCACTAGAAAGCAATAATCATAGGAGTTGTGTGTTTCAGAGACAAAAAAAAAAAAAAATCTAGCAAGGCTTGACCTTTGCAATGTCTCAGAAGAGAGGTGGTATGCAGGCCTTTGGGAAACAGGTGTGAAACACAGGAGAAAGGTTACAACTTGGAGTTGTGGCTTTCTGGTCATTAGCTGAACAAATCTATACGAGACAAAGGGCACACTGTGCTGTGGAAGGTCATGCAATAGTTTGTCAGAAGGGTCTGATGAACACATCGCACAAAATAAATAAGCAGTTCAGGCCATGAGGGAGGTGCACTGAGGTACCTGTACTCTTTCCATCTCTGGAAGATATCGAATTCCATGGCTTCTGTCTGATTTGGGATGAACCGAAACTCAGACACAAGCTCTGGTGTGTGTTCCGGGAGCTCACACTCCCCCAGCTCCGCTGTGGAGTTCATAAAAGGGAGGAAAACAGGAGACATTGAACACTTTGGGGTTATTGCTGCAACCGAGTCCAAAGGCATTCTCTGTGATCAGAAAGCACAGATTCTCCCGATGCAGAGCCCTCTTACCCTCAGGTCCCCTCAGAATCCCTGGAGGTCATCCTAACATCCTCCCAACACAGAAGTACACCATCATCTTAGTCATTACTGTCTTCTCATCACTACTTCTCCCACCTAGGGAGGCCAAGCTCACATTTCCCCAGGAAGTGGAAATTTGCAATAAACTGAGATTGCAGGCAATGAGGATCTGCCCAGGAGCATATTGTGCACAGGGCTCTCGTTAAGCATCGGTCAGAGAAGCACTTCAGTGTTTGCAGGGCTGAGAAGAATTTGGTGCATGCAGAATCTGAATGAGGGACAAAGAATCGCAGGAGGGTGAACAGGCTGCAGGAGTAACTGCAGCAAGTCAAGCAGAACGGAGAAGGCGAGAAGGGAGAGGGCTGCGTAAAAGAGGAATAGCAACAGGAACCCGCCTGGCAAAAAGTCCAATGTGCACTACATGATTCTTGCTCTTGCCAAGATGCAGAGGACCCAAGGACACAGTGGCCCTATCTCTCTAGAGAATAAATGAGAAAACCCACCCCACCCCTTCAGAGCTCAGAATAAAAAAAAGGGAATCCCCCAGTTTCCTTTATAGCCTGATTACAGTAAGTGTGGGCTCTGACTAGCAAGTGTAGATGCCATTTAGGGGTTGGATCACCATGCAGACTTGCACACCCATCCAAGGACAGCCCAGTCACTGCCTTCCATTTCACAAGACCCCAGAAATTGGTGCACTTTCCTTGGAAAGACACTGATCCACAACTCTTGTTTTTGAACTTGAAATGCAAAAAGTATCATTTGGGGGGCTCATTAAAACGGAACATCACTGGGACCCATACCCAGAGCTGTTTATCTTGATGTGGACCCAGGACCAGAACCGAATGTAACTGCGGGTGACCTTCACCTCCTGGTCCTCCTACCTTCACCTCTTGAGTGTACCACTATGCCTGATTTTATGTGGTGCTGGGGATGAAACTCAGGGCTTGCTAGGCAACCACTTGACCAACTGGGCTATATCCCCAGCCCATCGAATTTGCACTTCTAACAAATTCCCATGTGATGCTGATAAAGCTAGCCTGGGGATAGGATAAAACCTGGACCCTGATGTCTCAGACATTAAATCTGCCAGGGGATGGAGCCACACACGCCCAAGAACCCTCAGGGAGAGCAGCGGCTCACTGCATATCCTTGTTATCACCCCACTGGGCAAGGCATGGCCAGCATGTGGCTTCTGAGGACCAAAATCTCACAGCCCAACTTTCAGGAGAGGGACTCCATCTGGCTTGCAGAATGGATAAAATGTCCGTATGACCAAGTGCCACATCCTGAAACCCCAGCAATGAGAATGGCTCTCATGCTCAAGGTCGGGGGCAAGATAAAGTGAGACCCAGTCTCAAAACACAAAACCCTACAGTTGTTATTCATGCACAGGAAGCAATAAAACCAAACTCAAGCAGAGTATACCTTTACAAGATAATGTCTGGCAGACAGAAGCGACCTGACAAATTCCATCCTTGAGTACCATCCTTTACACCTCTCAGGCCAAGACACAGGGGAGTCTGGGTCAGGGTATGCAGCAGCCTTTTACTCTGGGCAAGGGACACACATTAAATTCTGTTCTAGAAACAGTGTAAAGCCAGAAAAGGGGTGGGTCTGGGTTCCCCAGGCTGGAGACCACCAACTGACCTAAATTCAAGAGGTCACTGTGGAGTGAGGGCCCAGCAAGCCCGAGCGTTGTACAGTCTAGAAAGAGATTCCTGCCATATCCCATGTACCCATAGGCAAGCCTGACTCAACAGGACCCTGTGTTTAGTGGTGTCCTAAATTGGCAGATTAAGTATGCCAAAGACACTGGTAAGAAAGAGGGCAGTGCCCCTCCAGCCTTTGCTGTACTAAAGCACGCATGGGTAGCACCTTGGTCACCACTCTGCCTTCCAAGAACATGCTGACGGAGCTTGGCACTCAAAGAATCTCCCAATTCTGCAGCCAGGCTCTGGCTCCATGAAGGCCGTGGAAGGCAAGGGAAATAGCTGGATGTAAAAGAGACTAAACTCCAACTCGATCATAGCTATCTGTGTGTCCCCAGGCAAATCACCGAGCTGCTCCGGGTCTGTGATCTCTACCTGAGACATGGGAGTTGTTACATGAACAAAACTAGAACATTGCCATGCAACAGATGAGCTTACAATCCTTTTTCCCTTTCCTTTTACCCTTTCACTTGGATTAACTTTCAAATCTACCACAGATGTGTTCCCCAAAGAGCACATCCTCCACAGAAGGCCACATTATCTCAACTCAGGGGGCACTATTTAATTCAGGAATAACACTAAGGTATGCCTGAAAGGCTCAACCACCAGAGGAAACTGCCTGTCATTTTATTCACACACACAGAGCGAAGCTAGTGATCACAGAGCCGGGCTCCAGGCTGGACTTACAGAGGAAAGCAGGTGAGAGTGTGGGGTGGAATGAGAATGTGATAGGTCTTCCCCATGTGTTCAGTCTTCCAGGTATTTATTTACACCTGGAGTAAGGACTGTGCCTTAGATTATACAGACATGGGCAGTTTCTCCAAGAAGGCTCCCAGATGGCTGATCTCACTACAGCTGAACCAGCGAGGGCAGAGATGAGCATCCTCCTCAAATCACTCAGGACAACAGGACAAGCTTGAAACACTGTGCCAATAGTCTCAGGAGGAAAATTCAGCAGTGATTAATGGCCCCGGGCATGACACAGCACTTGGGTGCTTTCCTTTCATTAATACCACCCTGTCACATCCTAGAAAGTGCCACCCAGTCTGACTACTGACTACCCAGGAACCAGTGTAGACCGAGGCTACTGTCTATGCTGGTAAAATTTGCATCTGACCAACACAGGAAGTCAGGAGCCACTGTTAGGCCATAGCACTCGCCAGGAGGCCTGCTGCATCAGACTACACGGGGACAGGAAGCTGGTGGCTCTGTATCTGACACGGCTGGCTTTAGAACACGGCTGGCTTTAGAACGCGTTGCTGTTACTGTTACCACCAGTGCTTTTGAACTATACTGAGGGTCTCTCCCAGCTTGCTCCTCTATTCATTCTGCACTACTGGGCATCTTAAGAGCTGAATAAGGACTATAAGTGCTCAGGAATGGGAAAACGTCCATTATCAACAGAACACCTTTACATGGATGAATGTGACAACAGACAGGGACTAAAAATAGTAAGTAGGGCCAGTGAGATCCCTCAGCAAGTAAAGGCACTTGCCACCAAGCCTGATGACTTGAGTTTGAGCCCCATGACCCACATGGTGGAAGAAGAGAACCGATTCCTGCAAGTTGTCCTCTCATTTCTGTGCCCACACACACTATATTAAAATTTAACAAACGTACTAAGAAATGACACACAAAAATGTCTGTAGTACTCTAATCTGAATTACATTTCTTAAAACAAAACAAAACAAATTGAAACTCATTAACAGAAGACGTAGGTGCTGATAGGTGGCAGGCAGCACATCCTTTCTTTGGCCTGTCTGACTGCTGTGCTGTCCTACCCTGAGTCTGTAATCAGTGCCCTGACCTAATGATACTTCTCAGATCAGCTTTTCTTAAATTAGTAAAATATGAGCTGGTGAGATGGCTCGCAGGTCAAGGCACTTGCTGCTAAAGCTGAGAGCCTGAGCTGGATGTCCAGAACCCACATATGAAAGCAGAGAACCCATTCTTCCAAAACTGTCCTCTAACCTCCACACATGTAAAACAAAATTGTAACTAGAAAAACACGGATACTTCTTGGGCTGGAGAGGTGGCTCAGAGGTTAAGAGCACTGGCTGTTCTTCCCAAGGTCCTGAGTTCAATTCCCAGCGACCACATGGTGGCTCACAGCCATCTACATTGAGATCTGCCCGGGCATATATGTAGAGCAAATACTGTATACATAATAAATAAATAAATGTTAAAAAAAAGAAAAACACAACAGTAAAAGCTGTTCTATGTTCTTATGACGTTCACTGTGAGTGAATATATCATACGTCATATTCCTGTGAATCACTGATAAGCACATGCTAATGAAATCTTGCTCTCTCAGTTAGGTCTGGAGACTTCACCAAGTATTTCTCAAGCATTTTAAATGAAGACCCACCGGCCCCTCCCACAGATGAGCAGTCAATGTGGACCGTCCTGCAGGCAGACCTCCCGCCACCCAGTTCCCACTTGCTTGTTGGTGACTTCAGCGCCTCTGTGCTGTGGCCAAGGCCCACACAGGCCACTTACTCCACAGGAGCCTCCTTTTCCTCCCCTCACTCACCAATGCCACCACCTACCCTCGGCAGCAGTTTGAGTCATCCCCAACTCCTTCCTCACAAAAAGGCTCAGCAGGGAATCTGGCTCCTGGCACTGCTGAAGAAGCTGCGTTCTGTGTGCACACCCACCTGTCCCACTCACTCAGCTTCTTACTAGCTCTGTTACGGTAAGAGCCTTACCTCTGTTAACAGAGTACCCCCTTCTCTGTTACCCTACCCCAGACCCAGTATCGGCCCCGCTCCAACTCCTTCTTTTTCACACACACAGTGTGGCCTTTCCAAAATACACAGCACCCAGGCCTGCCTCCTCAAGATGATGCAAAGAATTGCTGTTGACCCCAAAAAGTTCATATTCTTTAAGTGGGACCAGAGGCTGTTCCCCAATCCAGTTCCTTGAATTTCACACTGTGATTATGCACTTACTGTCCCTGTAACTTTAATTACTATTGTCTGTTCGTTTGCTTTTTTATTTTTCTGAGACAGGGTCCCATGCAGCCCAGGTTGACCTCAAACTTGTATCTAGTTAAGGATGATCTTGAACTTCCGATTCTCCCACCACCACCTCTGGAGTGCTGGGATTATTGGTGTGCACCACCACATTTGGTTTTATGTGGTGCTAGGGAGTAAACTCAACCAAGTTATATCTATATCAGCCCCTTACTATACGAACCCCCACCCCCACACTGGAGAACTAGGGATGGAGCCCCAGGGCCTTGTGCATACCAAGCAATTGTTGTCATCTCTGCTTCTCTCTGTCCTTTCACCTCGGTTCTTCGAGTCACCCTCCTCTCCACATCACCCGATGGTCCTCCCTCTCCCAAGCCTCCTGCACATCTCTGTGGCTAGAAAAACTGACTGCCATATAACACTGTGTGCTTTCCTCACCAGACTGCAAGCTCCTGGGGACTGAGGTCACATCATATTCCTCTACATCCTGGGAGAAAGCAGGGCACCGGGCCTGGCATACAGGAGATTCTCACTTACTGAAATGAAAGCAATAACTTTAGGATGCTAATCGTCCCTAAGGGTGACTGTACCTTGCAGACAGAGAGCAGCCAGTTCCACGGCCGTTTCGTAGGGGCACTTCAGTCTTTGGGGGGAACAAAAAAAAAAGAAAATAAATTAACAGTAAGTAGGAAGCTCTACTCTTGGAAGCATGCAACAAATGTCAGTAAAAAAAAAAAAAAAAAAACAAAAAACAAAACACCCTTTAAAAGGCAGCAGTATCCACACAAGGCTCCTGAATCTGGTGGCTTATATTTTTGGTGTCTATGTTAAAGAACACAAGCTAACATACACTACGAATTTCCCAGGGCGGTTCTCAACATATCTACCCAAGCATATGTTCTACCCACCAACCATGCATGCACTTCCGCTGACTTTGGAAAAACTTGAAATGTTTATAAAACAGAATGAAATCCTTTGTCTTGTTATCTTAAATTTATTTTCTCTTGATACAGTCCATTTGTCTTTTCAAGCTGCCTTCAGTCTTCCTTAAAACAAAGTCATGGTGGTAAAAATAAACACACCAACACTATATACACTACTTCCGGGAGCACTAGATGTGCTCAGTGCTCTAGGAGGTCCAACTGAGGCATAACTATGGGAGAGTATTATTGCAAATACACTGATTTCATCTGCCCTTCAGATTCCAGAGACAGCACTTCACAGTTCTCAAAGTCTTCTCATACATATTATACAGCTGAGTCAAAGTGTAGTCCCAAAACTCGTGGGATGGGTGAAGCCAGCACCCCCACCCATTTCTTTTTACAAATGAGAAAGTGAGCCTTCGGCAAGCATCCCGCCCAAGGTCTTCTTGCTGACAGGAAGCAGTGCTGGGCTCAGAAGACAGTTCTGGTTAGACTATAACAAGCTGGGTGGGAGTGGAGACAAACCAGAAAGCAGTAGACACATATGAAGGACTGCCATCAATGTTTTTACAAACGGAAAACAAGTTCTAGGGTTGAGAGGCCTTTACTATGATGACCACAGAATAGACAGGGATAAAAATACACACATACTCAGCGCGCACACACACACCGAAAGGTGTGTCGCATGGCTGAGTAAGCCCAGTGTATACATTGTACATTCTACTCATTCGATTGCCTATCTGCCATTGAAATTTTTAGAGTACACTTTCTATTAATAATTTACAAATCCAGAAATTACATTTTAAGTCAAAATTTTATTTGTTTACATAATTGATTCATGGTTGGTTTTGTTGTTTGAGACAGTGTCTCACTGTGTAACTCTGGCTGGCTTGGAGCTAGACCAGACTGGCCTCAAACTCACTGAGATCCACCTGTCTCTGCCTCCCAAGTGTTGGGATTAAAGGCATGCACCACCACAACCAGCTGATAAAACCCAAATTTTAAAAAACTTTCTTTACATTTACTTCTTCATATAGACTGTGTGTGTATGTGTGTTGAGGGACATGTATATGCCACAGCACATGCACAAAGCTCAGAGGACAACTTACAGGTCCTAGGGATCGAACTCAGGTTGGTAGGCTTGGCTGCAAGCCTCTACCTGCTGAGCCATTTTGTCAGCCTTCTTTCTCTATTAATCCTCCTTCAAGACCAACCACTTCAGTGACAATGTGTTTTGTGCTTAATAATCACTGTAAGCCTAACGCCTAGCTGAGAGAATAGTTTTAAGATGAGAAAGGAAAGGAGATGAGAAGTCCACAGGTCTTTCTCGCAGGGTCAGATAAGGAGGACCTCTTTCCATTGCTTCAGTGTAATGCCGACGAGTGAGACTTTCTAAACTGCACACATGCTTGTACATGTACACATGTTGACAGTGTGTGTTGCTGGCAAATACGACGAAGCCATTATGAATGGGACAGTGATGTGACAGGGAGAAAGCAGGTCCCACACACACATCACTCGAGCAAGATGCTCAATGTTCTTGGAAAAGTTCCAAGCCATACAGAAATCATTTTAAAACAGGACAAAAATGACAGCGGTGCAAGTATCTGACTCACTTGACAAGACCTGGTGCACTATGCTGAATTTGGTAAAGGGGACAAGGGTAGAAGGGTTAAAACAGTGAATTATTGAGGTTTACTATGCTCTGTGCTGGGTTAAGAGCTAGAACAAAAGCGTACTTACTTTCCAGAAAGAATGTCATGCCTGAGTTGTAAAACGAACAGGTACCTGACAAACACATACAGAAGTCAACAGGGGACCTTTCCTTTCCCAGCCGCCTCCAACCCCAGCCTCCCGATGCAACCCCCTGCATGTGCCCCGTCGAAAGGGAGTCCAATGCAAACGGACTTCTGAGCCCTCGTCCTGAACCCACAGAAAGGTATCCCAGGTCTCAAAGGGTAAATGTATGTGCAGAGCTCGCGAGATACTCGTAGGTTGGAGCACGGATGGAGCACTAAGCAGTCTGACATGACTAACGGATGGCTTTGGGGAGACTAGCCAACAGGCACGCACAACTCCACACAGGCATGCAATGCGTCCAAGAAAATGGGCCGGGCAGAACCACTGGGCTGGTGCCGGGCCAGCTACACCTGGCAGGTTCTAGAACTCTCTCAAAACGTCTACAGCTGACTGACTGCAGAGTCTGCTAGAGACCACTTGAGGCTTTTCTTACTAGTGCAGTTTAACTGCCGTCTTTTAAAACAAACACGCATGCAAACCATGCCACACCCCTGAAGCCACCCTCCTACACACACACACACACACACACACACACACACACACACACACACACGTAAAATCCTAGAATTAAGATAATTACAGGGATAATAAGAAACAAAGAGAAAAGTAGCAAAAAACATAAGCAGGGCTTACCAAGTTACAAAAGAAATGTCTCGGTCTTAAGTAAAAGTCTTATTTCCCGGAAGATGTGGGCAGCAAAACCACTTTGTACCAATCAAAGCCTCCTACACTCTACTCTAGGCCCACAGAGTCAGAATCCTACACTCAAGACTGGTCCCCAGGAATCCATTTGTTTTTTGATTCACACATCTGCCTTAAAAATGACTGGCTGTGGTGACAGCTAAGGACAACATGTTTCATAAAGACCCCCACAGAGAAACACTGAAGTTGCTTAACGAGTTTAACCTCATAGCCATGTGGGCAGACTTTTTCTGTAGAATAGCTACAGGAGACTTTGGATGACCCAGAAATCAAAGTGGGCAGCTGACGGTTCTTCCTCATTCCAGAGGTTCTGCTTTCTAACAGGCCCTAAACTATAACTGAACTTACACTTTGGAAATTTAGGACACGGACGGCTATACTGTGCCAACTAGAGCACTGTGTCTATGTGGCCAAAAGTTCTGATTTGCTTAGGGAAACCCAGCAGAAGAAGACCCGAAGGCCCTTGTCATGGTCACTAGTGATATCTTTCAAATGTCACTCAGGTGGTCCTCTCCAAATGACTGACCACTGACGTAGACCACACATCAATCAACAATGCACTAACTACAATGCATCACACACAAAAACGGTGACGAGGACACTCTGGGGGATATTGAGAACTCGATAAAGCAGTCCATGGATGGACAGGAAGCTCCATAACCCAAGCCCTGTTTACGTTCTCCCTTTCTTCTATATTGATTCTAAAATTCAAGAGATAAACGCGAGCACTCACAACTTAAAAATATCCAGTAGGGCTAAGAGATATGAGCGTGCTAGTGAAATCTTTGGTGACAGAGCTGTTTATGGGAAGTGAGGGGTTCCTTCAATTGGAAGAATCACAATGCTTTGCAAAACCTCAAAAAAGAAGAGGGAAGAGAAGGAAAAGGAGGCAATTACTGACTAAGAAACCTCCCAATAACTGCTTTTGTTTTGTGAAATGCAGACAAAGACAAAATGCCATAGATGAGCCCACCATTTTCCCAAGGTCCAAAAAAACTCATGTAATTTGATTCATATGAAAAATAGCAAATTAAAGCATACTAGTAGGTTTTTAATAGGATAGAGAAGCCTGGGAAAATTGCTAATAACTTTTGCTTAGAAACAGAGGACTAAAAAGGAATTGAGCCCCTGACTGAGAAGATCCCTGCCCCCACACTCACTGAGACAGGGGTATTGGACAGAACCCTCAGTGTGATGTCCTACCTTGTAAATTCTTCTCGAAGGTTGTTTGGTTCTGAAGAATAGTATTTGACTCGAAAGTGCAAAGCATAGGCCGGTCCAACTAAACATTTGGAGACAGAAAGGTAGATGTTTGTGCCCCATCACACAAAAGGAAACACAGTACAATGATGGCAAGCCCACTGCTCCATCTGGAGTTCAAAAAATGAAACGAAATTTTTAGGTTGATTGGGATGGTTTAGCTGGGAACTTCATTCTGGCAGAAAACCTTGACTGGGTGGGTTACAAAAACCTGATGTTCCACTTTTATCTCCAGTGGGGTTACTCCAAACTGACACCCATGTTTTACAAAGTGCAAAGTGGGCTGGAGGCATGTGATGCATAAACAGTAAAGTGTTCTGCCGTGTGAAAACAGTAAAAATATCTTAAGGGTTTTTTTTTTAAAGATTTATTTATTATTTATACAGTGTTCTGTCCGCAGGTATATCTGCAGGCCAGTAGAGGGCACCAGATTTCATTATAGATGGTTGTGAGCCACCATGTGGTTGCTGGGAATTGAACTCATGACCTCTGGAAGAGCAGCCAGTGCTCTTAACCGCTGAGCCAACTCTCCAGCCCATCTTAAGGTATTTTTAAGAGGATATAATTTCCAAATAATCTAAGCGCAAACAGCATTAGAGAAATATGGTTACCACACCTGTAAGGACTGAGCTGACGCCTTTCTGCTTCCTACTCTCCACTCCAAATCTGCTTTGAAACTTACTTGGCAGTACGTAAAGGAGGAGACATGTTTCTGAATAGTACATTAGTCAGTTCCCATTGGCAGGGATGGCTGATTTGAAATGAGAGCGCAGGTGGGTTTTAATAGCTACCCAAAATACTCATTCAATTTTAAAGGCCTACTCTTTGGCTGGTTTAAAGGAAGTAGAAAATCATCCACTTAACATAGGATCTACTTAAAATCAAAAGATCTCAAAAATCTTGACAAAAGAGTTTACTGACAGGTTTTTCAAAACAAGAAAAGACATGAGCACACTGCTGTCTATATCTTACCTCTCATCTGCTTCTTTATGGGCTTCGAATGATCCAGCCAGTGCTGAAAGGAAAAAAATGTTTCTTTAGGAACCAAGTTTGCGTCCCCTAGGGTTCCCTCCTCTACAGACCTGGGTGATTTCATTCACAAAGACCTGAGGCTGAGGCAGACCTTGAATTCTTCACTGAGATCTGAAAACTGCTACACAAGGTATTGAAAATTCTTTACTTTGGCTGGGGAGGTGGCTCAGCGGGTAAGAACACTGGCTGCTCTTTCTGAGAGCCCAGGTTCCATTCCCAGCCCCCACATGGGAGCTCACAACCACCTGTAACTCCAATTCCAGGGGATCCAACACCCTCTTCTGACCTCTGTAGGTACTGCCCTCAAATGGTGCATGACATACATATTCAGGCAAAACACCCACACATATAAAATAAAAATAAACAAATATTTTAAAGGATTTGCTCTAGGGATCAGAGTTTAGTTCCCCAGAACCTATAGTTGTACTGGCTGCCTGTAATCCAGTTTAGGAAGGCAGATGGGATTCCCAGAGTGAGCTGGTTGATGAGATTAGCAGTATCAGTGAGCTCTGGGTTTGATTGAGAGACCCTGTCCCAGTGAATGAGGTGGCAAAGCCTATCAACCTGCCACATGTATGCCCCATACATGCAAACACACACACACACACACACACACACACACACACACGTAAATAGAAAATTAAAAATTAATAATTTGCTTGTACATGTGTGTTTTCTTACAGTCAAAGTTTCTTTAAGCTTTTTAAAAGAGGTCAGACAACCTTTAAGACCCCTAAAAAATTATCTGTAAAGTCTCTTCTAAAAATTCTGAGTTCCCAACATTATAATTGATCTTCCCCGGTAATTCCAGATCTCACCTAATCTAGCAGAAAGTACAAACGGCCATGCTAAGGTCTGATTACACACCAGCCTGTGGTTCTGATACCCTCAGCTCTGAAATCAGGAAGACAGAACCTGACCCCTTCATTCTGTTACATTCCTGGCCCCCATTGCTAATAGAAAGAGGCAGATGGGTCAGCTGTGGCCAGTGAGAGCCCTTCAACTGCTCCTCATTTACCAGAAAACCTACTTCAGCTTTATCTGCCTTAAGGAGGTTACAAAGCCATTCCACTCATATAAACATTTATGCCAAAACTTCTGACATATATTCACTGGCCTAACTTCTATAGAAAACTACATATGAGAACACCATGGAGATATAACATCTAGATAAGTCCATCCTAAACAGGAAACATTGTGTCTGTCTGTCTGGCGATATCTTAGAAATCTAGGAATAACCTTGCCTCAGGACCCAGCCATACCACTTCTGGGTATACACCCAAAGGACCTCTCAGGGAGACATAGGGAAGTCTCCTCATCTATGTTCATAGCAGCCTTATTTGCTTTTTTTTTTTTGACTTATAATTTTATTTGTATGCAGCCTTATTTGTAATAGCTAGAAAGTGGAAACAACCCAGATGTCCCTCAACTGACGAATGGATTAAAAAATTGTGGTACATCTATACAATGGAATATTACTCAGCTATAAGAAACAATGAAATCATGCAATTTGCAACCAAATGGATGGATCTAGAGGAGCTCATCCTGAGTGAGCTAACCCAGTCTCAGAAGGATGCACATGGCATCTATTCACTTATAGTAGGATTTTAACTATATCGTACAGGATATCTGTACTACAACCAACACACCAAAAGGAACATGGACATAATTTTTTTTTATCTTTTTCTTTTTCCTTCTTTTTTTCTTTTTTTTTATTTTTCCCTTCTCTTTTCCTCTCTTTTTTTTGTGGATATTCTTTGTTTTTGTGGGTTTGTGTGTTTGTTGGTCTTTTTTTTAGTATTCCCCCAGTAGCAAGGAGACACCTTTCACTGGCAGTACTGCCTCGTAGGCCCCCGGAGAATGAAGAGGCTCTTGGCCCTCATATGACTCCTGATCTGTGGTGAGAGACTGTTAGGCAGGGACACTCCACCCCAGAGGAACAAGACGGAAGGGTCAGGGGGTAGAGCATGGGAGGGTGGGGCTGGGAAGCGGGAAAAGAGGACAATATGATAAGGATGTAACCTGAAGCAACAAACAAATAAATTTATTAACTAAAAAAAAAAAAAAAAAAAAAAAGGCAAGGGGCAGGGCTGAAACACCGTGAATGGAATAGAGGATACAGCCATTCGGCCTGGTTTTGCAGACCTCCAGGTGTAGAGAAGACGTGGAGCTAAGGAAACATTGTGAATAAAGATGCATTTAATCCCTCTGGCCTGCATATCCTACTTGGCTACACAGCAGGCCACAGAATGGTATTTATTTATGCCTGTGATTGCATGGCTGTGCCTGGGATCTCGAGACAGAAAAACACTAACAATCAACAACCCCGGAAAGGTAAAAAAATCATAATCTGAAGTCTGGTCTCTACCCAAGCTTATCACTTTTGTGCCATCATAAAGCTGAGTTATCATGAGTCAGGGGCTATCTGTACTGTGAGTCTCTTAGATCAAACCCTAATGTCGAGGGACCATGTGGCTGACAGTTTCTGTGTTTTCTGTGAGAGGTTCCAGGTGTGGAACTCAGCATGTAGTAAGTATGACTTTCAGAAAATGTTATTGGTTGGTGCTCTGCTTGCATGTAAGTCTGTGCACCATGTGCGTGCTTGGTGCCCAAAGAGGCTCGATGAGGCCGTCAGAACCCCTAGAACTGAGGCTACAGATGATTGTGAGCATGTGGTGCCGGGGACTGAAGTCCTCTGGAAAGGTAGCCAGTGCTCCTATCTGCTGAGCCATCTCCCCAAACCCAGAGTGTGAATTGTTTTTTAAAAGGGGGATAGTTAGACATGTTCACCATCACTGTAGCTAACTCAATGCACACTTGAACTTCACTGTTATAAAAAGAATTGAAATGGAACGGGCCAGCTATTCTAAAACCAGAGGCTAATTCTGCCGAGTACCAGGGACTTGCGGAAGCAATCTACACTGTGCATGTGTTACTAATGAGAAAGGGTGGGGCTGAATGAGCACAGCATACTCCACACCTAACCACAAAGCCTGAGAGCACTCTGTGGGAGGAGGGGGAGTGTGGAAACACACAAAAAAAGCACGTATGGATGAATTAGACTACAGTAAGCGTGCATGCAGAGCGAAGGAGAGGCGGCTGTGGGCTTCTGTCACCTCCACAATGCCTAGGCTGGGCAACAAGGGCGGGCCACTGCAGCAGGGCGTCCATCTCGAAGGCATACGGCTGGCATGATACATGTCATTGTAGGTAGCTTTGAATTGGCAGTGACCTAAATGCCCATCAACAAAGACGGATTCAAAAATGGCTCATCTGTATAATGCAATGCTATTTTTAAAAGGACGTAGGCCGATATTTACTGATGTGACAAGAGATCCACAGCACAGTGTTAAGGTAGAAAAAGAATCAGGTAGGATCCTGTTTATAGAAAATTATTATTTTCGATCAAGATACGTCCAGAAAGATTTGTAGGGGATTTTCATTGGGGGGGGGGGGTCAGGGATGGTAGGAGTGCCATTTTCTTTTGTTTTTCTGAACAGCTTTTTATTTTAGTGAGATTATTACTTAGTGTTGGAGTGTTGTCCTTTTTCACCGTTTGCGTACTAGGCATGGTTATTTTGTCTTCTGAGACAGGATCTCATATACCCCAGGCTGGCCTCAAACTCTCTATGTGGCTGAGGATGACCATGAACTTCTGATCATCTTACTTCTTCCATCTCTAGTGCTGGGATGCACTACCACGCCCAGACTGTGTGATGGGGCGCATCCAAGCCAGCTTCCTGCATCCTAGGTAAGCATGCTTACACCCATGCTACACCCTCAGCTCCGAGCTAGGCAATTCTGATTAGTCATCTTCAGAACAAGAGTTAGACCTTGCCCTTAGCCATGCTGAAAACCCCCAATCTCTGTCTATCCTGGGAAGGATAGACAGAGAGCGGATAGAGCCATATTTATGCTCCTGCAAAGTACCATGCTAATGTCTATGACCAAACCTGTACTTAAATGAATTCACCATTCCCAGGAACAGAAAGTTCTCTGGAATCCAGTCTTCTAGTCTAACCAGCTCCAGACACTCACAGCTTAAAGGAACCCATCCCTTTCTTTCCTCTCTCAGGTCTCCTTAACCATTATTCTGAATATATCAAGTTCAAACCTACCTTCCCTCTACTGTTAAACTCTCATCCCCGACCAAGTCTAACCAGTGTGGCTTCCTTGGCCTGACTTTCAACTCTGACTGCACATTCTGATGCTGGAAGAACTAAATGCTGATGCCCACTGGTCACACAAGACCCACCAGCCACATTGAAAGCATCAGTTCCACGGATTCGCCTGGGTGCTGTTTGGCGTTTACTACTTAGTCTTCCATATCCTCCTCTACAGGAAGATGTCCTGTGGACCTTAAAATGGTCATGGCTCTTTGGGAGTTCTATAAAATCTCAAGCAATTCCAAGGTTTGTGGGCCAGTTCCAGAGGTGAGATGGCCAAATGTCCACAGCTGAGGCTAACATAAGGGCAGATGGTTGCCAGATGCTCTTGTGGGCGGCAGCCTGCTTCTCCTTGGGGGCCACACTGCTAACAGTGCTCCCTTTATCTATATTCATGGAGGCTTTATCTTTCTTCACGTAGAGCAGGGCTTGCCTAGACAGGGGCCACGAAACATCCGAAGCTGAGAAAGGAATCAAAAGTGATGTCAGCATTCTGAAGCTCCTTGACCCATTGGGGTATTCTGAACAAGGGCTGGTGGCTCCATCACAGGCGACAAGAAGCCTGTTTATGATCCTGAAGCAGAGATGATAAAGCTTTTCTTGTGTCCAATCAGCTCAAGATGACCTGGCTTTCTTCACAGCTGCAAAGGCTTAGCAGGTGCTAATCACTGGTACTGCGTCCCACAAGAATCCCCCTCCTGTGACTTGAATACCAGGGCAATGAAAGACCTGGCATTTAGAAAATTGTATGTTGTGCGCAGCACTCAGAGCTGTACCCGGCAGCAGCAAAACCTGTCTGGCGCGTTCACCTGTATCTTAGCTAAATACAGCAAGCCACCCATCAGTGAAAGCCAAGGCAGACAGCCTCTAGGCCCCTCCACAGACCATCAAATCAGTCACTGCAGGCAGACTGAAGCATTTTTTAGTTCAAATGGCAAGACATCGAACTTGACCCTCTAGTGGGTGTTAGCAAGGTGATTTCTTGTCTGAATCTGCCATCCCAGTCCATCTGGCAAAGCCCTTTCCATAAATCAGGATGTGGGATGCCACCCTGGCAGAGCCCATCTGTTCTACTAGAGCATCAGAGCTGGAAATATGGCCGGCACAGACTGGCTATAGAATTTAATGGTCTGAGTCCTCATGGGGAGTGCTGAAGCTCACAGAGGTTAAAGTTTCTGTTCACGGAGCCTTTACCATGAAGACTAAGAAGCAGGACTCGTGGTCTAGTGCCTAAAGATTTCTTTGGCTTATAAGGAATGTTTAGTTTGCATTGATATTAGAGCCAGAAGGGAGATGAAGAGGGAACCATATCCACAGGATGAAGGGAGGGAGAGAACACTTGGGATTCACTGTCCTACCCATTGTCTGATTCAGGACTGGGGATAGGGGAGTAAAAAGGCTGTGATGGGATTCAAACACACTATTGTTAGTATCAGTGTCCCCAACTCAATGCCCATCACAACCCAGACGGTGCCAAGCATCATCCCTATCTACGTGCAGGAGGAGGGTCACCCTATGCTTCGTCTCACAGCAATGACTTGAGGTCTCCCTGGGGATTAGTCTGGGTCTCCCCCCAACCACTCTGCATTGAGCACTGGTCACGTGTACCTGCCCCTCACCGCTGATGTTCAGAGACGGGCTACTGAAAGCCTGTTGTGCTTCCACAGTCCAGATACACTTCTCTGTTCTCTCACCAATAGAGGCAGAAGATCAGAGCTCCTTTCCTGCTTTGCAACCTTCTGGTTTGTGGCCATGAGTAAGTCTCTCCCTTGCCCCTTCTTCGTCTTTCTCACCATGTGCTGGCCCCTATTATGTCTGTGGGATCAACCCACTTCAATGCATAGAAGGAAGAGGTTCTGTCTGATTTTCTGCAATAGTTACACAGATAACCACAGATAACATTTATATGACCGTTTCCTCTTTCTTCTTTTTTTGCAAATGTTAGGGCTCAAACCCAGGGCCTTGTACATACTGGGCAAATTCTTTACCCCTGGGCTACAGCCTACCCTGCTCCTTTTTCTTCTAATCACATCTGAAGCAGGATGAGGCACAGTAGCATTGGCACGGATACAGGTAAATGACCTGAGACATGGGCAGCAGGAAGCCGGGGCACTGCAGTACCTCCAGCAGCCACCACAAACTATGCGCTAACTCCACTGCATAGACCTGACTCTCACCTGCCAGATTCAAAGGGGTTAAGAACAGGAAAAACAACACATGGCCTGACTTGAAGGAAAGGCCAAAACTGTCTTTCCTGAATCTCATGCTGCAAAATGTACTGCCATTAAAAAGCCCCTCCCTATTCCTTCTAGGAAGGGGCCACAATGGGGACTCCAGGGCCATATAACACCAGGCCCTTGGAAGGGAAGCACCTCCTGTCCCAAATTCCTGCCTTCCCTCTGCCTGGAAAGGCCTCTCCTTGTTTACACATCAATGTTCATTCCTACTCTTTTTTTTTTTTTCTTTTTCTGACACTCGGGTACTCTATGAGCCTGGCCACTGCTGGAGGACTGACCACACTGTACTCCATGGGAAATGCCTGTCTGTCTCCCTGACCAGAATGCACCAGGCAGGGACAATGTCTAGCTCACATCTGCAACCAAAGAACTTGGCCCTGGTGTGCCCTAAATCAAGTACATTTGTGTATTTACTGTGTGTGGAACAAATACCTGTATAGTCCAGTGGAAAGCACTGGATTTTGGAGTAAGATCACATTTTGGATCCTGACTTTGTCCCTAATTTACTGTTTACAAAGTTTTCAGTTTCTCTGAGCCTTAGATACACCCCCGCCTCCCCCCATAAAATGGGTCTGCTTTGTGGCCAGCTTCAGGGATGGATGCTGACTGCAGAGTACAAGTCATACAAGCCTTTAGTTTAGTGCTAGCTCAGAGTAGGAACTCAGTCAAGAGCAGCTACCATGACCTGGTAGCAAAAGGTCTGGAGGCTTAGGCCAGAGGCCCTGGCTCTCCGCAGAAAGCTTTGTTACATAAACTCACTCCCAACCTCTGTTCTAAGCTGGTCCCAAGTGTGGATCTGCAGAGTGGGTCCCCCAGTGGCCTCCCTCTATGACACAGAAAAGGGAAACAGGAGGTCCCAGCTCCAATCGCTAAAAATAGGTGATGCCAACAGAATTTGACAGTTGCTTCAGGGTTGGGCAGGGTACCATGGAAACCAGGCTTGGCTCTGTTCAAGTAGCTGGAGATACAAGCTCTTGGTGTACACAGAGCTGCGCCAAAGCCTTGCCACCACAACCCTTGCTTGGATGCTCATGTCAGGGGCTGGGTAGGGATGTGAACATTTGAGGGAGCCTCCAATGTGGGGGCAAGAAGCCCTCTCCAATGAATCATTCCTTCCCAGTGTCCCATCCATTGCTCCTTCCTTCCCAGAAATACCTCTGATGACATCTGAACACCTCCCAGACCCTGTGAAAATCAATAATACCCAGCAGCCATCTCAGCAGACTCTTGTAAAGGCTGTTAAATCTGCTGAGCGGTCTTCCAATAAGCTACATAATTTGCAGTGTGCTCACCTTGATGACTCTGTGTCCCAACCCCACCCTACCCAGCTGGAGAGAAGAAACTGCTACGGTCTGGATAAGGTTTGCTCCCAAGGCTTGTGTGCTGGAAGCTTGGTCCCCAGTGTGGTAGTGTTGAGGTACTGGAACCTTTAAGGGGTAAAGCCCAGTAGAAAGAAATCAGGTTGCAGAGTCCTAACTTCAACAGGTTAAGTTCCTGGGGATTGAATCAATTCTGTGTGGTTAAAAACAGAGCAAGACCACATCATACACATGGCTTCTTCTGTATGCAACCGCTTCTGTTTCTGTTTTTCCAGTGTATTATGACCCCTCCCAGAAGCCAGCCAGATACAGCCGCCCCATACTGGTCATTCAGTGTCTAAGACTTTGAGATAAATAAACCCGCTTCCTTTATAGAGTACCCTGCATCAGGTATTTTGTTACCGCAATATGAAATAGTCTAGGCCAGAGACCCACAGCCATGCTCTAGAAGACTAAGCCTTTCCTCCCCCATGACTCCTGAATTCTGCCCTGTACATATTATTATCCCACACAACACATACACACGTACAGACAGGAACACCCGAAGATCAAGAGCACAGTGGACCAGGACAGGAACAGATACACGAAACTGAAAACTTCAGTTGGAGCCTAAGTTGTGCAACTCGATGATTCACCAAGGTCTAAAGCTTTCCATCACATCAAAAGAAATACAAGTGCCTCCCCTATGGGAGGGCACGGGCCTTGTTCCCAGGTAATGAAGAACAAGTTATAAGTCTTAGGATGTAGTCAGAAAGATCTATTTAATTTTAATTTTTTAAGATGCATTTTTTTATTTGTACCATGACTGCCTGCGTGTATTACATGTACCACATGGTGTATCAAAGACTAGAAGAGGACACTGAATCTTCTACAACTTGAGTTGCAGGTGGTTGTGAGCCACACGGCCATGTGGATGCTGGGACCAAACCCTGATCCTCTGAAGGAGCATGAACTGTTCAACTGCTCAGCCACGCTCCCAGTCCCATCTGTTTTATCTACAAATACAAAACCCAAGGATGAAGACTAAGACTTCAGGGGAAGGCAAATAAGCTCCAAGGGTTACACAGAGGAAAAATGTTCAGGGATCTCAGATCCAGAGGAACATCCAGAAGTTTTAAGTACACTGTTTGGGGTCGGGGGGGGGGACAACAGAACTGCACAGATTCGGGCTAGCACCATCAGGACCAGTCTGTGATAGAATCAGCTGAAAAAGCAAAGATGGGGTAAAAGGGAGGGAGGGAGGGAGGGAGGGAGGAAGGGCCCTGGAGGCAGCAGCTCATCTTTTACATCCTCGGACTTGAAAGCAGAAGGGGATCCCACACCTGCCTTACAGGAAGTCTCTTATGTCTGTAGAGCAAGATGCTGAAGCCTCTTCAGACATCTGTAGATGTCTAGCCTGGGCAGGACACCTGGGTCCTGCTGTGAACATACCTCCTGCTACATGGTGACAGGGCACAACAACGGGAATGCCTGCCAGCCAAGCCAGCAGGGCTTCATGGTAAAGTCTTTCATAACACAGCCACATCCAAAGCTTTCCAGGAGGCTAAATGGCTGTAGAGGAGTCCTCTGAGGATTAAGACATGATGGCAAGCCAACAGGCCCTTGGTTCTAAAGACAAAAATGATAGCTGTCTTGCTGAAGGAGACCCTGGGGCAGCCACACCTGCAGACTACTCATGAAGACTGAGAGTTCTTAGGTTTGGGGACCCAAGCTTCACTTTACAGGTGAGGAAACTGAGGCCAAGAGAGAAAAGGTAGACTATCTGAAGGCCACCAGATGAGTCAGAATGAAGAACGGGGTCAAGAACCGATTCCACCCAGGGGTGCAAACATGCTAATGAAAAGCACCATCTGCCCAAGGCACAATAGAGATGAGTTTGGGTGAAGTGAAGGGGTCAAGAGTGTCAGAGGCTGGGGTGGCCAGAGGACGCTGAGCACAGAGAAACTCTGAATGTGGTGGAACTGGCTAGTTTTATGTAAGTTGACACAAACAAGAGTCATCAGAGAGGTGGGAGCCTCAACTGAGAAAGTGTCTCTGTAAGGTCCAGTTGTAAGGTATTTTCTTAATTAGTGATCAATGGGGGAGGGTGCAGCCCATTGTGAGTGGTGCCATCCCTGGGCTGGTGGTCCTGGGTTCTATTAGAAAGCAGGCCAGTAAGCAGCACTCCTCCATGGCCTCCAGGTTCCTGCCCTCACCGCTTTTGATAATGAACTATTATATGGAACTGTGAGGGAAATAAACCTTTTCCTCCCCAGGTTTCTTTTGGTCTCGTGTTTCATCAGAGCACTAGGAACACTTACTGAGACAGCAGTCCTCAGGTAGCAACTGGAAAGGAACTTCCGGTGGTGATGAAGAAGGATGGAAGATACAGAGACGGGCTGACGTCTTTACCCAAGGATCCATCCTTGGGTGAACAGAAAGAGAGGTTTGGAAGGTGCAGAACAAGAAGCACTGGAGTTTGGGGCAGATGCTAGGCTCCAGTCTTCTCTGCAAGTAGACAGCTGCTAGACGGGATCAATGAGGATTTGACTGTGGTAAGGAACCAGAAAACAAACCAGGGGATACCCAGGCATCAATGATAAGTTCACACTCCTGAGACACAGCTCGGACTTGACTGAACCTGTGACCCCTCAGCAGACAAATGACACAGGAACTCATCTCCAACGTCATTTGGCATCCTGGGAAAAGCTACAGAGGAAACAGATGAGTGCCGTTACCAAGGGGAGGTCAGAGAGCAGCCTCAGAGGCAGGAGAAGCAAAGGCTGAGTGAGGACCAAAGTCTGGTTCTTCTAAGGCAGGAAGAAGGCAAGAAAAAGAGGAGACTAGGGGATGGGAGATGGGTCAGAAAGATGAGAGAAAGTCAATCTGTAAGGTTTGCTGAAATGAAGCTTAAATGAGAGGAAACAGTGCCCAGAGCCAGCAACTTGAGTCCTGAGTTTACCCAGATAAAGAAAAATGTAAGTACCGGGGCATCTGTTGATGTGAAGGTCAGCCTTGAGGGCAGAGGGCAGACTTCAACTCTGAGAAGTAGACTGGGCTAAGGAGGCCAAAGGGGAGATGGTACGATGCCTCCCTAGAACTTGGGGCAAAGGTCTCCAGTGGAGAAACAAAGAAGGAAATCAGGATCACACAGTTAAAGAGACAAAGCTGCCGAAACGTAAGGAAGGAAGGAATCTAGAGCACACAGAAGTCCTAAGGTAGAGGGAAGTGGTGATGTCACCCAAGGGATGTCCCCCCTCAGGAGGATGGAGCCAGGAGCACCAACAGCTAGAGTCTTATCACCTCCGGGCTTAGCATCTCCATGATAGTAACCCAATCAATTACCAGGAACCAGTTTGGAGCAGCTACATCTTACATCCCCAGAGAACATCTGGTGTCTTCCATGTATGAAGAGCTGAAAAGCTGAAGATCTCTAGCTCCAACATGTTCCCAGAATACAGTTTCCATGACACAGTATCACACAGCACCCGATTCCTCCTGTCCACACTTCTTCTAATTAGTCTGCCTGGGACAGGTGTAAGTCCAATCATACGCACACATGTGCATGCAGGTGTGTGTCCAATCATATGCACACATGTTCATGTGGTGGTAGAGGCTGACGGATTTATTCCTCAATCATCCTTCACCTTATTTTTTGAGACAGGCTTTTATTGCCAGGCCTGGAGCTCACAGATTAACTCCAGGGTACAACTCTCTCCACTTCCCCCAGGGATGTAACACTGCTGGAGATCCAGACATGCACTGTCACACTGCTTAACACGGCTGAGGGGGTCCAAATTCAGGAACTCGGGTCCTCACATTTGTACTGGGGAGTGACATCCCTGATTACCCTGAACTCTCCACTGCCTGTGAGTAACATCAACTGTATTCACTACCTTCTCTTCAATGCTCAGATTAGAGCCCGGTGTACACCAGTCACTTAGCAAACACTTTGAGTGCTGAATACATTATCTTTGAAATCCAAAGACACATTTTTTTGGGAAGAAGGGCTAGAATTCATTCCTGCTCTTAGAAAGAGAAATGATAAGGGTAGACAGATGGCTCAGTGGTTAAGGGCACTGGCTGCTTCTTCAGAGGACCTGGGCTACATTCCCAGCACCCACATGGTTGCTCACAACTGTTTGTAACTCCAGTCCCAGGGGATCCAAAGCCCTCTCTGGCCTTGGGCACTGCATGCCCATGATACACAGACATACACAAAGGAAAAACACCCAAACAATATAAAACAGCTTTTAAAATTTAAAAAAAAAAAAAAAGCTTTAAAAATAAATAATTAATTTAAAAGGAAAGGAAGGCCCTGAGCTTTGTGGAGCCATTCATTCTAGCGTCTGTCTCCAGAAAGGTGAGGCAAGTCTGTCTGAACTCATCACTTCCCGGAGCCAAGGCATGCTGTGACCGTCCCCTGCAGGCTCCTCCCGATCAGCTGTGCTCACAGCACCTGCTCTCTTCCCACCCGGTTCTGCAAGAAGGTAATGGACCCTCTAGACCCACCACCGAAAAGATTTCTATGAAATGCTTTCTTCTTCCTCCCTGCTACATTAGTAGTAATGTGCCTATCAGGTAACCCTGTGTTCAGCCATGTTTCCAGAAGGCAGTCTACGCACACAGCTAACTCAAGGGAGGGTGGGTCTGACAGGCAACCTGCTGCATTTCATTCAGACACCAGCACCACCTGCCAAGCTCATTCCTGGGACAATATCTCAATTTTCCTCTTTTCTCTATCGGTGTGTAGCGTCTGTGGCTCTGCAATTAACATGAAGCGCCCATCATTCTTGAAATGAATCACAGCAAGACATACCGTGACCTGGGAGGAGTCGAGGAACTGCAGACCAAAATAATCTGTTTCCACCAGGTCCAAGTGGTACACAATCTGGTCGAACAAATCCTGGCCTTTGGCATGTTTCTGGAAGACAAACAGGGACATGAAAATTAAGGGTATAATAGATGGTAAAAAACAAAAATATTTTAAAAATCCGTTTCTCTCCATAAATTGCATACATGCATACAAATTTGTAAGTTTTTAAAATTTATTTTTGTGCATTAGTGTTTTGTGTGCATATCTGGGTGAGGGTGTCAGATCTTGGAGTTACAGACATGTGGGTGCTGGGAATTGAACCCGGGTCCTCTAGAAGAGCAGTCAGTGCTCTTAACCGCTGAGTCATCTCTCCAGCCCCAAATTTGTAAATATTTAATGAGTCTTATTTAAGTGAAGTTAGGATTTGTAATTAAAGATATTCAAATACCATGTAATCCTATGAAGTTAAAACCCCAGCTGAACACCGTCAAACCTCTTTCCTTCTTTCCTTACAAGAAAGAAGCATTTTGGTTTTTGGGGGGTTTTTTTTGTTTTGTTTTTCCAGACAGGGTTTCTCTGTGTATCCTTGGCTGTTCTGGAGTCACTTTGTAGACCAGGCAGGCCTTGAACTCACAGAGATCTGCCTGCCTCTGCCTCCCGAGTGCTGGGATTAAAGGCATGCGCCACCAAGCCCGGTGAAGGAAGCATTTTGGATGAATGATTTTATGTGATGCTAAGTTTTGCCCAGACCAGGTAATCTGCAAAGAGGTGTGATGGGGCTCTGCTCCAACACAGCCACACCTGGGCTGGCTCTCAAGGCGGGCCACCTTAGCAAATCTGCTAATTGTTGTGAATCGGCTTGTCTA
Organism: Lophiomys imhausi; assembly: GCA_907164525.1. Classification (NCBI taxonomy): domain Eukaryota; kingdom Metazoa; phylum Chordata; class Mammalia; order Rodentia; family Muridae; genus Lophiomys; species Lophiomys imhausi. The sequence continues at coordinate 3,762,401 of CAJQZJ010032188.1, read as the reverse complement.
GCCTTCTGATTTTACAAGGCAATTAATCAAAGCCCAGGAAAACCAAAGATCTGCCACAGAGCGCAGCCATCTAGCTAGGACTCACACCCAAATCCCAGGTCCACTGCAGGGTTCTGTGTGGTCCACAGACCGAGCATGAACAGAAGAAAAGAGCCAGACGCAGCAGCCACACCCGCTTAGAAACAGGCGCGACCTTGGACAAGTCAAGTCTCTTGCTTCTCCTACTGCCATGTGAAACCGGCTGGTGTCAGGTGCTTTCCCACCTCCTTTTCGGAGCAGAGACCTCAAACAGAAAGCTACTACAGAAGGACTCAGACCTTTGACTAACCAGGAGGCTTGTTAGTACTCACTGAGCAGAATGCAGGCATATGTCTCTGATAAAATCTAAAGCACAGCAATTACATTTAGAGGTGTCAAAGAAAACACCGACAAAGAAAACAAACAGCAACTCCAGCCTATGACTGGAGAACCCACTCCTTATTATAAATGCTGGTGAAGGACAGGAAAGCAGCGGGCACCACGTGACCTTTCCCGTTCCTTTCTTACTCTTCAGTAAGAGTAGGTAGGAGCGAACACCAAATTAACTCAAGACGGACCAAGCCTCAGTGGAAGACAGAGAACTATGAAATTCCCAGTAACACCCAGGCACGATGCTTTGTGAGATTGGCTTAGCAGGTGGTTGAGGAGAGATGGCGGCCACAGTATAAAGTAAGTAACAAGAAGAACAGGGGGGGCTGGACGTGCCAGAGCTTCAAAGCACTGAGATGTCAACAGGGTGCAAAGGCGATCCATGATGCTGGGGAAGTTTGCAAATCACAGATAGTTGTCGCTGCAGCCTGTGGGGAAGTGTTCCAGAAGAAGACCAAATGCACCGATGCTCAAATCCCTCACATACATGGCAAATAGGTCATGCACATCCTCTCACGTGACTAAAATTCTCTAGAGCACTCCTAACACCTAAGACAGCAGATGTTATGTGAAGAGTTGTTCTTGCTGCACTGTGCTGTTTAGGAAATGACCAAAGAAGACTCTATACATGTTCAGTACTGACACTTTTTTTTTCAGTAGTGTTGATCCAGTCAGTTGATATCAAGGGCCAAGTGTGTCTGATAGAGACTTTTGCCAAAATAAATAAAAGAACTATTACAATTCAATAATGAAAAGACAAGTATCCAATGAAGAACCAGCCAAAGGGTGCATCCAGTGCTCTGAAGATATGCAAGAAAAGCACCTGGAAAGGTGGCCAGTGGCAGCAGCCACAGGGATATGCAAACCACAACGACCAGACCCACTCTGCGCCCACTCGGATGGCCGGGATGGAAAAGACCCAACAAGTGCTAGGGCCACTGGACTCTCCACTCTATCAGCTCCCGTACGGCTGAATACAGATTAGCACAGCCTGGAGTTCTATCTGGAGGTATATGTCAATCATCCATGAATCAATCAATCAATCATCAGTTAATCCCCATGCTCATGAAAATGTTGTACATGGATGTTCTCAGCGTCTTTACACATTATACCTGAAAGGCAGAAACACCAAAAATGGCCACCAATTGATGATCAAAATACAGAACACTCATTTGGTGGACTGTTGTTTCACCATGAAAAGCACTGCAGTCCTGTTGCATGCTACCGTAGGGGTGGACTTAGAAAACCCTCTACTTTGGTCAAAGAAGCTGGACACAAAGTGCCATACTTATACGAACCCATAGTAAGAAATGTCAGAGCGGGCAAACCCTAGAGGCAGAAATTAGGTTAGTGGTTTCTTAGGACTGAGGGAGTTGGGAGGTGATAGCGAGGCTGGCGGTTACCAATGAAACGCCTTAAAATTGACTTGTTGCAGAATTCAGCACATACTGAAAGCCTCCAGACTGGACACCTTAGAAGCTAACACATGAATCCCAGTAAAGCTACTACACACTCATGTCCTCTTTATTGAAGAATCCCAACATGTAAGATAATTAGGACAGAGAAAGCTGCAACATCAACATCTCACAGCCGGAATGACAGCGCAGTGGTGACTACTTTCCGTGAGGTATCCAGCCAGCGTCCCTGCTACAGAGCACCCCATTCCCTGAGTCACAAATTGCTTCCAAGTCTCTCCACAAAATCCAGCCTAGGGGGCTCAATCAATGGCTCAGTGGTTAAGAGCACTGGCTGCTCTTGCAGAGGACCTGGGTTCAATTCCCAGCACCCACATGGCAGCTACAACTGCTTGTAATTTCAGTTCCAGAAGATCCCACACCCTCACATAGACATATATGCAGGCAAAACACCAATGCATGTAAAAGAAAAGGAGGAGAAAAAAAAAAAGATCCAGTCTAGGAAAAACTCTAGAAATCCCATAATGCAAACTATCCAGTATCTAGTATAGAAAGAAGAGATGAGGTGGGGAAAGGGAGCCATAGGCTCAATGATCTAAAAGACTGTCTGCCAAAGGGCAAGGTCAAACCACAATGCCTAGGACGGACAGAGGGACAGGGACACACAGACTCACACACTGACACACGCGTGCACGACACACACACACACACACACACGTACAGTTGACACATTGCCTAGGAAACACACTTGGGTAAGGAAACGTGAAATGAATAAGGAAGTGACTGAAATAAAGTCAGGGTAGTAGCTGCTGCTCTCGAGGGAAGAACACGGAATGTGGCAGGATGGAAGACAGGCCTTCTCAGCGCGCAGGGTTCCGTCTCAGGAGACAGGGTGCTTGCATTCTAATAACTCATCAAACAATAGCTCAGTTTCATCTCCACATCTCTATCTACAGAGAACACACAAAAGGAAAACACAGGGGTGGGGATGAAGCCTCACTGTAGGAGGCAAGAACAACATCAAAAAGTCCTGGGTTTGGCCGGCTGTGGTGGCCCACACCTTTAATCCCAGCACTCGTGAGGCTGAGGCAGGCGGATCTCTGTAAGTTTGAGGCCAGCCTGGTCTACAGAGTGAGTTCTAGGACAGCCAGGGCTGTTACACAGAGAAACTCTGTCTTGAAAAACCTAAAAAAAGTCCTGAGTTCAAGCTTCAGCATCTACCACTGGACTACAGACAGCAGACTCTTCCTGGACCAGCTCCTCTGAACCAAGAACAGAAACAGAAAGCTAAATGTATAGTGAAGGTCTCTCCCACATCTCCCGTGGAGAAAGACAGGTCTGGGAACAAGCTAGATAACAACCCCGCCGCACAAGGACAAAGAACAGTGGTGCGCCAATGCTCCAGATACTGCCCTACCGGTAGGGAGGACAATTACAACGAGGGAGGCATAAGTGTAAAGTTGTAAAGGATCTTTGATTCCAACTACATAAAAACATGCATTTTAGGACTGGCAAGATGGCTCAGTGGTCAAGGCACTTGCCACACAAACCCAACCACCTGAGTTAGAACTCTGGAACCCACGTAAAGGTGGGAAGGAGAGAATCATCTCCACAGAACTGCCCTCTGGCTTCTACACATGCACCATGGCACATATATACCCTCCCCCGCCTCATGCATCAAGCACATAGAATAACAAAATGTTAAAACATATGCCCTGTACGTACATTATGCACTGCTTTATATATATATATATATATAAAACCAGCATATTTGCTGAAATGTATTTAACTGAATAACTGTGGATGTTTTCCTTCGAACTTCTCTTTAAAACTGACCTTTGGATAGTTGTCAGACAACAAATACAATTTGGGAGGGAAAAAAAAAAGTCCCAGCTCTGGCACTCTGCCTTCTTGCCCTAACAACCAATCCTCAGGATATGTTCCCTGTTGCCGCCCTCCAGTGCAGCCAGCCCCAAACAACACCTGCTATTGTGGAACCAATGCTTCATTAAAAAGTTTCCTAGTGGGACAGAACTAGTTAAGAAAGGCTTTAGCAGCAGGACATGGCAGAAGACCTAGGCTGGGAGGAAGCAAGAGACTGTGCTCAGGGCCCAAATGGAGTACCCACTGTGACCTTAAGCAGTTCATAATTCCCCAAAACCCCGGTCCCCAACCCAAACTTGTCCTGTAGGTTTCACATGGTCCCCTGAATATGCGGGGCCACAGAACCCAACCAGCCCCAAATTCCAGTCTGCACCCACTTACCCTCCGATGTATGATTTCATCAATCACAGGTTATTAACAGATTATTATGCACAGTGAGAAAGGTCAGTGCACACCACCACTCCTACTTCATTCATTCCAAACACTGTTCTTTATCCTTCAGTAGAGGCACGGAAGGGACCTACATCATCAACTGTGCCTTATTGAACATTCTGCTGGGATAATGCCAGTGGCCCTGCCAGCTTCCCACACAGAGATAAATAAAGGCTAGGCTTGAGGGGTCCTCAAAGCAGATGCCCTAGAGGGATACTAAGACAAAGATGGAGGACGGAGGCCACTATACTGGACTGAGCCCACCATCTCTCAGCCATCCTAGCCTGCAAAGTCAGCTCTCAAACCTAAAGAGGCTCCAGACAACTCTGTTAGCTGTACTCTGTTAGCTGTCTCATCACAGGGAGCCGGGCTTACACTCCTTCCTCTCAATCCCACAGGTAGGTGCATGCCTGTAACTCTACACAGGATCACCTCGAGGTGCAGCAGTCTGTGACCCCGTCTCCCTCCCTCTTCCAAGGGAGCAGAGCACTCCCTGAGGACAAGGTCTAGCCACGCTCACCTGAGTAACTGCATCTCTGCCCTCCATCTCCAAAGGACACAGCCTAGCTGCCACGCATCAGGACCTGCACAGGTGATGCCTAGGTCATGATCAGGGAGATGTACAGTGGGATCTGAGGTCAGGAAGGAGATGCACGCTGGGCAGTGGTGGTACACGCTTTAATCCCAGCACTTGGGAGGCAGAGGTAGGCGGATCTCTGTGAGTTCGAGGCCAGCCTGGTCTACAGAGTGAGTTCCAGGACAGACAGGCTGTTACACAGAGAAACCCTGTCTCAAAAAACAAACAAACAAAAAGGAGATGCAGTGGATGGGCTGTGCTGCGGCACCAACCCCAGGCTAATGGTGCATCACAAGTACAAGTCTAAACACGGGAATATGCTCGTGGCAATATTTTCAAATTATGTATTCCACGAACCAGCACCCAGGGAACCAACTGCACTTCCAAGGCCATTTACCCAAACATGATTTTGTTGCTATTATATGAAGTGCTGTCTAATGGTTACCATAGGAGATAAGTTACTGTGAAAGTCATCCTTGACGCTTAAAAAAAAAAAATTCATCTCCCCACCTGTGCCAGATTTACAGTATTTGCTCATTTACTGTATTTCACTCATTTAACAAGTATTTGCTGATTGTTCATCAGCTTCCAGCCACCATTGCAGGTCCTGCACTGGAGTGGGGGTTAGGAAGTTGGAGAGTGTGATGGAACACATCTATATCCCACCCTTAGGTGGTAGAGGCAGGTGAATCAAGAGCTCAAGGGCAGGCTCTGCCAGACAGGGCTACATGAGCTCATGCCTCAAAAAAGGGGTTTTTTTTTGGGGGGGGGACTGGCATAGTGGTGAATGCCTTTAATCCCAATAATATCTGGGAGGCAGAGACTGGTGGATCTCTGAGTTAAAGACCAGCCTGGTCTAAAGAGCAAGTTCTACACCAGCCAGGGCTACACAGTAAGACCCTGTCACAAAATAAAATTTTTAAAAGTTTAAAAGCCTGGGCTGGAGACATGGTTCAGCAAATTTAAGAGTATTTGCAGCTCTTCCAGAGGATATGAGTTTGTTACCAGCACCTATGTTGGGCAGCTTACAAGAGTCTGTAACTTCAGCTCCTGGGGATCTAACGCCCTCTTCTGCCCTCCACGGGCAATGCACTCACATGCACAAACCTCCACTCAGATACACACACATACAAATAATAAGAAATAAAAATGGACCTTTCTTGTAACGCCTCAATAGATAGTCTGAAACGGGTAACTACTGCCTGCTCACTGCAGGAGTCCCTGATGAATGAGCACTCTCTGGGAAGCTAAGTTGTGCAGAGCAGCTTGGGACATAATACAGCACGCATGTGCCTCCTGCCCTCACGGCCACATGGCCTGAAAGGGAGCACACGGTCAGGCCTGCAGTTCTAGATCCCAATCAGGGTGTGGCTATCGCCAGATTCATATGCCAAGCTGTCCCCCAGCGTGGCCAGCTCTAGCAATCTCTACTTGAGTTCTTGCAGCCTTAATTCTTATGCCTCAACATAACCATTTTTCCCAAGGACCAGCAGCTTTGATCAGTATGCCTCTCGGTAGCAGCTCCTTCTGATCTGACAAGAGCTGCAAATAACAAGCTCATTAAAACCTGCACACGAGTCCACAGTTGCCAACCCAAGTTGGGGTGCACAGGCAGACAGACAGCTACTAGGGGGAAGCAGAAGCAGAGACTCTGCTGTCTCCACTGGCCAGCCAGGAGGCTACTGTGCTGACTCACTGGTTCCCAGCCGTGTTTCTGATAAGGGAGACTGCTGGACAGCTGGTGTCTTCACTAAACGCCCTAAATAAAGGAACTATGGAACTCTGTAACCTTAGATAAGATACTGTTGGCAATGTCTTACGGCAACCTGACCCAGCTGCGATGCAAACAGGTCAAATCTAGTTGTAGATGACAGAAGCCAAGCAAACAAACCTCATTTTGTCTCCAAAGCAGAAAATGCCAGACATCCCAGGTAGGTTTCAAAGGAAGAGATAAGCTAAGCCACATGCTCAAGGAATAAGCATGTACATTCTAGCCCTTAACTGGAAAAGTACAGTATCTAAACAATACAAGGACGGCAGGAGCCTTTTCAGTGCGCCTGCTCCATATCTGTCCTAGGGTTTCATTGCTGTGAAGAATGACCACGAAAACTCTTGTAAAAGAAAACATCTAGCCAGGCGGTGGTGGCGCACGCCTTTAATCCCAGCACTTGGGAGGCAGAGTTCTGCCTCTCTCTAGGGCCCCACGAGTACCATGAATCCCAGTCAAGCTCTGAAGCCTGATGCCCTCCAAATACAACAGGAGGGCATGCCACCTTCCACAGCAGCCCCCACCTCTACAGCCTGACTTGTGTCCTTTCCCTTACCTAAGGTGCTCTTCTCCTGCTCCATTCCTGCCCTCACTGGGAGCAAGCCGCATCCCGGGGCCAGCACCTTCCCTGTTCATCTTCTGCCCCACTCTCATCTGGCGTTTGGAGGCCTCACGCACAGGAGAACCCTCAGTCCCCCACAAAAGTTTTCAAATGATCTGTTTCAGAAGTCTGATCGCCCCCATCCCAGTTCTGTTAGGAAGTCTCCATAGCTGCCTGGGACCTGACAGCAAAACTCTAATACAGCCACCACCACCCACAGACTCCTTGTCAGCTCTAACACACATGATGACACTAGTGTTTTAGAGATTATATCCCACCGTAGCCTCTCCTTAAGGCTAATGAAAATCTATTTATTTACATATTTCCTGTTTATTTATCTGGGTTTGTTTTTGTTTTTTTTGTGCTGAGCTGGGGATCAAACCCAGGGCCTTACACATGCTAAGAAATGCTTTCTTTCATTTTATTTACATAAGATGTCTTAGTTAGGGTTTCTATTGTTGTGAAGAGACACCATTACCCAGGCAAATCTTACAAAGGAAAACATTTCATTGGGGCTGGCTTACAGTTGAAAGGTTTGGTCCATTATCGTCATGGCAGGAAGCATGACATGGTGCTGGGGAGGTAGCTGAGAGTTCTACAGCTGGGTCCGTAGGCAGAAGAAATCACAGTGAACCACTGAGCCGGGGGGTTTGAGCTTCTGAGACCTCAAAACCTACCCCACTAGTGCTGTACTCCCTCCAACAAGGCCACAGCTCCTAATACTGCCACTCCTTATGAGACTACAGGGGCCATTTCTATTCAAAGCATCACAGAGGGTGTTTCTATGTAGTCCAGGCTGGAGCTATGGTACTCCTGCTTCCATTCACTGACCGAGTTCTAGGATTATAGTCACGTGCCACCTAGATCTTTTTAAAGAAATTTTGGATTCCCATACAAGGGTTAAAAAGCACAACAAACCAAAAACCATTTAAAAATACATTTTGCAGTGCTGGGGACCAAACCCATGGCCTTAAACAAAATAGGCAAGTGTTCCACTAGGCTGAATTCCACTCCCTAAGCTCATGGTTTCTGGACCTAAGAACAGCTGGTTTTCTGTCTGTGTTCAAATTTGTTCCCATTAAGTCTCATCATCCATCAATTAGCCTGAGAGCTATTCTATAACAAGTACATAAGAGTTCTGGTCTGTTATTCCATCTCTCAGTTATCCATCTCACTTTTACATGTGGGAGTGCCACAGGCCAGCCTGGGTGGGGAAAGGCAGTACTGGAGCACTGGGCCCACCGTGCTGTATTAAGGGCACCTGTGTGGTGAGGGGCTTCCAGCCCAGTTATGAATTCACACAGTTGTTCCACAAAGGCCTGTGCCCTGTGCTTCTGTGGGGACATATGCTGGATTAGAGACCCCGTTCTATGACCCCTCCATCAAACCAAACATGGCCTTTGCCACTCCTGAGGAGATGGTAACAATCTCATATGATGTCAGCCTTGCTCAACGGATGGCTGGACCAACAAGAAAGCAAGTGAGCTTGCATGTCAATGGGAGCCCCAAGCCCAACAGAGCAGGAGCACTCTCACACAAACTTTCTGTCTCCTGCTAGGACACAGGACTAATGCCATGTGCTTTTAGTACAATGTTTACCACAACTCAAGGTATCTGAGGGCTAATAATCCTATCAAAAGAAAGATTGAAGTTAGTCTGGTTTGAGGATTTTTGTAAACCTACCTTGATCCCTAAAGATCAGTTTCCTTTTCTAAGGTTAATGCCGCCAGTCTGAACCTGCCTCAGAGCCCTAGCTGGGATCGTAGCTGACTTCACAGCTGGTAGTTCCCAGAAGGCCCCAGCCTGGAGGCTACAGCCCATAGTTTCTGGGAAGTGCTACTTTTATGGTTACTCACTGGTCCTCCCACTCCCAACCCCTGCCACACTTGTCAGTTTTCTTTCTCTTTTTGTTTGTTTCCTTTTTCTCTCTCTCTTCCTTCTGCTAATAGAGCTGTTAGGGTTAGAGCCCGAGCCCTGGTGGCACTAACAAGTCAAGTTCAGAAAGGAGATTTCCTCTTTGTGGCCACATAGCTAATAAGAACAGAATGCAGCAGTGGCATTGCCCACCTCCACCCCAAGTTCATCTTCAGGATCCTGACATGAGGTTTAGGTTTAAATAGGGAAGGGGGGCAAGAATTCTACATAGCCAAGCAGTCCTGGTCAAGTGTGATCCCACCCATCATTGACCCATCTGTGCTGGGTTCCAGTCTCTCCTGCAAGTGGTTGTCAGGTAGAAAGGTAGGAAATGCCCTCTGAGTAGACACAGGCTCCTCCTCTGGCTGGCACCAGGCTTCCGCATTTTCCTTCTCCCAACAGGAGGCTCCTGGAGAAATCCTAACTCCCTGGACCACTGTTTTAATAGTCTGAGGGCCAGAAAGAGGGGTCAGAATGGATATCTCCATTCCTGCCAAGACAATTACACTTCCTTTTCAGTTGGGGCTCTGACCCAGGATCTTGTATCTGCTGGGCAGATGTTTAATCACTACTGAGCCCCAACTTGCCAGTTTTCTATGAACCTTTGTAAGAGACTAGCTCTCTGTTAAGAGACACACACATCCCAAGTGGCCTAGGCATGTCCTCTAAACTCATGTTCCCCCATGTGTTAAGAACTTGGCTCCCACAGCGACACTGTTGGAAGAAGCTTACCTTTTGAGCTTTGGGGATCAGTGATGCCTAGTGGGGAGTCCTCCGGTCATTGAGGAAATGCCCGTGAAGGAGATTATGGGAACCCCATCCCAGTCCCAACTGGTTTTGTTTTCTGGCTCATGATATAAATGGTTTTTCCTCTGCCACATGATCCTACCATGAAATGCACCTGCTTACTACAGGGCCAAAGCAATGGGGCCAGCCGCTCTTAAACTTGCTCTTTACCTGAATGAACACGGGCCAAAAGAAAGCTTTTTCTTTTGCAAGTAATTACTTTGAGTGTTTTGTGATAGTAACAAATAGTAACTAGAAAAGTCCCTGTTGTCAACATAGCTAAGTCAGCAAAAGCAAAGAAGATAAGGATGTCATAAACACAAACTACTAAAATTACCAAATAAGTCACCACGGAGGGACAAACACTATTTCAGCCACTAGAGAGATGGCACAGAGATCAGGTGCACTCTGCTCTTGCAGAGAGGAGTCAGGTCCAGTTCCCAGCCCCCACATGGTGGCTCACAGATGTGTGTAACTCTAGTTCCAGGAAATATAATGCCCTCTTCTGGCCTCTGCAAGCACCAAGCATGCACACAGTACAGGAACATGTGTGTGTGTGTGTGTGTGTGTGTGTGTGTGTGTACTTGTGAGCGTGCACTCACACAAATACATAAAATAAAAATAAACAAAATTTTTATTTAAAAAAAAAGAAATAAGATACTACTTCAGCCATTAGCAAGATTCGGTGACTCAAAAATGGATTGTAAGCCAGTAAGGGGTGTAAGGTGCACTTGTAAACTGCACTTAGAAGGCTGAGGTGGGAAGACCCCAAGTTCAGGGCCACCTTGTCTCAAAATAATACCTCCCCCCAAAAAGGAGACTGGGCCTCACAGAAGTCAATTGACAAGCTTGTACAGCTTCCAACTGGCAGAACAAGCCTTGGAACCCCAAAGCTTCCTGGCTTTACATGCAGAGTTCTTTTTATCTTACCCATAGCTTCTCTGGACATCTCACCTTGACTCTGAATACACACTAAGTGTGTTGCAAACAAGAAATCATTATTGCTGGGCATGTAAGTGTATACCTTTACTCCTAGTACTCAGGGGGCCTACACAAGTTTGAGGCCAATTTGGGCTACACAGTAAGACTCTGCCTTAAAAAGGAAAGGAGTGTTGGGCACGGTGGTATATATGCCTTTCATCCCAGCACTTAGGCAGAGGCAGATAAATCTCTGTGAGTTTGAGACCAGCCTGATCTACACAGCAAGTTCCAGGCCAGTCAGGTCTATATAAACAGACCTTGTCTCGGAGGGGGAAAAAGGAAAGAGGAGGAAAGGAAGAAGAAAGAGAGAGGAAGAGGAAGAGGGAGAAGGAAGGGTTTTTGGCACATGCCTTTAATCCCAGCACTTGGGAGGCAGAAGCAGGCAGATCTCTGTGAGTTCAAGGCCACCCTGGTCCACAGAGTGAGTTCTAGGACAGTCATCTATACAGAGAAACCCTGTCTGGGAGGGGGGGAGAAAGAAAGAAAGAAAAAGAAGAAAACCAGAAATTTTCCTTGAGACAAATTCAGTACATGAGTACCAATGGTACCTGAAAACACGGGTCTGGCTGTAACTGGGACAGATGGACCTCAGGGCAGGAGAGGGAACTCCTCTTTGGACAGCTGGAAAGTCACAGAGTAGAACGTAGATTATCTGCTCACACACTGACCCAGAAGCTGGGACGCTGCAGGGAACGGAACATCAACAGTCTGGGCGGCTCCCAGAAATTGAATTCTGGTAAAGCAGGGCACATGCTATTAATTTCCTGATCTGCCTGGCCACCAACCTCCTAGAAATCGGAGGAAGCAACACTACCAACTGCTATTAACTTTGAACAGCAAGGAAGTAAAAATCCTTTTAAAAGAGCTTTCATCTTGGCTAGTCAATCAGTGGAAGGGGTGTTGCTACCAGTTCACGAGACCCTCTTGGACCACTGTGAGGGCCTCGATGAGCTAGGGAATCTGGACAGGGACTGGGAGCTGTCCCACCACAGAGCCACTGCCATGCTAGCATCAACTAGTGGAGAGATCAATAGAGAACACTAAGGCTTTGTGTGTTGTACTATCGATCAACCATTGACCAGCCTGTTCCTGGCTGATAAACTGTCTTTGGGCCAAGCTGTATTTAGATCTGGGCAGAGATTCAAAGCTCCAGGAGGGTGCAGCGAGGACCACAGTATTCTACTGGGCTGCACTGTATGAACATTTTCTTGGCCACGGTGGTGGGAGTAGGTCAGGGATCAAACTGAGGGGCTCAGATATTCATAGTAAATACCCTCCATTGAGCCACATCTCCAACCCCTTCTTTCAATCCATGATGATATATAATTTGTGTAGGCAAACTCCATGTCTGCTCACCTATACTTCCATCCACAGATGCTGAGTACAGGCCTCCCATTTATTCATGATGCTGGAAAAGGGTAAAGGACTCCCACAGCTCATTTTTGGGATACCTTGAAACACTTCAAATATGCTTCCTACTCTCCAGAAGGATTCTACACTGCCGGTGGGCTCCTCACTACCTGATATGCTATCCCCATTGACAGAGACCTCCTTAACACAACAGCCTGGAGCCATTCTGTTATGTCACCTGCCACAGTGCTTCTGCCTCACATTTCTCAGTTCCCTAGCAAGTGGGAACAGGGACAGGAGATACTTTGAATAACCTTTAAGGCAGTGGCCTCCCACACAAGGGGTTTCCATCTGCCATCAAAAGACAGTAAAAGCAGGGACATAGTAGCTCATGCCTGTTATTCCAGCACACAGAAGGCTGAGGCAGGAAGACTGTCCCTAGTTTGAGGCCAAGATGCTAGATACAAAAACACAAGTAAGAAGCAGGTCTGATGGTGCATGCCTACAGACCCAGAGCTCAAGAGGCTGGAGACCTAAGAGATGGAGTTTAAGACCAGCCTGGGCTACACAGTTAGGTCCTGTCTCAAAACATCAAAAACAGCCACAATAAGACACAGGGACTTGAAAAGTGCCAAGTGGCAAGGACTTTAGGTATTGGTTTTTATGTTCTTCCAGATGGAGCACTCACAACCTGGCTGCAAATTCTCTCACACCACTCCTACCAAGAAAGGGCCTTTGTACCCTTCCCTTGAATGTGGAAGAACTTGGCATGGCTTCAAACAAAATGAACATGGTATTATGGATGTTTTTGTGTTTTCCAAAGTGAGGTAATAAACCCCCACCCGGATGCTTACTCCGGAGGAAGATCCATCCAGCATGTAAGTCTACCTACCCCGAGGCTGCCACGCTCACCAGTCCTCATCCAGATGTTCCTGTCAACTACCCCAGCGGAGCCAGCTTTCTAGCCATCCAAACACATGAGGGCACTACTATATCCCACTGTATCGTTTAACTAGGCATCTCTGCAGAGCCTGAGCAGATGCCCCAAGGAACAGAAGGTGTTGCCAGCTGAGCTCTGCTTCAATTCTTGACCAACATCATCCATAAACGGTAAGAAATGGCCATCTAAGGCCCAAAGCATTCTGAGAATTTTATTATGTAACAACAGATAAGTGGAATAAAAACCAGACACAGCATGTGTGTGTGGCATATGTGTGTACAGAGAAGATTTCATACGTATCAACTTTTTCCAAGTTTAAAGCCAAGTTTTTCAAGAAATACCATACGGTGATACTAACATGAGCATCACCTGCTTGGAAACAAAGGCAAACAGGATAAACAAACTTATTCTTAAAAGAAAGGAAGGAAGGAAGACAGAAAGAAAGAAAGAAACTAGAAACTTTTTAGAAAGCCACTAACTCTGTTTAGGAGAAAAATGTTTACCTATCTGAGGCTGCCTTAAACAGACCAATAGCCAGCTCCAGGGAAGAGTTGAAATGGAATCGGGGAAGGGGCTGTACCAGCTGACAGACAGATCTACCAAACTCAATGTGTGACCTATAGAGGCTCTTGAATCAAGTGAAAAAAAAAACAGTAAGAATGTTTAGATGAATGTAGAAGATTGCTTAAGTACTAGGTATGCGAAATTAAGAAATCACTATTTTGTTTTGAACATGAAAATTGCATACAGACACATCTTATATATATATATATATATCAAATATATATATATTTGGTAGAGGTGACCAATTAAGAACTAGGAGCCCAAGCAAATTATGAGATTTGCTTTAAAATATACCAGAAACTGGGCCAGAGATGTGGATTAGAGGTAGAGGGGCTTGTCTAGAATGTGCGAGGCTCTGGTTTTGATTCCTCATGCTGCAAAATCTATCAATCCATCAATCCAGGAAATAATAAATGGATATTCTGCATATTATAGTTGCTTCCCTGTAATGTGTATTTATATCCAAATTTTCCCAGAGCAAGAATTTAAACAAAATCCCACCAGGTGTAAATGAGCAGCAAGCAGCTGAGCCCTGCCTTGGGTCATCAGGGTCACTGGTTGGGAAAAGAGATTCCTGTTTCCACAGTGAAGAAGGACAGGTTGTGGGAGGCAGACAGGGAAAATTACTCCAAGTCATGAACAATTAATTTGACTTTCTATCATTGTAGCAAAACACAGCACAAAGACTTCTCTTAGACACAACTCAGCACCAAGAATGCGGCTCAGGTCACATTCTGTCCACTGCCGGCCCCCTGTACAAGCCATCCACTGTGCGCTTAACTTCACAGAAACAAAATGAGGTACTTTTACAGGAAAAAAAAAAGCATGCAGAGCAATGAGAGCCAAAGTTTTAGCTTTGGACACAACGAAGTTTCCTTTAGTAGTAGTGTCATCTACTATCACGGAAACAATGTGGAACAGTTCTGAAGGACAGGAGACTGACTTGAAGTGAAGAACCATCATCCTTCACCCAGGAGAGTGAGCCATCATGACATGTGGCAGGCCAAGCTTCCCATGAGGACAGCCTCGGAGGGCCTGGGTCCAACAACCAAGTCACCAGGTTAAAAACCCAAGAACTGTCACTGGCTCTCTGCCTCTGTCCCTGTCTCTCACTCCCTGCCCCACCCACCCGCACCTTGCCCCACCCACACACACCTGGCCAAGCAGGGGAACAAACAGCAAGGGGAGGCAGCCAACCTACCACATACACACACACACACACACACACACACACACATACACAAAGCAAAAATAAAATGAAATGAATTGGTGCCCAATGAAACAGTAACATCCAAGTAAGACGACGGAAGTCTTCTGAGTTGGAGCTGGAAGCAAGCTTCTGGGAGAAGGGTAGCTCTTCAAATAAATTGTAGAAGTACTTTTTGCTGCCACGTTGCAGACACCATCTTCCCATGCCATTCTGCAACTAAATAACTCCACTCAGTAAATATCGAGCACATCCCTATGGAAGCCAGTCAGGAACGTGAGCGGAAACAACAAAGTCTGGGTGGATATAGGCGGCTCCCACACACTGTCCTGCAACTCAGGCCTGTGCACCAAAGTGGAAAGTGCTGGGAGGGCTCTGGAGATGACTCAGCCCGTAAAACACCTGCCCTGAGAGCTGGAGAACCTGAGTATGGGGCTTCAGAACACACGTTAAAAAAAAAAAGTAAAGAAGAAAGAAGACACCTGTAACCCCAACAGTTGGGAGGCACAGGCAAGCAGATCTCTGTGAGTTTGAGGCCAGCCTGGGCTACAAAGAGAAGTCCAGGGCAGCCAGGACTCTATTATAAAGAAAAATTCTGTCTTGAAAAACCAAAAATACCAACAAAAAAAAAAAAAAAAAAAGAGGAAGAAGACAGACACTGTGGTCTATCCATGCCACCCTAGCACTGAGGTGGGGATGTGGAATGTGGATCACAGAGACAGGTGGATCCCCGGATCACATTATGCAGCCTAGTGAAATTGTTGAGCCTAAGGTTCAGTGAGAGAGGCCCTGTCTAAAAAGCTAAAATCAGTAAAAGGTTGGAAAACCATTACAGGAAAGATACCATACCTCAACCACTGGCTGCATGAATGCATGCACACACACACACACACACACACACACACACACACACACACACACACTGTGAGGTATGTTAATGCCACCTCATACCCAGCACCCCCTACACCCAGTCCCATAGGAACCCCATCCTTGAAATCTGATCACATTTTTTGACTTCACCGTTCATCCTTCACGAGATGATCCAACTGCACACCTAGTAACACTGGCCAGTGAGGACGTGGGCTTGGGTTTTCCGAACTGACTCTTGTTCAGCTCGGGTGAAGTCTGACATCTAAGAGTTTTTAGCCAGTAAAGACGTTCTAAAAATTACATGAAGGCGGGTGCTGGATTTACCAGGGCCTTGCCCTGGGTTTACCCACAGGACACAGCAGGTGGTGGCAGCGGCCTCATTCTGGGCAGCACGCCTGTCAGCAGAAGGTGGGGATACACTTCTGGAGATTATGTGACCGAGGGAGCAGTGCTGTGGGCCAAATTACACGGTGCGCTCTTACCCCTTCAAATTTTTACCTTGAAGCCTTGACCTCAAATGTCGCCATATCTGGAAACAGGGTGTCCAAAGAAGTAGTTAGGTTAGAGTAAGGCTATCATGATGAGTCCTAATTCACCTGACTGATGTATCTATAGACACACAGAGCATACAGGGGTCAGTGAGGTGGCCCAACAAATAAAGGTGCTTGCTGCCAAGCCTGTGACCCAAGTTCAAGTCCCAGAACCCACATGGTGGAAGGAGAGAACCGATTCCCACAACTGTCCTCTGACTTCTACATGTGTGCTGTGGTCCCCCCGCACACACACATAACATATGAATTAAATTAATAAATACATGTGAAAAAAAAAGTAAGAAAGAGGAGAGAAGAGAGGACAAGACAGGACAGAACACAAAGAGAGCCCTAAGAAAAGTCCACCCCAGAAGACAGGAAAAGGACAACAAGGGTAGCCATTCCCATCCAAGGAAACCAATGCTACCAGCACTGTGGTCTCAACTCCAGTCTCCAGAATTAAGAGAGCGGAATTCCTTGGTCCAAAGTCCCCAGCAGGTGGCACACTGCTCTGGCAGCTCTCACCAACTAACAGAGGGAGGGACTGGGGCTTCCAGTTAAGGTCCAGATTGGACTCTAAGGCCCAAGGCCCACAGCCAGCATGGCCTGACTCAGTCCCTTTACCTTTGTAAGCTAGTTTCATCTGTAAGGTGAAAATGAAGGCCCTGCCACCAAGGGGTGTGAGGGCAAAATGAGGAAGTGCACCCAACATAGTCCCTGCTGCTTGTTCTCTGGGCAATGAGAACATGTGTCCAGGACCTGTAACTCTACCCATCCCACTGTAAGCCAGCACCCTCACTGCGTGGCAGTCCTTGGGCATTTTGCATTGTCTTCCCCAGCACTGATGTTGAAGAGGAGGCCTGGTGGCCTCCCGGGCCACAGACAACAAGGCACACAACGCTCTTTAGGTCTCTGACATTCTATAAAAGACGATAACAGCCGGGCGGTGGTGGCGCACGCACGCCTTTAATCCCAGCACTTGGGAGGCAGAGGCAGGCGGATCTTTGCGAGTTCGAGGCCAGCCTGGTCTACAAAGCAAGTCCAGGACAGCCAGAGCTGTTAAACAGAGAAACCCTGTCTCGAAAAACCAAAAAAAAAAACAAAAAAAAAAAAAAAAAAGAAAAAGACGATAACAAACATAATAGTCAAGTTAGCAGGTACTTAGTGCTTTCAGAGAGCACGCTGATTGTTACACAACTCAGAGTGGATTGCTCAGCACTGTATGTGCGTGTAAAATATCAAAAAGGTTAATGAACAGAAAAGCCAATGAAACCCTTCCTTTAACGCCGCCGTTAGTGATGATGAGCTTGGCTCTTAAAACAATCCTAAAACTGCAGCTGAGTCACCTTTATCCATTCACCTGGTGTAGGCAGGCACATACAAACGAAGCTGTTTTTATAGATGGGTTTAAACTTTTGATCCTTCTTCCCCCTACTCTTGGGTGGTGAATCTGTACTTCTGTTTTTGTTTTTAATGCAGAGGCTGGAGAGGTGGGTGGCTCAGCCGTTAAGAGCCCCTGTTAACTCATGCAGTGGACCCAGATTCAGTTCCCAGCACCAGATGACAGCTGAGCAGTACCTGTAACTCCAGTTCCAGAGCACCCTATACCCTCTTCTGGTCTCCAAAGTCACCACCCATGCAGTGCTGTACATACAAAGAGCCAAACATGCATACACATAAAAGAATAAATAAATCGTTTAAAAAGTAGCCAGGCGTGGTGGTGCACACCTTTAATCCCAGCACTCAGGAGGCAGAGGCAGTTGGATGTCATGTGAGTTCAAGGCCTGCCTGATCTATATTGCAAGTTCCAGGCCAGCCAGGGCTACACAGGTACATCTTGTTTAAAAAAAAAAAAAAAAAAAAAAAACAAAGTAAAAGTTACTGCCTGCTTGTGGGAAGGGGGAGAGAAGCTAAGAGTATAGCTCAGTGTTAGAGCACAGGACGGAATGGCCCAGAGAATCACTTGTCACACGAAGAAGAGGGAGCCATGAGACTCACAGTCTTCCCTCAGGTTTGGGTCTGCAAGGAGGGCATCAAAATGTCTCCCTGAAGCACATGGTTTGCAATTAATGTGAGCTGCTGTGATTAAAATCCTGACTGTAAGCTCACCATACAAAGTGAGCCTTGCCCAGTCATTAAGCCAAAAATACATCCCAATTATATATGCATTTTTTGTAAGGGACAATGGAATGCCAAGCAGGGCACGAGCTTAAACCAGGACTACTGTGAAATGCTACTTTAAAATAGAATGCACATGTAGGAAATTATTTACAGAACGAAACACCTACGAACAAATATAGTAACTGCCTGGGTTGGTCATAAACTAACCCCAACTTCCACCAGTTCGGGCAGAGCACACCTGGAATGGCATAGGCCCCAAGGCCCTGGCACCGAACCAGACACGAACCACCCCTAACCCCAAGGCTTCTAAGAAACCTGGAGAATACAAAGGAGGGGGGACATCGATAATGGGGTTGCCACATATTTTGAGCAAATCCTAGTGGATGCTGCAAAGACAGAAAATTGGTCATAAGGGATGGGACAGGGTCCCACAAAAACCTAGTCAACAGTCACTCTGAGGTCATGCAGAGTACGTACCACATTTTCCAGTGTTTGAAGAAACATCTAGAAATATGAATTTTTATATAAAATAGGTAGGTTTTTTTTTTTTTACTTTGCTTAGACCTCTAGTTGACTTTTCAAAACAAAAAACTAAAACTGAAGTGTGACATACACAAAAAATGCACAGGGGCCAGGTGGGGTGGTACACGACTTTTTAATCCCAGCACTTGGGAGCCAGAGGCAGGCGGATCTTTGTGAGTTCGAGGTCAGCCTGGTCTACAGAGTGAGTCCAGGACAGCCAGGGCTTTTACACAGAGAAACCCTGTCTCGGAAAACCAGAAAGAAAAGAAAGAAAACACACAGGTACAGATAAGGTGTTCTCCAGTGTGGAAACCCTGAGCAGCTGCCCTCTAAGACAGGACCCAAACCGTCCCCAGTTCAGCTTCAACCTGCTGGAGGCTTCCTTGTGCCTCTTTCCCGGGTTTCATCCCTTCCTTCCTTCTCTCAGCACCACAGATTTACTGTATATATCTGTTTTGAAGTCCACATCTGTGGAGTCACCGGGTTTTATCTTTCGGTGCAGGGAGAGCACCCTCAGATTCCCAGCCGGGCCTGCATCCATGAACAAAGGCGCAGGTGGCACTTTACAATTCTAGAAGGAAGAGAAATGAGAGCCGGTGAATTCACCTTTTGTGTGCTCACCGACAGAAGAGAAAGGCCTGGAACCACAGAGCAGCACAGAGATAAGACTGGGTGACAGGCGGGCGGTGCAGTGGTCAAAGTCAACGGAGGGGAGGGTCTGTTTCCTGATCGAAGGGACAGGAAAAGAACTGGGCAGACAGCGGGAAGAAGCCAAAGTTCACGATGCACAGAAAGCAGAAAGCAAGCAAACCCAGGCGACAGCCAGGGAGACTGGGGCGGTCCCCTGTGCCCTCCTCTGGGGACAGCAGGCAGGTTTCCAGGAAGGAGGAGTCAACAGAGAGCTGGACAAGGTGCTTACTTTGCAGCTTCCCCACTGGCTTTCCTGTGTTCATCTTCCCTGCTCACTAGCCCACGGCCACCCTCTGGGATGCTGCCTTTCTCCTTCTTAATCAACTGCTTCTGTTTACACCACTAAAAAATTTACATCATGGACAATTTCAGACAAAAGCTCAATGGAATCGTAAGCACCTGTCCGTCCCTAGGCTTTAACCATGGTCAATCACCATTCCATGCCATCCTTTCCTCCCCTGGTGTTCCATTGTTTTTATTTTTGGGTTTTTTTTTTATATTTCTTTTTTGGGACAGGCACTAAGTAGTGTTTCTCTAGAAATGCACACATCTGAGCTGTGTGACAAATGGAAACATCTGTGTGACCCCCCCCCACTCCCCGATCCATCCAGAGGCAACAGCTATTCTGATTTGCTTCCTCCACAGATGGGTTCTGCCCAACCAGAACGGCATATAAATGGAATCATAGGCTGAACTTCCCACCCAGTAAGGTTAATTTCACTCAGTATAATCAGACATAAATGCCAAAGTGAGCCTTCACCACTCATCTTGAGCTAGGCACACTGGTGTACACCAGGCATGGAGGCTGAGGCAAGATGACCACTTGGGCCCAGAGTTCCAGGTCAGCCTGGACAACACAGTGAGACTTTATGTCCTATTTTTTAAAAAAAGAAAGAGAGGAAGGTAAGATTGCATTCCAGCCAAGCGGGCATCAGCACTTTACCTGTACTTACCTCTGTAAATACCCAGAAAGCCTTGAGATCCACGTTTCAGATAGGAGTAGTCCCCACTGGGACTCAGGCACCATTCTCAGGGAGCTGCTAGAGCCAGGCTGATTTCCCTGTGCTTCTGTACCTGCAGGGTCCCTGGGCCTCCCTCCGTCCCAGTGCTGACAGACCTGGCTTCTGCCATCCTCAGAAAAGCAAGGTGGACTGTTAGGGTCTTTTCTCTCTCTCTCTCTCTCTCTCTCTCTCTCTCTCTCTCTCTCTGGTGTTCTGTCTCAGCAATTCAGAGTAAAACCATATAAAACTCAAAGTGTTCCTGCAATTGTGGAAGCCGCCGTTTCTCACTAAACTGCCAGCCATTTGGGGGAAGATACAACACCTCTCAGTCAGTCTTGACTCTTGTCAGGTACCTGGCCTGATTCTGTACACAGCACCACTCAATAAATGCCTGCCTGGTTTTTTTTTTTTTTTTTCCTCTCTCCTTGGAAAGTGTTGACACCTTTCATGTTTGAAGCAACAGAGCAGAGAACAGAAGCTCCCTCTCCTCCACCGTAGAACTGGCTGGTGACAGTGACACTACACCCATGCTCAAGTCCTCTAGGGTCAGAGTTCACAACAGGCAGTTAGCTGGCGCCTGGCAGGAAGCAAGTGTCTCACAACATGGGCTATGGCTGTGGTGTTTCCATTTCCTCCACTGGTCCTCTTGGCCATAGGTTTCCTTCAAATCTTCCTAGATCTCTCCCTACAGGTCTGACTTACTGTTCTCTTGTGCTGTCCTCACGCAAACCAACCAGGAATAAAGGTGCCAGGATTTGTGGCACCTTAAATACATATATATATATATATATATATATATATATATATATATATATGTATATATATATATATATATAAAATTTTACAAAACAAAGATCCAGTTGCCCCCCTTCTTTAAGGTGCTCTCCAGGCTTTCAGTCTCAGCAACTTGCCATGCACAGAACATGGGGGGACATCTGCCCTTTACCATAAGTCCCACCATTAAATCCAGCCACCAAATTCACTGGCTTCCAAGTGCATAACCCCCAGCACTCACTCTTCCTGCCCAGGCCCAGGCAGAATAACTGACAACTACAATTCAGCTCACCCACCCCTGCCTGCTGTCTAGCACCCTCCAACTTCTAACTCTGCTGCTCTAGAACACCTAGTGACCACAGCTTTCCTTCCCATACCCCGAGCCTCAGCATTCCAGGAGCCACATTGCTGCATGCCCTCCTCGCTGTTCCTCACTGTTCCTGCCTGGACCATCTACATCAGCTCTGTCACCTCCCCCTCAAAACAATCCCCAACCAAAGCCTCTTTTCCTCCCAGTGAATTCCACAAAGCTTCATCTATCCAGCTGGGACAGTGCTTGTCCTTCTGATTCATACTGTGGTCACTGGAAAAACATGGCAACATGGCAAACAGCTAGCTCAAAAGTTAAAAGAACAAGCAGAATTCTCTAGGTCTCAGCTACTATATTGGTTTGCTCAAGCTGTCAGAACAAAATACCATGGACTCATGGTTGAAACAACAGAAATGTATTTCCTCCCTACTCAAGGTGGGGACTGGGCTTGTTTGTCTGCAGGCCTCCTGTCCGCCCTCTTTCTGAATGCTCATATAGTGGTTCTTGTGAAGACAACAGTCACATGGGACTGAGAACGGTCTCTGCACCCTTGTTTTAACCAAATGGCCTCTTGAAAGCCCTTTTCCATAATAGGGACTAGGAAATGTATGAATGTAAGAGAGAAGGAAAGGGCTTGACTCAGCTCATGACAGCAATGTCCTCAGCCAAACAAGCGTAACAGTGACTGCTCTGTGGCTTGTGGGATTCTCATGAGGGCCGCAAACACTTAGGAAGATCCACAGAACTTTACAGTCTGCGGGCCAATTCTCTGTCCTGTTGTGAGCCATATGCACCCACTGAATGTTTTTCCTACAAGGGCCACTTTGGATTCCTGCATCACTAGAGACAAATTAAGGGTCCCCTTACCCGTGATGAGGACCAAACTTCCTCAGATTTTCCAAAACTACAAGAGGCAGTGCAGTGTGAAGACTGACACCATGTGTTGCCGTGCGTTTACTTCTTAAAAGTATGAATGGGATGTTTTGTGATCCTGGGGGAAAATGTTCTCCCCCTCGATTTAAAAGCACAGAACCGTGGTGATGGAGTATTTCTTTTAATAGGAAACAGTGTTTTCCTCTCTTTTTCGACTGCTCTGTTCTCAAGGTCTAAGGTATGTCACTGCCCAAAATGGGAGGAGAGGGAATCATGAATGTTACGTGTATGGGAAATGTGGGGTGGGGACTGCACATGGGTGTGGAGGCCAGAGTGTGACATTAGGTGTCTTCCTCAATCACTTTGTAAACTTTTGTTTTCATTTTTTTAATTGGCATACATAGTATTCGATATCATTATACCATTTTCTTTTTTTAACATTTTAGGATTACTTTTTTTATCGTGTGATCATTTTTCCTGCATGTATGTGTATGTGTGCCATGTGCATGCCTGGCACACGCTGAGGTCAGAAGGGGACATCAGATCCCCTGGAACTAGAGTTACAGATGGTTGTGAGCCACCATGTGGGTGCTGGGAACAGAACCTGGGTCCTCTGGAAAAACAACTGCTGAGCCATCTCTCCAGTCCCACCGCTATAGCATTTTTTTTTAACAAATGCATTTTTAGTAGATCATCTTTTCCCATCTCTCCCCACCACACCTTGCTATTGCAAATCTCCCTTTATAGCCCCTAGTCTCTTTTCTCCTTTCTCCTCCCGTATGTCCTCTTGCCTATCCTATACCTACACCCACTCGCCACCCCATTCTTCTTCACTGCCTGCTTAGTTTTTGAGACACTCTTTCCCACTGAACCTACAGGTCACCAAGTCGTCTAGGCTGGTGACCAGAACCCCAGGATCTGAGCGTCTCTGGCTTCCCAGCACTGAGACTGCAGGCCGAGCACTGTGAATCCAAATTCAGGTTCTCATGCCCTCTTGCCAAACACTTCACAGATTGAGCCACCTCACCGAACTGCCCCCCCCACCCCAGAATTTTAAAGAAAATAGGGAAAGATGAAGCCCAGAAAGCTGGAGTCAGGCTTCCTGGGGCCAATCTAGAGACAAGATCCCAGACGAGACTTCACTGACACCTCTGCTGCCTCATCCATAAACAGGGACACACTCCCTTGTAAAGCACTGGAGGGCAATGGAGCGATGATGCTGGGCTGGCTTTCCACGCAGCGTGGAGCTCTGCTGGTACAGAGCAAACACAGCTTTCAGGGGAGAGCTTTATTTGGGGTAACCTCTGCTTTTCAGGGTCTCATCACACAGTGCTCTTCCAAACCAGTTGGCTTATTATGTACACAGCTCAATGCTCAACATTTAACATGGGGGGGGGCACATGGGCCAAACTGACCCAGCCCAACTAAGCCAAGGACCTGAGCCAACAGTTCTGCTCAGCAGCTCCTTGAGAGGCCTCGCAGGTCATGTCTGCTCCAGAGCTCTACCATATGCTATGCATGGGCTACAGAGGCTCACTTAAAGTTTCATTCTCACCCTTCAACTTCAAAGGCTGAGCTTACAGAACCAAAGCTAGCCCAGGCCCAAAGGGTCAAGGCTGGGAGAAGACACCACCAGCACTGCAGAGCAGTCTCTGCAGGAGCCAGGGAACCTTATATGCTATGCGTGCCCACCACATGCTGTTTAACTGCTCTGGGCTTCCATCTCCTCCCTTGCAGAGTAAGGGTGTCAGTCGGACTATCTGTGGCAGGACCACGCTAAGCCATAAAGCCAGGGTGTTGTGGCTGGGGATTCAGCTCAGTGGTAGAGTGCTTGCCTAGCAACCGTAAGGCCCTGCGTTTGGTCCTCAGCTCTGGTTAAAAAAAAAAAAAAAAAGACAAAATAACAAAACCAGGATGTTAGCCGGGCGGTGGTGGCGCACGCCTTTAATCCCAGCACTTGGGAGGCAGAGGCAGGCGGATCTTTGCGAGTTCGAGGCCAGCCTGGTCTACAAAGCGAGTCCAGGACAGCCAGAGCTGTTAAACAGAGAAACCCTGTCTCGAAAAACCAAAAAAAAAAAAAAAAAAAAAACCAGGATGTTCAATAAGGAAAATAACTGGTGCACCTTTAAAGACATTATGGTAAGTTAAGGCAGGCAGAAAGAAACTACTTAATCTACTTAAATGCCCAGCATCAGCAAATCCATAAAGACAAAACAGATTAAGTTGCCTAGAGCAAAGTAGCGCTGGGGAGTGCCGCTTAATGGGTACAAGGTGCACAGCACTGAGTATAATAGAAAGAAGTCATTCACGGTAAACCTTATGTCATACCAGTTTTGCCACAGTAAGAAATCATTTGCAAAAATGAAAGGCCAGTAGAGCCATATATTACTCTAATTATTATATAAAGAACAACAACTGTATGAAAAGCGTTAGGTCTGCCTGTGGAAAAGTGTCTTCTAAGTTCCCATGCAGGAAAGCGAAGCTGGTTGAGGGAAGCGAGTGACTGGCTCCATCAACGTGGTAGCATCTGAGATGAGCCTGGAGAGGTGACCCGGCCCTACAGTGGCTAAGGCAGGAGGACTGCCATGAGCTGAGGGCCAATCTGAGGTACACAGTAAATTCTAGGCCTTAAGGATCAGCCTTAAGCTACACATCAAAACCATGTCTCAAAAGAAAAAAGAAAACTGGGTGAGGTGGCGCACACCTTTAATCCCAACACTTGGGAGGCAGAGGCAGGCAGATCTCTGTGAATTTGAGGCCAGCCTGGTCTACAAAGTGAGTCCAGGACAGCCAGGGTTGTTACACAGAGAAACCCTGTCTTGAAAAACCAAAAAAAAAAAAAAAAAAGGAAATTACCTGGAAGCCTTGAGACATTCTAAGGACAGCATCCTGCCCCACCCAGTAATCTTGAGGGTTACTGAGAGCCTGGGTTGTGTCCCTGAAAGTAGACTTTAAAAGTTCCCCAGGAGATTCTAGAACATAAGAAACTTTAAAAAAAAAAAAAAATCACTGTTAGAGGAGCCGGAGAGATGGCTCAGTAGTTAAGAAAAATTGGCTGTTCTTCCAGAGGACCCAGGTTCAATTCCCAGCACCCACATGGCAGTTCACAGTTGTCTATAACTCCAGTCCCAGGGGTCCCCCACACCTTCTGACCTCCACAGACACCAGGCATGCCCGTGTAAGCAAAATACCCATACACATAAATAAATAAATGAAAATTGAAACAATGTCATCATAACCCATTAGCCCCAGAAATACCCATACACATAAATAAATAAATGAAAATTGAAACCATGTCATCATAACCCATTAGCCCCAGAAA
>CAJQZJ010032188.1:3722059-3736551 GCA_907164525.1 Lophiomys imhausi | reverse complement strand
TAAATGAAAATTGAAACCATGTCATCATAACCCATTAGCCCCAGAAAAAAGCAAGGACTCTAGCCACGGTGCTCTGAAGGCTAGCACACTATACAGAGGTGACTCAGACCATCTGAAGTCTGGGGCAACTGGGAAGCAGAGACCCACCACTGAGTTTTGTCCTTTTGGTGAAGTACTAGAATCCTGGAGTCTGGGAGAGGAAAAGTCTGTAGCAGGTTCACCTAGGACTTCAAGACAAGTCACTCTGTCTTCCTTTCAGGAGGAGCAGGGAATGCACAACACATGTCAAGGACAATCCTGTACCCTGCCCCACATGAGCTCCTGGAGAGCCGGCCCATTTCTGAGCATCTGCCATGCCCACAGAGGGTCTTGCATAAGCTAGGGGCTCTGTGGCTGGTTTTTTCTGATAAATGAAATAGCTAAAATAGAACAGGTCTCTTTGGTAAATGGAATACACGAGCCATCTGGGCAATTCCTGCATGGGGAAGGCTCATCTCTGTGAGTGAATAAACTAAACGGCACATTACAGTAATTCCAGTTCATACAATCCTTTTTTTTTTTTTTTTTTTAAAGGGAACACAAGGCAGGGAGAGGGTTCAGTAGGTAATGTTCTTGGTATGCAAGTGTGAGGACCCAAGCTCAGAGCCCACATTAAAAAGCCAGATGCAGAAGAGCACACACCTGCAATCTCAGCACCCCTACATGGAGATGGGAGGCAGAGACAGGAGAATCTCTGCAAGCTCACTGGCCAGATAGTCTGATGGACACAAGGCACAGTGACCAGTAAAGAGATCCTGCCTCAAACAAGGTGAAGGGCAAGGACCAACACCCAAGGTTGTCCTCTGTCCTCCACGAGCACCTGTCTCACACACAGAACACAAAGAAAAGGCTGGTATGGCAGTGCATGCCTTTAATTCCAGCACTGAGGCAGAGTCAGGAGGATCTCTGTGAATTTGAGGCCAGCCTGGTCTACAAATAGAGCTCAGACAGGCAGGGTTCTATTACACAGAGAAACCCTTCTCGAAAAACCAAAAACCCAAAAGCCCAAACTCAAAAAACACACACACACAGATAACACACAAGCCTTCCATTTTTCTTTAGCAGTCTCTCTAATGAGGAGACTATAGATTTTACTTTAGATGCCGTTGCTTTTAGAGACTGAGTCTCACGGTGTAGCCTAGGCTACCCTAGAATGTGTAATAATCCTCCTGCCTCAGTCTCCTCAGGATTAAAATTACAGGAATGCACCTCCACACTTGGCTGAGAATACAGACTCATTTTGCTCTGCAGCAAAATGGGATTGGGGGGGGGGGTGAGTCTCACGCTTCCCACGATGCTGAGGTTTTCTGGGTTCAAAGATAAACAAACCCCTAGCCCCAGAATAGTAGTGTATCCTGGGAAAGCATTTCCAAGCTTAGCCTCCTCGTGTTCCCATTAAGACAGTCTTGATCCCATAAAAGTCTCCTAATCCTACTGGATCTGCCACTGGTGTCTCAGATGCCTGACCTGGACCCCAGTTCCAAGCCAGTCTGGGCCACTCCCTGGACTCTGACCAGCCACCCTCTCTGTCATCAAAGAGGTACTGATTCTGACTAACAGATACAAAGCAGGTTGCTAGGGCCTTGGGCTCAAGCCCCAGCCCACAGGAGTAATAAAAGGCTTGCTACGGCTGATGAAAGCCAGGGATGGGTAGCTGAGACTACACGGCAGGTTAATAACTAACCCTCCCGGGCCCGTACCAAATATCAAGTGCCTGAAGGAAACCTGTGTCCATACTACAGGCCGGAGAACCCTGCCATAGCTGGGAAGAGGCCTGGCCTGCTTTAGAACAGGCAGACAGTGGAGGCACATTGAGTGAGTGTCGCCAAGAAAATCTGAGAGAGCCTCATCAGTTGGCCGGAGGCTGCCTTGTTTATACTCTTGTCATGGGCTGGAGAGAGCACTGAGCATTCCCAGGCAGCTGGAAAAGCAAATCCACCCCAGAACCAGGCTTTGGACCCAGTAGTCTCCATTGGCTCCATAAAGCCTCATACGCCTCATCCCAACTGTCCCATAGATAGCTGGCTTCATTCTCCCTGGAGTGGTCTCTAGCTCTGTGTTCCCTGAAATACACTGGCATATCCAGCTGGGAGAGACGTAAAGGTAAAAGGTATGCAGACAGGAGGGAACTGTATAAAGAAGCATCTATCAAGGAGCTGGTGATGAAACGGAGACAGACAGACAGACAGACAGACAGAAAGCATTGTTTCTTCACATCTACGGAGAGGAATTTGGACCTCTTCATAGAGGCAAGATCAGGGGAAATGGTTAGGCTTACTGGAAGGCATACAGCAACATGCACAGGAAACTTGTTTCAGGTCTCCATGCCTTCACATATGCTATTCCAGTCACCTGGAAAGCTGATCTCCTGCCTGCCCTCAAAGTGCAAAGCTTCTCCATGGTACTTTCCATTCATCCGGGGAGTTTTCTCTCATCCTGTGGTCCCACCATAGTCCTTCCCACTGAGCACCTACACCAGGTGTAGTTTACTTATCCCCACCCATGCTTTCTGAGCATCAGAAACCTATCCCAATGATGTACATGTACTTGTTCAGTTGCCCAAAAAGTAACCAGTTGCCAGGGTGACCAAATGTAGCAAAATCCAGAAAACTAGGGACATATACAGGACAGATGCCTCAGCTTCTTCAACAGATACATGATAAAAAAAAAAAAATAGAAGACAGAAAAAAAAACTGAAGGAGCAGAGGTCTAGACAACTGCCTCATGGAGATTGTCAAGAAAGTACATAAACAGACCTTGCTAAAAACTGAGGAAAATCTTGTCATTGGCTAAATACATGATACTAAAAAGCAATTGTTACATTACACTGAGATGTTTTAAAAGACTTGCAAATACCGTGTAAAGTGTAGCCTTATCTTCCAGAGGCACCTAATGAAGTACATGTTTGAAATGGCATGTGTGAAATTTATTTTAGAGTCACTGGGGAAGGACACAGCTGCAGGTATAAACGAGTAATGGTATGCCTGGGTAGGGTAAACACTGAGTTCTCATGATCTATACTTAAGAGGCCACTGTACAGTTCTGGTGGGCAGCATAGTCACTAAGGTGCTTATTTTAAAAGCACAAGGACCTAAACTCAATCTCCAAAACCCACGTATAAAAAGCCAAGTATGGTGGCACACACTTGTAATATCCTGGTGCAGGGAAAGCAAACAGGTAGATCCTTGGAGCTCCCTGGCCACCAGATTAACAAAATCCAAGCCCCGTGACCTGAGAGCTGGCTCACTGGGTAAAGGTGCATGCTGTGCATGCTAGGGACCCAGAACCCACATAAAGGCTGAAAGGCAGAACTGATTCCAAACTTGTCCTCTGGCCTCCACACACTTGCTGTGTCACATGCATTCACACTCCACACACACAGAGACAGAGAGAGAGAGAATAATATTTAAAAAACAAAACAAAACAAGGTGGATGACATCTGAGGAATAGCACCCTAAACTGTCCTCTGGCCTCTACATGCAGATACACTCATGTACACATGCACCCATACACATGCGTGCCTGTACAAACGCACACACACCCCACACACTCACGCACTTGGTGGGCAGAATGGAGCCAAGGCTCTCTGTCTCACTATGGCTCACCCAAAGCCCCCAGAAGCTGCTAATGCAGCTCACGCTGAGTGACGGTGGAGTCAGACACTAACAACTCCCCCTCAGGGAGAGAGGCTGCCAAGGAAGCCTGTGGACTGTGTGTTCTCTGAGGGAGGGGATAAGACAGTCTAACTAAGGAGTAGGTGTGGAGGTGAAAGAGCATACCACAATGGGAAAGTACAATGATAACAAAGGCAGGTGGAAATCACACTGCAGCAAAGCGTTCCAGAAGGAGATCCACTTGGGGGGTGGGATGGTGAGGGCACCGGCTCAGGAGCAGAGCACCTGTCCAGCATTCATGATTCATGAGGAGGTTCAATCCCCAGCACCAAAAAAAGGAAGACCATAAGCACTGCTGTCACTCCCACTAGACTGCAGACATAAAGGGAAAAAGCTGCTGAATGCCTGACACTAGAGAAAGAGGGGCCACTGAGGCCTTCACATGCATTTGGGATGCTGGGAAACAACTTGGCATAACTTTAAGAGGCCCAGCCCACCCATCCCTGCTAAGTATGCATCCTGGAAAAGATACTTGCACAGTGCACACCTGGAGACCAAGTCAAGGAGGTTTGATAAAGTGGGTTTTTTTCCCCCAAATAGCTCGCAACTGAAAACACCCCAAATGTCTCTAAAGGATAGATGGATCCATTACAATTACACAACAGAGTGACTGCAGAGCAGTTAGCGCCCCAGGTACCTCATCATCATGGATGGGTCTCATACGCACAAGGCTAAATGAAAAACAACCTCAGCTCACAGCTGGAGAAACTAACAATGTGCTGCTTAGAGAAAATCCTTAAACAAAAAGAAGGGATGAAAGGCAGGCTTCAGGAGGGAGAGCAGGAACATAGCCCAGCAAAGCATTTCAGAGCCACGTTGTCAACACTGGGAATCAGTCTGTGCCTAAGCTGGGTTGGGGGAGTACAAGGATCTCCATTGTGTTGGTTTTACTCAAAATCCTCTGATCTAGAACATCTGACCAGGCATGGTGGCTCACCCTTAGCAATGGGGAGGCTGGGGTCAGGAGGTGCAACATGAGGTTGAGACCCGCATGGGCTACTGAGTGAGCTCCAGGTCAACCTAGGCTAGAGTGAGTCCCTGTCTCAAAACAAAATAAAACAAAGAAAAATTCCTTAGTGATTATATTTCATTTTTTAATATGCTGGAGAGAAGATTTGCCAATGCTGGTCAACTCAGACAAAAGTATAAGGGGAGAAAGAAAACCAGCTCATCACCTCCCATCACTGCCAGACTAAGATGCTGTTATAAAGTACTGAGCACCGAGCAAGACCCAAGGGAGATGCCAGAATTCCAGGAACCAGGAGGTAAGGGCACAGTGGGTAAAGGAGCCTGATGCCAAGACTGAGGATCTGAGTTTGATCCCTATCCTCTCATTTCCAAACACACACACACACACACACACACACACACACACACACACACACACACTAATTAATTAAGGAAGCAGGCAGTGAACCAGCACTATCAGGCCACTCAAAAGGTAAGGTCATAGGGATGACAACTTTCAAGTGAGGATCTGGGCACAGAAGAGCACCACAGAGTTGAGAGATGTCACCTCTGCAGGCATGTGTGGATGTATGATCTGAGAGGCCAGCAAG
The DNA here is from genome assembly GCA_907164525.1 of Lophiomys imhausi. Lineage (NCBI taxonomy): Eukaryota > Metazoa > Chordata > Mammalia > Rodentia > Muridae > Lophiomys > Lophiomys imhausi. The sequence continues at coordinate 3,731,279 of CAJQZJ010032188.1, read as the reverse complement.
GGGGATGACTCCAGCCCTAGGACCAAGCTCAGCTTTGGGTATCAAAGAATCACTCACTCGGTGGTCCCATGGTAGGATAGAACCCTGAGGAATCTTCCAGTTTTTTTTTTTTGTTTTTTTTTGTTTTTTTGGTTTTTTTTGTTTTTTCGAGACAGGGTTTCTCTGTTTTTAACAGCTCTGGCTGTCCTGGACTCGCTTTGTAGACCAGGCTGGCCTCGAACTCGCAAAGATCCGCCTGCCTCTGCCTCCCAAGTGCTGGGATTAAAGGCGTGCGCCACCACCGCCCGGCTTCCAGTTTTTAACTATAAGAATAAAAGGCTGTCCAAACTGCCAGCTAGGAGTGGGGGAAAGATCCAGCAAAAACTGCTCAGAAACAGCACACAGAACCCAAACTCCAGAGACAGAGGGACAGAGAGAGGTGAAGCAGAGGCAGGGGAGTCGATGGTCCTCCCACGTGGTGAAACAGGAGGCCTGTCTATGCACCTGAGCTGGAGGAAGCAATAGAAAAGCAGTCTGAAACCCAGGCTGGATCTGAATGGACCACATTTACCAGGCCTGTGGCCATCTGCTCTCTGGAAACCCCCTGGAAGGAGAATGTAATACCTTGCCAGGCAAGGCCATTAAAGAAATGACACAAATTCTGTGAGCCTGGGAGGCAGGGTGCTTAACAGGCACTAGAGCAGATGTTCTGCATATCAACCTCCAGCCCCTAGAGACAGAGAAGGCAAAGAGAGGTATTACTCACTTGCCACACACAGAGGCAGGGCAGATTTAAGTCAGCCAGAAGCAGAACGCAGAGGGTGAGAAGCTCAGGAAGCCTGCAGAGTTGGAAAATATTTTGCTAAGAAAAGGACAGGCCCGGCAATGGAGAATACTTGCCTAGCCATGTATAGGGCCGTGCGTTCAACTCCCAGGCTACCAAACAAATCAAAACAAAACCTGCCATGGTTATCAACCTGTATACAAAAGCACACAGACTAAAAGGAACAAAGTACAACCCAGCAGCTGCTGTGCAGCAGGATAGGGAGACGAAAAATGGTTTTCTCAATGATAGCTTTAATGCTGTTCTACTAGGCACTTCTTTATGAAGACTGCTTTTGACCCAGGTGTTGAGGAATGGCACCCAAGTCAGAAGAACTGACCAGTTGTGGCACAGGCCTTTAATCCTTTAATTCCAGGCCAGCCTTAAGCTACACATCAAAACCTTGTCTCAAAAGAAAAGGAAAAAAGGGAGGGGGGAGGTGGCACACGCCTTTAATCCCAGCACTTGGGAGGCAGAGGCAGGCAGAGCTCTGTGAGTTCAAGGCCAGCCTGGTCTACAGAGTGAGGTCCAGGATAGCCAGGTACACAAAGAAACCCTGTCTTGAAAAACGAAGAGAGAGAGAGAGAGAGAGAGAGAGAGAGAGAGAGAGAAAGAAGAACAACCAGTCTACCAAAGATGCTAGAAGTCCCAAGCCGCCTTCAAATGAAGAAACCTTCATGAGACTCTGTGGACCTGTGACCACCCTGGGACAGGCTCAGAGCCACTCACCCATCCCATGCCCAGCTGAGCTACCAGAGAGTTCTCAGGCCACTCCCTCCACACAGTCTGTGCCTGAAGCTGGTCATTGCTAGCTGTGTGGCTTCAGGCAAGTTTCTTAACTTGCCAGCTAAACCTGACTCTGGGTAAAAAAAAGTCAGTCTTTGTGAACTTCCAGAAGGCTAATCCCAGAACCCCTGAGCACAGATCCAGGCTCTTATGCACTTCAAAGGTCCCTTATACACTCCTTTAAGAGCCAGGGACACAGAGTTTACAGTCCTCCATTACCCACCCCCTCTTGGGAGACCAGAGAGTGAGTTAGTTCCCCACTTCTCTATGCATTTGCACCTGCTGCCCAGACACCTTCCAGCAAAATATAACAGCTGTGCTCCTGTGCATCCTTTGGGAAAGCCCCAGTCACCGTGGGCAAAGCTTTTCCAACTCTACCACAGTTCAGAGACTCCTCCCTTGTACTACTTCCTATGGGGTTACATGTCTACCATTGACTACGAACTCAAGAAATAGCCCCCCCCAACATACTGAAAGAGCTTCATAGGCCTTTGTTAAGCATAGAAAATCTGCCGTGCATAAGCAAAAACACTTTGGAAACACTTTTTGTAAGTGGACATTAAAATCAAGTGACCAGGTGGGAGGGCAATAGCTACCTGGACAGGAACTAACCACAGAGGCTGAAGATACAAGATTAGAGACACTAGCGTGTGGGGCACTGGCAAGGCTCCAGCCCACATTCACAGACCAGCTCTGGCTGGGAGCTTTCACAGGCATTCCTGGATAGACAAGGACTGCAACCTCCCTACTCTAGTTTCATTTTTGTTGCCTGGATCTGTGCTCAGGGGTCCTGGGATTGTCTTTCAGAATGCTCACAAAGGCAGACTGTTGCTATCCTTGAGTATTGCAAGAGAGAACGGAGGTCTAGCTGGCAGGTCAAGAAACAAAAAACAGCTTAGGAGAGATTGGGTTTATTTTAATTCACAGTTTCAAGTTATAGGAGCTTAAGGAACTAGTCCCCTCCACAGTCAAGAGCACCGAGAGAACGACTCCATACAAACTTACTGCTCAGGCTCCTCTCTCTACTCTTACACAGCCCAGGGAACCGTGCAGTCCACGCTGAGGATGATCTTCCCGCATCAGCTAACATAACAAGACCATCCCCCAGAGTCAGGCCCCTAGGCCAACCTGACCCAGATACCCCACACTGAGAGCCTCAGGTTGTTCTACACTGTATCCAGTTGACAATTAAGTCTAACTATCGCCCTCCTCCAGCTGACGTTCCCTGATACAAAGAACAGAAAACCTGCCAACAGGAGGAAGACTGGAAGGGGAGGGCTCCAAGCTTGCTTCTCACCCAAGGTAATAAGCTCAGAGCACAATCACACTGCAGTACATTCCTGGAGTTCGACAAGAGGAGGCCCTCAGCCTCACTGTAAGACCCTCTCCAACTGGTCCATTTAAGTTCATCACCCAAAATACATATTTCCATGCTTATACAAAGGTGAAAAGTACAGACAGAGACACAGCACGGTGTCACCAACGGTTCCAACCTCTCATGAAATCTGAGAAGCTGTTTTAACATCTCTGGCTTCTCCACGTTTCCTAATCCTGCTGGCAACCTGTTTTAACTGTGAGATGAAAGAGGGTGTGGGTCCTACACACCGACCTGAGAAAACGCACTGACTAATCAGCAGGTGACCCTGGCAGTAGAAAGCTGGCCGGGGAGTGCTGGACAGAGAGGGCAGACCCACTTCTGAAGAGGGCTTTTCTCTGGGTAGAGCAGGGTAGCAGACTGGGACCTCTGCAGTCAACCAGCCAAACAGGTCCAGCAGTGGGAAGGACACCTACTAGAGGAGGAGGAGGAGGAGCTCTGTGGCTACCAGGGGAGAAGCTTGCTAAGTTTCCACACAAGAAGGTAAGAGAGAAGCTTACCCCATGGGCTTCTGCTATTTCAAAACCAGGGACAGAATTCAACAAGATTATGCACATGGAAGTACTTCTGAGTTAATGGTTGTTCGGAGCCTTGTACCTCTGGAGGGTCATGTTACTGGTCCCGGAAGAGACCAGGGGAGCCCCCAGTCACCAAGCACACCACCTCTCTTCCTCACATTGACAGGTGTGGAAGCAGCTTCAGGGACCCATTCTCTACCACATCCCACCAGGGGTGGATGCCTACCACTCAACCTCTCACTCAAAACCCAGCTCACCTTTTACGATAAAGGCATCTTTTACAGAAACAACACAATGTCATGACCCATGGGGACAGACACCCAAGGTTCCCCAGAGTCCCACTGAAGGTCTGGCAAAGGCTGGGGCAAGTGCCACAGGACCACCATTTACAAAAGCAGAAGCCAACACCAGGTCAAAGACGGCCCCACCTCCACCCCATGCACACAGGCATGCATGCTCCACACACACCCGTGGTGGGTTTAATGCACAGTGCAGTTGCCTTTGGCTGTCACCAGAGCCAGAGTGTGTTAGGGAGTATGAAGGGACAACAGTTATCAGCACCATCTGCCGTGGAGGATTGGGAACAGCCAGGAGCTCAATTCCCCCAAAATATGGAACCCAGAAAGCTAGAGGTGAACTCTGTGGATTTTTAAAAACTTTATTATCTTATGTGTATAGGTGTTTGCCTGCATGTATGTCAGTGGACAACTGTGTGCCAGGTACATGCTGTGGGTCCTCTGGAACCACAGTCACAACCGGTTGTGAGATGCCAGGTATTCGAACCAGGGTCCTCTGGAAGAGCAGCCAGTGTTCTTAACTGCTGAAACCTCTCCAGCCCCAAGGGCTCTGCATATATTTATTTAAAGAAGAAAATCACAGCCGGGCGGTGGTGGCGCACGCCTTTAATCCCAGCACTTGGGAGGCAGAGGCAGGCGGATCTTTATGAGTTCGAGGCCAGCCTGGTCTACAAAGCGAGTCCAGGACAGCCAGGGCTACACAGAGAAACCCTGTCTCGAAAAACCAAAAAAAAAAAAAAAATAGAAAATCACACACACACACCCTACTTTCTTCAGATGAACTGAAAACATTAAACACATGCCTGCAGTCCCAGCACTAGAGAAGGTTGAGGCAGGAGGATCACTGGGAGCTGTAAACTGGGCAACACAGTGAAACCATCTTAACTTTTAAAAATTTACAGTGAACGAGAAAACCTGCCTCACTCTGTCAGAAATACATCTCTCCTCTTTCTGCATAGGTAAGACTAGTGATACTAATGCATAATCTAATCTACAATCTAGCTTGCTCTATGCCTTCCTGGAGAAGCCCATCCCAGCCCTTCACGAACTGACTTAAGGGAGGTCATTTTATGCCCTCTGGCTTCAGCCACCCACACATACACTGGACTGGGATGCGTTTTCAATTCCTAGATAAGGCATATGCTCTTCATGCTGTACCACGTATGTTCTACCAATCCTTCTAAGAGCCTTGAGGAGGCTTCTTTTCTCTTCCAAAGTGAAGCTTTTTAAAAAGCACTCCTCATATAGCATTCTGATTCCACTAAGCAAGAGCCAATCAATGGGAAGCCTGCCTGGTACAGCTCACTTTTGTTTTTCTAAAGTCTGTATTACCATTTTTTTTTTTTACAAACTTCTCCACATTCCAAAAAAAAAAGATGAGTTGCTTATAAAATTATAACTCTCTAGCAATCCTCCACTGTCTTGCTATTTACTGAGACATTCTAATTTGTTCATAATCATTTCATCTCCCCACTTTAAAAACAAGGAAACCAACACTCAGAGCTAAAGATGCTCAGGGTGGCGCAGCCAGGCTATAAAGTAACACTGAAATTCTCCGCATTTGCACAGGACCCTAATGAGTCAATGTCAAGTTCCTGACACCGAGAGAGCAACTGTGCCAAATGCTACACACTGGCCAACAAGCCTTACCCTGCAAGGCATGGCGGGAGTGCTAACTGGCAAGCCACTGTCCCAACAGCTTTGCCCACGGAGCTGCTGAAAGATCTCTCTCTCTCTCTCTCTCTCTCTCTCTCACACACACACACACACACACACACACACACACACACACACACACACACACACACACACACACACACACACACACATATATACATACGCACGCACGCACGGCACGCACGCAGGCAACAGAGGTGGGGCTGAGCAGAAGCCACCCAAGCACCAGCAATGCCAGGGATTCAGTAAGCAGAGAGCTAATACGAGTCAACAGTGGGTGCTGCTGCCAGGCAGGCCAACCAAAGGGATCTGCAGCCGCATTCATAGAAGGAAAGTGCCTGGCTCCCTCAGAGTGGACCACACCTGAAGGCTGGGCATGGCTGGACTAACAGGAGGGAGGGCCAGGACTCTGAAGAGAAACAACGGCTGGGGTGGCACTGTGGGTGGCACCTGGAGGCTGGGCGTGTACACCAAGCTCACTTTGCACTTGGAGGGGGCTTAAAAGACCTTCTCATTCCTTTTCTAAATCCAAGACTGAGAAAGCTCTGACTGTCTCCATGAAGGACCACTCAGAACATTGAGGCATGTTAGCAGATTCCACCAACCAGACCACCCAACTCCAAGTCTGTTGGGAGGGAACTCACTGGGAAAATGACAGTGGCATCTTCCTTTACCAGTCATAATAGCTGGGCCATGGCTTTGGCAAGTGACAGTGGATTTAAGATGCTATCATTTCAAGCACCACAAACTTCAGGAAGTCCTTCCTCCCCACACCCCCAACCTGCCCCCACTTCCCCCTTCTGGAGCATCCACTAGAAGAGTGTCTCTCCTGTAAGCATCGTTCAGAATATAAAACCATCTTTCCAAATGTGTCTTCCAAGAGCCTCCAGGCCATGGCTCACCGACCTTTGTGTCCACAGCAAGTAGAGACAGCCCATAAATGAGTAAGTGCACTGAGGTGCTATGGCCTGGTCACACTGAGGGTGTTACTGTGTTTGAGGCCATTTTAGAATACAAGTGTCTGCCCTGAGGGGCTAATAAAAAGGTTTATGACAACAGTTACCACCTTTGTATGCTGAGCAAAGGAATTCTTGATGCTAAGGCCACCAGAGGGGTTTTAATTACAAAGGAGTCATAGTCTGGCCAAGTCCCTGGGTCTCTATGGAAGTGAACCAATGCAGAAGGAAGAAGCTTAGGGGGTATCAGGTCAAAGGTAAGTCCCATCTGTGTGACAAGAAGCCAGGCAAGGCCAGAACCCAGGAAGCAGTAAAAATCCAGAGAGAACAGAAGAACCACAAGTGGGGTCAAATGCCTAGGAGGCTAGAAAGGGAATCTAGTAAAGCGGGTCTAAAGAACTGCACAAACGCTTCAAATCCACAGGGGAGGCGGCCCCTGGCGCTAAACCTCTCATAACTGGGAGGTTTACACTTTTAATTAATTACGGGAGCTAACACTCAGATCTGGGAAGATTAGTGGAAGAGACTAAGAGATGCAATTCTAATAGCTAATAAATCTTTAAATCAATGAGCCATAGTCACTGGTAATTTTTCTTCATCTTTCCTCCCTGAGAGTTCAAACAACAAAGCCAGCATTCGCCTTTTATTTGTCTATGGACATGGTGCATGGTCATATGTCTGTACGTATAAATAAAACTCGAGGTCCATTAAATCACACATCTTTAAAAAAAAAAAAGCATCAAAAAGATCTGCCCTCAGAAGGTAACCCGAGATGGAGAAATTTCTGTGCCTTTTTATGAAAAGGGAAGAGACCTTTTAGGATGCCGGTGTTCCCTTCCCCCACGGCCCTAATGGCTGCAGTTAGCCTCTTCTCAACCTGTTCATTTGTGTACCTGTTTACATCTCTTTAGCACACAGGCACTTTACTCCGTTTGCAATTTTTCATCTCAGAAACACCACTTAAGCCTGTCGCACAAACCTGACAGCAGCAATACATTTTATAAGCCAATTATCCCTGGGGAACAGACAAGAAAACCACCGGCAAGGAGCACGGACGAAGTTCCCGAGGATGGCATTCCCCTGCCAGATGCAAACTGCGCCACATCCTCTCCCTACCCAAGCTGCCCACTCACCTAGTCTCTGCTCCCCGCTCTCAGGCTGCCTCTCCCAGCCGCATCAGAGCTGGAAAGCCTTGTTCTTGGGGAGCAGTGACATGAATGCTTTTTAAAAGACAACAGCTCTGGGTTGGGGAATGCTGGCACCTTTTTTATGAAAAGGCCCCCGCGAGGGTATTTTCATGAAAAATGCTATCCTACGGGGCACAGGAACCACAAAATGAAACTACCATAAATTGAAACTGTCTCCAAATTAAACCCACACGAAGACGCCTTAGAGCCCAAGACAGGAAGGCTGGTTTTTCCCATCTGAAATCCTTACAGTTTAAGAGTTCTCCGTAAGTCTAAAGAATTCCTGCCACCCAGAAACAGATTGTCCGGAGGCCTAAACCGCTCCGGACAATCTGTAACTCATCTAAAGCTCAATTACTGCTGTGTCTTCAGTCATGCCCAAAGATTCCCGAAGGCACCGTCTGCCGCAGCGCCGGGTGCACACTGGGCACCAGCTTGATCAGATCTGACTGGCCCCTTCGGCCAGAGAGGCTCTTTTGGCGGCTGGACTCCCTGCCGGAGATACTGGCGCTGGCCTAGCTTGCCACTGGAACTGGGCCCGGGAGCAACCACCTGTGGGTGTGTGGCCGGGACACAGGCCCTGGCGCTGCCACCCCGGGATGCCCTGCACATCCCACGCACACTGCCACACTGCCGTGTGAGGCAGCGAGTCGGTAAGCCAGTCCAGAGGGGGCTGGGACCAACTCTCAGTACCCCAAGGCCTCTGTCCGTTCAAAGTTGACCCAGCCCGAGAGTTGACTCCCAAGTCACTCCACCCCTAGCGAGGTTGTAAGCCAGGGGGGTCTTTGGGATAGGAGTGGGAGCCATCCATAGGAGATCGGCAGAGGGAAGAAAGAGGCAAAACTGTTGCCTAACCCTCTTCCCAAACTTGGGGCACCTGCTGGGTAGCAGGCAAAGGTTTCTTCTCCAGTGCCTCACTAAGGCCTGACACCAAAAGCGGGATACCTCGGAGCAGCCCTGCGTCGCTTGAAAATTTCGACTCAACCGAGCATCGGAGGGCCAACATTGGCAGGGAATGCTGGCCACCTGCGCCAAGGGGAGGGGAAGTGGGGACAGTGTGCCACGGGGTAGGGGTGAGGCCCACAAACCTAGGTGAGCGCCAAAGAAGCCGCAACCCTGCGGTGCAAGGTGCCAAAGACTGGACCCCGGGGCGTACAGTGGCTGGTGGCCCGGGAGGGTTTCAAGGCTGGGGAGGACTGGCAAGAAGGTGGGGGAGGGGTCCCCGAAGAGCGGCCCAGAAAGCTTCCCAGAGGGGAACACTAGGGCAGGAGGGCTCTGCCCCACGGGGCGCAGGCTGCCAGTGCCCCGCACGCGCCGCGTCACTCACCGGCAGGTCCACGCTCACTTCGGTTCCGTCGAGCAGAAAGACACGGCAATAGAGGGTGGCCTTGGCAGCTCCAGAGGCGGAGATGTGCACAGCCGCGCCGCCCGTGAGCAGGGGCCCGCCGCCGGCCGGGAACACGCTGCCCCCGGGCGCGGCAGGCAGCACCGAGGAGCTGGCGGCGGCGGCCGGGCCCCCTCGCGGCCCCCCGTCGCGCTCGTCCCCCAGCCTGGCGGCCCCGCGCCCCGCCGCGCCCCGCGCGTAGCGCTGCATGGAGCGGCGGCCAAAGGTCCGGCGCAGGA
>CAJQZJ010032188.1:3608382-3721659 GCA_907164525.1 Lophiomys imhausi | reverse complement strand
GTTATGAAGTAGCAACGAAAGGGTCTCAGCATTAGGAAGGTTGGGAACTGCTGCTCCAGAAGCAAGGAAGGTAAGGAGTGAGTTCTGCTCTAGAGAGTCTAAAAGGAATGCAACACTGAGTTCAGCCTATAGGATCCACCTCAGCCTCCGGAATGGTAAAATAATACTTTCATTGTGTTTTAAGCCACTGTATTTGCAGTTCTTTGTGTCAGTCAAGTAGGAAGTAAGGCAGACACCCCATGTGATGTCACTTTGGAGCATTACAGCTTTCAAAGCCACCCATCTTGTGAGCATCATCTGGGTGTGTGCTTCTGCAGAGCCTCTCTCCAGTTGAACTCCAGGCTCCATTAAGATAAGAGTTTTTCTTATTCATCTGTGCATCCCCACCCAGCACCAAGCCCATGCTGGGAAGTAGTAAGCCCTCATCAAATGCTTGTTAATGTCCACAAGATGCCACTTCCTCTTCCTAGTGATACTGTAAAGTACACATTGTTATTTTTTTTTTTTTTTTTGGTTTTTCGAGACAGGGTTTCTCTGAATATCTCTGGCTGTCCTGGACTCGCTTTGTAGACCAGGCTGGCCTCGAACTCACAAAGATCCGCCTGCCTCTGCCTCCCAAGTGCTGGGATTAAAGGCGTGCGCCACCACCGCCCGGCAACATTGTTATTTTTTCTTAGAGATGAGGAAAACGAAGGTGAGTATGGCCTAGATTCCTGCAAGTGCAACTCCAGATCCAATGGTTACTTACAGTATCATCCTGAATTGTAAGGTGATTCCTATATGTCAGGCCCTGCCCCTAACAGATCCAATTCCATTTAGTTCTTACATGGAGGAGATACAAATAAGTATCTAGGTTTTCCTTTGCTAATAATTATTCCTTTCTAATTTTATTCTTTCTATAACATTCGTTGAGGTTATTATGTGATACAAAGTCTTTTCTTTGGCAAATGTTGCATATATATCAGCTTAATCTGTCATGGGTGTGTGGATATGTTCATGCGAGCACATGCCAGAGATCCACTTTAGGTGACATTCCTCAGACAATGCCCACTAGAAACACTGTCTCACTGTCCCCACTTTCTGATTAGGCTAGGTCGGCAGGCAAGCAAAGCCGAGGGATCCACCTCTCACCATCTCCCCAATACTGGAGTTGCAAGTGCTGGCTACCACTGCCAGCTTTTTACATTTTCTTTAATGTGAGTTCTGGAAATCAAACTCAGGTCCTGAGCAAGCAAACACTTTACCAACCGAGCTCTCTCCCCAGCTCCCAAATGTCTGTTTAATCTTTCACACAGTGGACAGCTGTGGCTTCTACCAACCTGATGTCCATTTTCCTTGTTCAAATTACCATACAGAACTATTCTGTCCTGACTCAAAGGCTTAAAGGTCTAGAACACTGGTTCTCAACATTCCTAATGTTGTGACCCTTTAATACAGTTCCTCATGTTGTAGTGACCCTCCCTCAAGCATAGAATTATTCAGTTGCCACTTAATAACTATAATTTTGCTAGTTATGAATCGTAATGTAAATATCTGATGTGCAGGATATCTAGAGAAGTGACTTCTTTGTGAGGAGGTCATGACCCACAGGTTGAGAAGCACTGGTCTAGAAGATGCTGACCCCCATCTTCTGTTTCAGGTATGGGTCACAAGAGCAGGCATGGCCAATCACAGGACTGCATTCACACCAGAGCTCTGTCACTGGCTGAGGAATGTGCAGGCCAGTGGGGGTTGGCTCTGGAGCTCAGGCAGCTGTTTCTTTCCGTTGGAATTGCTGAAGCATCTGTTGCCTTTGCGCTGCTTCTTATGGGCCCACTTTGACATCATATGGAGAAAGCCTGAGGAAGGGCACAAGGCAGTGTCAAGAGAAACAGGAAACAGATTTCTGATGAAATCTGTTCTAGCCACCTAGATCTGGCCATTGCCCGAAGCTCGCCCTACCTCCTGCAATACACAGTTTGAAGAGAAAGAAGATGGTGGTAGAATAAGATGTACGTATATAAATATACAAATATATAAATCACGCAGCCCAATTTAAGGGCAGAATCAAGATTGGGGTGCTTTCCCAAGTGCTGGGTCTTCCCTTCCCTCCTCTGTTCTCTTTCTTGAGCTTGGGACATAAACTTTAAATGTGCATTCAATTTGTTCATGCTCTGAAGGACTTGGCTCCAGGCAAATAATGAGCATCTCCAGTCTCTGAATTGTGAGGAGCTGAATGAGCAGCTATAAGTAACTTAAGCTCTTAATCCAGAAGTAGAAGGGACAGAAACACCCAGGTGTCTGCCACTGAGTTCCAAATATGTTGCGGCCAATCTTTTCCTTCTACTCCACATCATTTTGGGACCTCTGCCTCAGCATCTAAGCCCTAGATCCCCATTACAAACACCCATTGTCTAGCCCTCGGTCTAGACAGAGAGATCACATCTGGAAGGAAGTGCTGCCTTTTCTTTGCCTGCTGGTGGCCTGAGTATGGGTTCCCTAACTGAGGAGCCATGTCTTCCCTGAAGGTTATGTAGGCTACATTGGGGAAACACCCGTAGCTCTGATAAGTTGGTTCCTCTAGCCAAACCCAAGGAACTTAGAGAGTGAGAGAGGGCATTTATTATAGTGCCTGCTCACTCTGTGACTTCCCTGCCTCCATCTCCAATATGCCCTGCCCTCTGGTCACCCAAGCTAGGCTCACTCCTACTGGACTCCTCCTGGACATCGATGGTGAGATCTGCAGTCCCATACTGATGTGTGACTTTTGCTGAGGAAGACATGAACAAATGTCTCTCATCCTAGAAAAGGTCCTCATGACCGACTAAAAGAAGTGATTCCACCCCAGTCTAGCTTGGTAGACCAGTTAGTTTATTGGGGTTGCTTCCAGGATTTTCAAAGGCAGCTGCATCACTGAAAGCCACCTCAGTTCAGGTAACAACTTGTGAAAACTGCATCCCTGGAGCTCTCCACCCAACCCCAGTTTCCTGCATATAACTTCCTGAGTACAGAAGCCTTGTAAAGTTGCCTTAGCTTTCTGAGTCTTGTGAGGTGCCCTTCTCCTTCTAAGAGGGAGTGTTTTAGTCTACAGAAAATAGCCTACGCAACATTTACTCCTTCTTAGAATATTTTTTGCCTTTTCTTCTTTTCCAGCCATCTTTTCCAGCCATCAGTGCTGTCCAATAGAATTTTCAGCAACAGTAGAGTCTGGGGTGTGTGTGTGTGTGTGTGTGTGTGTGTGTGTGTGTGTGTGTTATACGCAGGGGGAGCACATGCTGTGAGTACAAATAACATGCACATATGTGTAGAAGCCAAAGAGGAACATTAGGCACCCTGCTTTCTCACTCCATCTTATTCTCTCAAGACAGGGCCTCTCGTTGAACTGAATCTTGATGTTTTTCAGCTAGACTGGCTGACCAGCAAGCCCCCAGGATCTAGCTGCCTCCTTCCCCAGCCCATCCCCTGAGGTAGAGTTACAGATGTGTGCTGCCAAGCCCTGGCTTTCCATGTGGGAACTCAGGTCCTCTTGCTCATGTAGCAAGGACTCCTACCTATGGTCATTTCCTCAGCCCCAACTAAACAAAAGTACCACCTTTTTTTTTTTTTGTCTCTCTCTCTTCGTTTTTGTGGACAGGGTTTCTTTTTTTTTTTTGGTTTTTCGAGACAGGGTTTCTCTGTGTAGTTCTGGCTGACCTGGACTCGCTTTGTAGACCAGGCTGGCCTCGAACTCACAATGATCCGCCTGTCTCTGCCTCCCAGGTGCTGGGATTAAAGGCGTGCGCCACCATGCCCGGCTGTGGACAGGGTTTCTTTATGTAACAGTCCTGGCTGTCCCGCAACTCTCTTTTTAAACCAGGTACCACCATGCCCAGCCCACCTTTTTTTTTTTAGTTATTTAGTATGAGTGTGTGTGTGTGTGTGTGTGTGTGTGTGTGTGTGTGTGTGCAGGCATGAATATGCATTCTCACTAACATATGCCACAACATGCATTTGAAGTCAAAACACAACTTCAGAGAAGCTGATTCTCCCTTTCTACCTTATAGGTTCCAGGGACTAAACTTACATCATCATTCCCAGTGAGCCATCTTGTCAGCTCCTACCAGCCATTTTTTTGTTTGTTTGTTTTGAGACAGTTTCTCTGTGTAACAGCTCTGGCTGTCCTGGGCTTACTTTGTAGATCAGGCTGGCTTCGAACTCACAGTGATCTGCCTGCCTCTGCCTCCCAAGTGCTGGGATTAAAGGCGTGCGCCACCACCGCCCGGCTTGCTACCAGACATTTTAAAATGACCACTGAGCACTGGGAAGTTGCTAATATGACTAAGGTACTAAATATTAATTTGATCTCATTTAAATTTAAATAGTCACAAGTAACTTGGTCATTCTGTTGTCCAAAGCAGGCTTACACAGCACCATACCCTGTCATCTTTAGATGAAATAACTTCCCTTGCCTTTGATCCACTCCCATTGGAAGGATCTATATCCAGGTAGTTACCCTTTTTGCTGGATTTCTGCTGGCTGGCATCAGCCTTCAGATGCCTGACCAATTCATAAGATACAAAAATCCTGCTATCAAATCACTTAGCCATAGTGGGGCAGGCCTCTAACCTCAGCTATTTGGGAGGCAGGGGCAAGAAAATTGTAAGTTTAGTCTGATCTGGGCAACTTAGCTTTGCTTCAAAAGAAAAACGGCTAGGCCTCCAATATGCAAGGGCCTGGGCTTAGCATCCAGTACTGAAAAAACAAGTGTCACTTTAAAAAAAATCACATACCTAGCTGCTGTCAATGCAGTCCAAAACAAGGTGATGCTTATTTGGGGGAGGCTCTCAGCACCTGGGCTGCTGCTGCTGGGTGATGCTTTAGAACTGTGTTACAAATCAGAGCTCCCAATGGAAGCTGCATTCATGTCAAGGGGCCAGAACTGGGCGTAGCTAACATTACACAACCAATGGGTAGAAGACACAAACACGGAGTCAACCTTCCCTATCCGGCTCCACTGCAGGCTTATTCAAGTTCTTATTCGAGCCAAGGAGAGAAAGAAACTGGAGGAAGAGAAGGAGGTAGGTAGAGTCAGATGCATTGCACAGAAGCACTGACAGGTACCAGGTCTACAAAGAGCCCGGGAAGTACACATGCTAGGCACCCTGTGAATGACTGTGGTCTACTGTACAGTGTGACTGAGGTATGCTAGCAATTGGGAGTGTAGACGGCAGATCCAGACCACTTGAACATCTTGGCATCAAAGGGAGGCAGTGAAGGGTCTGAAAAGACCAGGAATGCCCAGTGTGGTGGCACATGCCTTTAATCCCAGCACTCTGGAGACAGCGGCAGGTGGATCTCTGTGAGTTCAAGGCCAGCCTGGACTACAGAGTGAGTTCCAGGACAGTCAGAGCTGTTACACAGAGAAACCTTGTCTTGAAAAAACAAAAACAAGCCGGGCAGTGGTGGCGCACGCCTTTAATCCCAGCACTTGGGAGGCAGAGGCAGGCGGATCTTTGCGAGTTCGAGGCCAGCCTGGTCTACAAAGTGAGTCCAGGACAGCCAGGGCTACACAGAGAAACCCTGTCTCGAAAAACCAAAAAAAAAAAAAGAAAAAACAAAAACAAAACAAAGCACAGTTTACAAGGCTGATACATTTTAGATCGTAACAATGTGGAAGAGGTGATTTTCTAAAAGACAAATGGGGGCAGGGTACTTAAGGGTCAGCAATGGGGTTTCCTGAAGCTGGAGGGAAGACTAGCTACAGGATGTGGGTGGGGCTGGACACTGACAATCAGAGATGCCCTGTTTTTCATTCCCAAGGGACTAACAAAAAGGATAACACTGCTGTATTCCTGCAGAGATTTATGGCTTATTAAGGGCTGCCACAGAAACTTATTACCGGGCTTAATTACCCTTCCCACCCCTCCCCCATCCCAACAGGGAGGTGTCTCCTGAGGAAACCAGGGCTCAGAGCAGCAGTGGGTGCCCCAGGTCACACAACTACCAAGCAGCAGAGGGCTGGCTTGGGAGTCCTTCAGTCCCACAGCCATATGTCTGGGCCTCCCTCCCTCCCTCGTGGCCTCTCTATACTGAAACCAGGCTTTTCCAGGGGCCACACCCAGCTCCTCCCGAACTGACTCATTGGGAGGGGACAGGGGCCAGTTCTTTGCTCCCCAGAGCCAGTTTCTGGCCTGGAAGGCACCGCTCTCTCTTCAGCTCCTGCTCTGTAAATGCCCGCCCTTCATCTTTCCAGCTTTGTATTCTCTATTGTCTAAGCGGCTAGAAATAAAGGCAGGTGTTCTGGTGAGACTAAATGGAGCCACTGCAGGACAGTCTTGCCCTGTCACTCCCTGCTCTGCCCTTGGGAGTCCCAAGGGACGAAGCCTCTGTGGGCTGCAGCAACCAGATACACTGTGATGTTTGTCTGCAGCTGCCCAGTACCCTTCTCCAGTCCCTGACCTTTCCTTTGCTCTGGGCTCTTACCTCCTCCGGTCAGTAACTGGTAGAAGAGCTGAGGGAGGCGAGGTGTGGGTGTGAGGAACAGAGGGCCACATTCTTGAGTGCCATTTTTCCTTTACGCTTAGTGACCTGGCTCACAGGTAAACTTGGCCTCACCCTGATGCTGGCATCCAACCCATCAGATTAATGTTCTCTCCTCTTAAGACCAGCTGAGAGGTGGGCAGGAGTTCTTGCTGCTGTGGGGAGTTGGGCATGGCCTTTCTGTCAACAGCTGAGGCTAAGTTAGAAACAGTCATCTCGCCAGGCGGTGGTGGCGCACGCCTTTAATCCCAGCACTTGGGAGGCAGAGGCAGGTGGATCTTTGTGAGTTCGAGGCCAGCCTGGTCTACAAAGCGAGTCCAGGACAGCCAGAGATATTCAGAGAAACCCTGTCTCGAAAAACCAAAAAAAAAAAAAAGAAAGAAACAGTCATCTCTCCTTCTTCCTTCATTCTCCAACTTCTATCTACCCACCCCCAGCACTTTCAACACCTTTGCTTGACTTCCTGGACCGCTGGACCACCTCCTCCCTGTGTTCTCTCCCCTCTAACTTATCTGTTGTCCACGTCTCTTCCTTTCCCCCAGGGAAATGGACCAATTCATTCTCCCACTTACAGTCACACAACAGAGCTGGTACAAGGAACACCAGTAAAGATGGCAGACTTGTGGTCTAGAAGGGGGACCTAGGCTGCATGATGCCTACTGGACAAAAGCCACATGAGAATTTTCCACAGGCCTGAATTTCCTAGGGAGACTGAACACAGTTTAAGACAGGGCTCACCCCATCCTTGGAGACCTGTCTTTAGATGGGGAAAGGGCTTCTTAGTCTGATGATGTTGCTATGGGCATGGCTCTGCCATTCACTCCCACACTAAACTCTTAAAGTCTTGCTTTTCAGTCACACCTAGATACCTTCCCGGTCATTATTCATGAATCTGGGCCTTCTCAAATACTGTTTCTCTTCTTCCCACAGTAAACTCTCATTCACCTTTGGGGACCTGGGTAAGCCTGTTCTATAAAGCCCTTTCTGACCCTAACCATTGTCAGTACTGTGTACACAATACATCCCATCTGGATGTAGATTAGGTCACCATTTTAAACTAAGAGGTAGCGGTGGTCAGCAGTCACAGAGTGTGAGGCTTGAACTAGTACAGAGAAGAAAGGAGGAACCTCCCACCCACCACCGTCCTGGGGTGATGCATGGGCTTCGAGAGGTCAGGCAGGCAGGTGTGAGGTGAGTCCGTGCTCTCCTCCTCAGTGGCTGCCTACCCTGTTTCTACTCAGATCAAGATGACTTGGGTAATTAGCTTTTTTTTGGCAACATGACACAAGCTGGGGACATCTGGAAAGAGGGAACCTCAATTGAGAAGATACGTCTGAGTCCATTACATTGTCCTGGAGACAAGTCTTTTGGGGCATTTTCTTGATTAATGATTGATGAGGGAGGGCCCAGACTATTACAGGTGGTGCCACCCCTGGGTATGTGGTCCTGTATAAGAAAGCAAGCCAATGCTGGATGTGGTACTGCACACCTTTAATCCTAGCACTCTGGGGGCAGAGTTAGTTGGAGCTTTGTGAGTTTGAGGCCAGCCTGGTCTACTGAGGGAGTTCCAGGACAGCCAGGACCACATTATGAGACCCTGTCTCAAAAACAACAGCAAAAACAAAAAAGCAAAAATTAAAACAGAGAGAGAGAGAAAGAAAGAAAGAAAGAAAGAAAGCCATGGAGAGCAAGACATTTCTCCATGGCATCTAATTTTAGTTCCTGTCTCCAGATTCCTGCTTTAGGTTCCTGCTCTGACTTCCTTTCATGATGGACTGTAAGAATAAGAGGAAACAAACCCTTTCCTCTCCAAGCTGCTTTTGGTCTTGGTGTTTATCACCACAATAGAAACCAAAGTAGAAGCAGGGCTTTGAAGGGGAAGCTCCTCGAATTTATGTCTTTATTCCCTGTTGAGTTCAGGCCTCATGGAGGGAATACCTTCAGCATGGGCAGGCTTGAACCTGCCACGTATCAATGAGCCTGGGGGGGAGAGGTGGAGGGAATCAAGCCCGACTGTGAATGGGGAAGTGTTGTGTTCCAGAAATTTCAGTTGTTGGCTGCCTGATTCTGTCTGCTCCCTACCTTTTTCATGCCCTCCTCTAAACACCAGTGTCTAGAGAGGGACTGCAAAGTCTATGCACTTATCTTTGGTAGAGCTCTTTCCTCCTACTCCCTTACACACACACACACACTGACCCAGTGGTTCCTAAACAGGTCTGTTTCCAAAGTCAGGCAGTGAGGGTGGGCATCAGAGTCTGGGTCAGAAGCATTAGTGGCAGGCAACATATGAATTCTGGCTGTGCCACTCATTGACTGTATGACCCTGAGCACAGAATGTGAGCCCTTTCTACTGAGTTTCTTGTCTGTTACAGGAGTATGATAATAATATTGACCTCACAGGTCTTCTGTGGGTGTTTAACGACGCGAGGCACGTAAACTATGTTTTGTAAGTACCCAGTAAATGGGAATTGTTATTGTTAGCGTTACTGGTTGTGTTATTATCGATAATTTTATATCCATTAAAAACATAGGAGCCTTCTGGGTTGGAGCCTGGCTGGCCTGGCAGGAGGCCCAGGGGAGGAAGGGCACACACATAGGCAGGCCAGCACAAAGATTAGCAGTTCAGGACCTTGGGTCTGAGATGGGTGTGGTAAGAACCAGCTACATGGGGGCTGAGAGAAAAGAATTGAGAAAGGGAACAAATATACAGTGGGAGAAGTAGGGGGAGCAGAAAGAAGGACAAAGAGCAGGGTGGGAAGGGGGGTTTGTAGGCTGTGGCTAGCTGAGCCAGCTCCAAGGAACAGAAGCCTACAAACCGGTCTGGGCAGTCCCAAGCCAGGCTGTTTGGGCTGGCATCCAGAGAGGGAGCAGCTTGGCCTAGCACAGCAGCCCTTGGGTGCTGCCTGAGGCCTCTGCTACCTGGGAGGTGCTGTCAGGGGTCCCACCCCACCCTTCTGGCTCTGGGAAGGAGACAATGAATGCTTTAGATACAACTGCAGCCCACACTCTATTACAGATTTACCTTCTCACCTATCATTCCTCAGAGCCATTCTTGAAGACCTTTTCCAGCAAGGGTAGAAGGTGCCAGGGTCCCAGGATCACTCAATATGAAAGGAACAGTCTCTTTAGCAAACTGTGCCAGGAAAACTGTCATATACCATATGCAAAAACTGACTCCAAATGAGTCAGTGGTCTAAATGTAAACACCGAACCTTAGTAGAAAACACATCGACTGAAGATGTTCTCGACACCAGATTTGGCAATGATTTTTTGGATAGGACACCAGAAGTACATGCTAAAACTAGCAACAACAGAAAAAGAAATTAGATCACATTAAAATGATAAACTTTGGGCTGGAGAGATGGCTCAGCGGTTAAGAGCACTGGCTGCTCTTCCAGAGGTCATGAGTTCAATTCCCAGCAACCACATGGTGGCTCACAACCATCCATAGTGAAATCTGGTGCCCTCTTCTAGCCTGCAGATATACCTGCAGACAGAACACTGTATACATAATAAATAAATCTTTAAAAAAAATGATAAACTTTTGTGTATCAAATGATACTTTCAAGCAAGTGAAAAGACAGCCTAGAGAAGAAAAGAAATATTTGCTTCATAAGAAATAAACACCCAGAGTACCTACATGATAAGAATATATGTAGATGCCCTTATACCTTTGTATATTGGTACAAAATTAGTAGTTTATTTGGCTAAAGTGGTATTGACCATTGTTTATTGTGCAAAAATAAGATTGTATTGGATTACATCGGTATTGATCTTTATATATTGATACAAAATTAAGATTATAGTTGGCCACAATGGTATTGACCCTTGCATATGGATGTAATATTAAGATTATATTGGGCTACATAGGCATTGATCTTGGTATATTGATACATAATTAATATATTTAACCACAATTGAATAGATCTTTGTATATTGATACAAATTTAAAGGTAATGCTTCCCAATGGTATCATACCTAGAGATGCTTGAAAATAAAATGTGAGGCTCTGACCTCTTGATACCAACCGTCTAAAACGGTCTAGGATAGTTAAAACAAACTCCTAGTCATGCAAACATGTCTCTTTGTTGGCTACTATGACAGTCTATCACAGATATTCTCTAAACTACCCAGTAATCAAGTTGCTAAGAGACAAGCAACATTTGCTTATCTAAATACAAGAGATGGATAGGGCATCTTCAAAAACCCCTAGAGATCTGCAGAATATGGCATTCAAAGATGTTATCTTAAATCAAGATTTTTTTTTGATATCGAGACATATCAGCGCCTGACAGCACCCCCTATTCTACTCCAAGTAGAAGATAAGCATCGAAGAACCTCCACTGTAAGATGGTTGAATTAGTGGCAAGCCTTTCTCTTGGCATGAAAAAACCCCTTGCACCAACTGCAGACAGACTGCTGTCCAAAAAGGACAAAACTTGGTAGCAGGGAAGTCGACAGCCTAACTCTGCCAAGACAGGGTAGATAAGTCCTTCATAATCCCTGCTCTACAACAAATGTCTGTCAGAGAAACAGGACCCAAAGGCTGAAGATTGATGCTGGAATGTATGGAGAGAAAATGGGAACTGTCCAGGCAGTCATTGGTATGTTCTTTCTTAGTTTTGGAAGCTGCAGGCTCTGCACTTCCTATATAAGCAAATATATTTATCCCTCTCAGGTCTCTGAGGTGGTTGAAGAATAGACAGCTAGAGTCTTATAGTTAAATTTTGAACTGTTTAGGAATCAAGAGGGTGTTATAGATCTAAGAAGATACTCTTAAAAGTATGTTGCAAGATAGTATGAATGTTGAGTCACATATAGACCTTTAAACTCATGGAGTTGGTTAGATAGTAGAATGTTAAAGTCAGGGGCCAAATATGTATAAACTGGACATTGGGAAGGTATACTGGGCCAATTTACTCTCATAAATGTGGCATATTTATATCTATTGTTTTGTATAATACTTACTGTTATAAGAGAAGGAACCAGCTGTTGGACTGAAAGGGGAAACTTCTGGGGGGAAGAGGGTGGAAGGGCGGGATAGGAAGGGGGAATAGGGAGGGGTTTGTTACTGAGATGTAACTTGAAGAAAAAAAAATAAAGTATTAAAAAAAACAAAAAAAAAGAATATATGTAGAGGTTAGAGAAAGGGCTCAGCAGTCAAGAAACATTTAACTGCTTCCAGAGGACCAGAGTTCAGGTCCCAGCACCCACATGGCAGCTCACAACTGTCTGTAGCTCTGTCCCAGGGAATCTGGTGCCCTTTTCTGGCCTCCAAGGGAGTCAGACATCCAGGTGATGCATACACATGTGCTTCAGAAAAAAAAAGTATATATAAAGAACACTTAAAATTCTAAACAGTGCCGGGCGTGGTGGCGCACGCCTTTAATCCCAGCACTTGGGAGGCAGAGGCAGGCGGATCACTGTGAGTTCGAGGCCAGCCTGGTCTACAAAGTGAGTCCAGGACAGCCAGGGCTGTTACACAGAGAAACCCTGTCTCGAAAAACCAAAAAAAAAAATTCTAAACAGTAGCTGGGAGGTGGTGGCACACCCCTTTAATCCCAGCACTTGGGAGGCAGAGGCAGGCGGATCTTTGTGAGTTCGAGGCCAGCCTGGTCTACAAAGTGAGTCCAGGACAGCCAGGGTTACACAGAGAAACCCTGTCTCGAAAAAACAAAAAAAAAAAAAATTCTAAACAGTAGAGCACTACATGTAACCCACACACTCTCTCCTGCAGTATCATCCCTAAGTTGTACATAATACCTAATAAAATATAGGTACCATATGAATAGTTATGCTGAATTGTTTAGCGAATAATGGCAAAAAATGTTTATACATGTTAAGTAACACATGCTTTTTTTCCCTAAAAATAAAAAACAGCTTTTGGGGATACTGAGGTGAAGCCCAGGGCCTTGTTTGTTCTAAGTATGCACTCTGTCTTTGAGCTGTACCCACTCTGAGTATATTTTGTCCCAACGTGGTGGCCACGAGGACCAACTGTACCTCTTTTTTTTTTTTTGGTTTTTCGAGACAGGGTTTCTCTGTATAACAGCTCTGGCTGTCCTATACTCACTTTGTAGACCAGGCTGGCCTCGAACTCACAGAGATCCGCCTACCTCTGCCTCCCAAGTGCTGGGATTAAAGGCGTGCGCCACCAACGCCCGGCTCCAACTGTACCTCTTTTCAAACATTTCATTCACACATAGTTTTAAGAAAATAGCATTAAAAAAACTTTTTATTGATTCCTTGTGGATTTCACATCATGCACCTCAGTCTGTTCATCTTCCTGTCCCCTCAAATCCACCCTTCACCCTTGCAACCTCCCCCACAGAATTAAACAAACAGCAACAACAAAGCATAAAAACCATCTCATCATGAAATCTGCAGTATGTCACAGTGTGTCCCACACTGTATCCCTCTGTCCGCACATCTTTATTTGCATGTGTTCATTGCAATGAATCATCAATCTGACCAGAGATCTCTGGCTTCTATAAAACCATCAGTACTGGATGCTTACCCAGTCACCCCGTTGCTGCCCTGTGTCATGGAGATCCTACAGCCCTGGATGAGCAGGACTTGTCTCTTCACAGGTAATATAGATTTTCGGGTGGGCCATCTCTGTGGCCTGGGTCTGGAGGCCAGCACACCAGCTCTCTCTTATGTGCACCACCAGGGTGAACTCTCCAGCACTTCACTAGCTAGGCCACCCAATGCCACCATCTGCAGGAGGCGGGGTCAACTCTCAGCTCTCATTCCCTTGGAGCTGGCTCACCTGCACTCACTTCCTCTGGCCTGACTCACCTATGCCTTCACCATTAGGGACAGCTCCACTGGGTTGCCCAGGTGAGGTGCAGAGCCTGCTCTCCTGAATGCTACGGCCAGTGAAGGGGCAAGGCTAGCTCTCCTGCTTTCATGGCCCCAGGGTCAGCTCTTCCTACTGCCTCACGTGGCGAGTGGTGATAGGGAGGAGGGTAACCCCCTCAGGTTACCTCATGGCAGATGAGTGGGAGGGCCTGCTCTCCCACACTCTTGACTGGTTTTCCTGTGACCCCACCATCAGAGTCAGCTCTGCTGTGCTGTCCAGGAGAGGTGCAGGGTCTGCTCCCCCAAGTGCTGCAGCTGGTGAGGGGTAGGGCTAGTTCTCCCAAGCTCAAGACCAGAGGTGGAGAGGGGCAGGGTGGGGGGAGTCACCTCTGCCCCTGTGACAACCCACTTGGTAGATCAGTGGCAAAATTAGCTCTCTCACACTCGTGACCTCACCTAAACCCCTGCCACAAGAGCCAGCTCCACTATTCTGCCTAGGCAAGGTGCGGGCCCAGTTCTCTGGAGTGCTGCCAGCCATGAGAGATGGGGTCAGCTCTCCTGAACACTGCATCTAGGGAGGGGCAGGGCCAGTTGTGCACAGCACCTGGATATCCATGTGTTCCCCTGCGTCTGCCCAGACCAGGAAGTCTCCATGTTTTCTAGTGGTAATATGAGCCATGAACATTGACATTGGCCCCTGCCTCTGCATAGCCACTGACCCAGAGATGGCCCTCAGCAGCAGCTCAGGCTGGGACCTCACCATGGCCCCAGGTGTGAGGGCTGGCCACTCATAACAGACTGCTTCTCTCCATCCTCAAGTCTCCAGTTCCATCTCTCTTCAGAACGCTCAAGCTCCTCTACTTTTTCTCTTGCATCTGACCACCACATACTTACACATTGTGGTGTCTTCCGCTGCAGGGTGGGCACATGGCTGGTGGGCCCCTGGGTGACATCCTGTATCCATGCTACGTGGAGTGACAGGCAGGCAGGTGTCTATGGCTCACCTATGCCATTCGCTGGAGGGCAGGTCTGTGGATGGCATTGGCAGGCCACAGGTCTCTGTTGTCTTCCTCCTGTGCTGTGCTGCCAGGATTTGATTTGATTTTTGTGAGTCCTAGGCATAAGACAACTTTGGCCAGCAATCCAGGCATCAAGCTATAATGAACAAAGGAATGCCATCTGCTCTGCCCCTGACTGAACAACACCAACAAGGTGTCTCTTTGCCATTGCTGGGGGGGGGGGGTGCCTGAAAATAGCATTCTTTAAGCAAAGCAAAAAAAGTGTGCTATGAACATTTTAAATATAATAAAATATAATAAAAACACAACAATGTAGGCCAAAGGGTAATCTATAATATATACATATTCTCTAACTTTTTTATCTATTTATTTATCTACTTATTTTGGTTTTTCAAGACAGAGTTTCTCTTCCTAACAAACAGAGCCCTGGCTGTCCTGACTCCCTTTGTAGACCTGGCTGGCCTCGAACTCACAGAGATCCGCCTGCCTCTGCCTCCCGTGTGCTGGTATTAAAGGTGTGTGCCACCATGCCCAGCATTCTAACAATTTTTTAAAATTTATTTATTTTTTCAAGTGACATCTTGATCAAAGTCCCCTTCCTCCTCCCCTCCAGGTCTCACCATCCCTCCCTCTTCTCCACTCCTTCCTCTCCTTCCCCTCAGATGAGGGGAGCTCTAATATATCGGCCTTCCTCAGTTCATCAGTCACATGAGGGCTAAGAGCTTCCTCTTGTACGGGGGTCTGATATAGCAGCCCAGCTTCTCTAACTTTTAAAAGCTTTGTTATCTTATATATATGGATGTTTTACCTGCATGTGTGTCTGTGTACAGTGATACAATGCCCTCGGAGGCCAGAAGAAAGCATAAGATCCCCTGCTAGGGGCCATGTGGGTGCTGGGAGTTGAACCCAGGTACTTTGGAAATGCAACCACTCAGGGCTCTTAACCACTGAGCCATCTCAGGCGGAGGCCTGGTACTCTATAACTTTAAATCAGTGAAGAATGGCCTGTGCAGCTTGACATTCTTGCCCTTGGACATGTATATTTTGTTGGTAGTAGAGGTTAAGAAAAATAAACAAATGATAATAAGGTGTGTGTGTGTGTTTATTTTCTTCTTTTTTTTAAAACTAAATACAAATGAGGTTGTTCTGACATGCCCTAAGGTATCTTTGCTTGTTTTTTTTTTTATTGTTTTTTTCCGTGTTAGAGACTGAACCCAGGGCCTTGGACATGCTAGGCAAGTCTCACTATTAAACTATATCCTACCCCTCTTTTAGTTTTTTTTTTATTTTAAAGCAAAGTCTTATTAAGTTGCCCATGCTGGCCTTGAACTGCTTCCACTTCTGAATGCAGCACCTAAGAGATGACAAGCTTGCGCCAGGCCTGGTTTTGTTTTGTTTTGCTATTGAGACAGTGTGTTGCTATACAGCCCAGGCTGGCCTTGAACTCATGATCTTGCCTCTACCTCCAGAATGCTAGCATTATGTGTATAATGTGCTATGTGCTATGCCACCAAGCCTGACTCCTTTTTCTTTCTTCTTGTTTTTTTTTTTTTTTTTTTTTTTGGTTTTTCGAGACAGGGTTTCTCTGTGTATCCTTGGCTGTCCTGGACTCACTTTGTAGACCAGGCTGGCCTCGAACTCACAAAGATCTGCCTGCCTCTGCCTCCCAAGTGCTGGGATTAAAGGCGTGCGCCACCACCGCCCGGCTTCTTTCTTCTTTTTAAACCAGTATTGGGGACCAAACCCAGGGTCTAATGTATTCAAGGCAAATGCTTTTCCACTGAGCCATCTCAAGCCAAATGGTATTCCCAGTGCTGATAATGCTGGGGTGAAACAGACATGCCCCGTTAATCAATGATACTAGGCTTATACAACCTAATAGAAGGCAACATCCAGCAATAAACAGAAAGATAAGTGCCTCTTAGGTTTAGTAATACCTATGGCAGCAATCTAAGAAAGTATTGAATAGGAAACTGACTCTGAAGTACCAAGTCCCACCAATCGATCAATAATAGCACAGCACAAGCTGCATCAGATGGCAAAGCCTCTAGTGGGAGGGATAAGCTGAGGTAGAAGTGTCCTGTCTAAAGTGGTTAAGTATATATTAAATTAAATCAGGTGGACAGTCATATATTTGAATAAATTGGGGGATTTAAAAAAAAATACAAGGTCTCAGACTCTATCCAATGTGTATAAAATCAACTTCCAGCCCTTCTAACCCTGTCTTTGCTAGGGTTTCTATTGCTGTGATGAAACACCATGACCATAAAACTGTTAGGACACACTTGATCACTGAGTGAAATCACAGTAGGAACTCAAGACAAGAACCTGGAGGCAGGATCTGAAGTGAAGGCCTTTGGAGGAAAGCTGATTACTGGCTTCTTTCTATGGCTTGTTCAGTTAGCTTTCTTACATACCACAGGACTGCCTGTCTGGGTGGCATCTGTCAAGAAAATGCCCTACAGACTTGCCCACAGGCCAACCCTATGGAAGCATTTCCTCGACTACAATCCCTTCTTTCCAGATGACCCTGCCTTGTGTCAAGTTGACATAAAAACTAGCCAGCACAGGCCCAGAGCTCCATAAATTGTTATATTTGGCTGGTCCCTGACTTACTCCCAACTATTATCTCATGTCAGACTCTCCCTGCTCCCAGCTTAGAGAGGATGCCTGTGAAAGAAATGGGAGACGGTCTTTTATGCCAAGTCATAGGTCATGGTCAGCCAATGAAATTGGCTGCAATACAATCCTCACCACTCCCCTGCCCCTCTTCTCCTTTGGGCCTGTGTATGAGAAAGTCAGCCCGGGTTACAAAGACAGTCATGGAAATCTCCTGTGAAACTTTTTTTTGTTTTGTTTTTTTTCCGAGACAGGGTTTCTCTGTGTATCCCTGACTGTCCTGGACTCACTTTGTAGACCAGGCTGGCCTTGAACTCACAAAGATTCGCCTGTCTCTGCCTCCCGAGTGCTGGGATTAAAGGCGTGCGCCCCCACCGTCTCCTGTGAAACTTTGGGGGTGAGGGCAGATTATGATCCCCAAATTTCTAGTTGACAAAAAAAAATCAAACCCACAGTTCAGCTTGAGTGATAGTAGAAAACTCTCAGTGAGTAAGGCTGGCTTCAAGGGCCAGCACAGAAATAAATATTCCGTGGCCAAAAGCCACTGAGGCAATTAGGAAACATAACCTCCAGGGGCCTGGACTTTGGCCTCCCACAAATTTCAGAAGTGCTGACTCCTCTCCTGTCAGGGTTTTAAGTAGCACTTTCCCAAATTATTTTAGCAAATTAGCAGTTTGGAATCTCACACTCCACTTCGGCAGTAGTCCATGCCAAGCTCATCCTGCTCAGAGGCAGCCATTTGGATGCAGATAGCGCAATGTGTCTTCCTGCTGAAGTGTGGCCAGTTCAGGTCCGGTGAATTGAGGAGACACCTTGGCAATGGAGTTGCCAGGCACAAAGAAGCCAGAATGACCAGGATGTAAGGAAGAGGAGAAGCTAGGATGAGATGAAGATGCTGTTTAGCCCTTCTGAAGCATCAGGATGCAAGCAGGCTTCTCCCTGTGTGAGTGTGACACTCACTTACCACTTATGACCATCAACTGAGTAAGGAAGCAGTGGCCACGTTTTGGGGACAAGGTCTCATTGTATAGCCCTGGCTGGCCTGGGACGCACAAAACTAGCCTTAAACCTGCAACAACCCTCTTTCCTCTGCCTCACGAGTGCTAGAATTACAGCCACCTCCACAACTGGTTACTTAGGTAATTGAAATAAACCATTTTTATTATTTATTTATTTATTTATTTATTTTTGGTTTTTCGAGACAGGGTTTCTCTGTGTATCCTTGGCTGTCCTGGACTCACTTTGTAGACCAGGCTGGCCTTGAACTCACAAAGATTCGCCTGCCTCTGCCTCCCAAGTGCTGGGATTAAAGGCTTGCGCCACCACCGCCCGGCTATTATTTATATTTAGTAATGGATTAGTATATTAGTAATGGATTTCTGTGTTACATTACCATGGTGCACATAAAGTCCTTCGATCATATTCACCCTCTCCATTATACTCTCCTTTAAAACATTTTAATTTACATTTATTGATTATATATGGGTGTTTTGCCTGCATATATATCTGTGCAACACTTGCATGCCTGGTGGCAGGAGATGCCAGGAGAGGGGGTCAGATTCCCTGGAACTAGAGTTACAGACAGCTGTCAGTCACCATGTGGGGGCTGGTAATCAAACCTGAGGCCTCTGGAAGTAATCTTGACCCTTGAGCCATCTCTCCAGCCTTATTGACTTCTCTTAAGTTGAACAAAAACATAAACTTCCATTTCTCTGTTCCCCAAGACAGCGTCCTGCGGTGCAGCAGCCACAGATGTTTGGGGGACGTTGTATGAGACAGTGCATACAGGGAGCAGTCAGTTCATTGCTGCAGAAAGAACCTCTGGGCAGAGCTCGTTGGGCAGTGTTCTCCCTGACGTGTGTTATACATTGTACCCATCTTATGGACAAAAAAAAAGTCATCTGGAGATCACTGGGTAATTCACCATTTTCACTTGACTGCCTAAAGAGACCCAAAACACATAATCTAGGTCCTGGGAAGAGCTTGCACCTTTCCATGGAGCAGCCACTACTAGGAGGTTCCCAGGAGGGTGGCTCTCCTACCGCGTTCTTCCTCTGCAGAGACAAACACGTACAGCAGTCCCCTGCTTTCTGTCTTTTCCAGCATCATGGTCACCAACACTATCTCCACAATCATCATCATCACTTTCAACAGCTGTTTTATTGTCCTTGTCAAGCCTTGAAAGGGAGAGGCCTTACAGGATTCTCAAGCCCTTAAGGTCTGGTGAAAACAAGGAAGACTAGAGCTTCAAAATAAACCAGTAGAGTGCTTGCCTAGCATGTAGGGATGTGGCTTTGATCCTCAGGAGAGGTAAAAGGATCAGAAGTTCAAGGTCATTCTTAGCTAGATAGCAAATTCAAGCCAACCTGGGCTGGAAACCTCAAAAATAAGCCTGGTGGGCTGGAGAGATGGCTCAGCAGTTAAGAACACTCTTCCAGAGGACCAGGGTTCAATTCCTAGCACCCACATGGCAGCTCACAACTGTCTGTAACTCCAAGATCTGATACCCTCACACAGACATACATGCAGGCAAAACACCAATGTACATAAAATAAAAATAAATAATTAAAAAAACAAGACTGGTATGGCACATATTCCTTTAATATCAAAATTTGGGAGGTGGGACAAGGCAGACCTCTATGAGTGTCAGACCAACCTGGTCTACATAACAAGTTTCAGGCCAACTAGAGCTACATAGTGAGACTTTGTCTCAAAACAGGCAAAAACAAAACCCCCAGAAAAATAATAAACAGACAAATACACAAAACTGAGCCTACCCCACCAGACCAACTGTCAGCCTCAGGCAGTAGAGTATCATTGTCCCTGGTAGACTTTCTGTCTGTGGTGGCCTCCAGAAAAAGTCACAGGTATGGGGTTTTGCTCATCTTAGTAAGCCCCAACTTCTGACTGCATTATTGGAAAGATTACAGGATCAGGCCCTGGGGTTCTGTGGTCCCACCTGCTGTTACCTCTTCTCTATTCTAGTGGCCTTCTACAGGCCTCTTCCTACTGTTCCACTGCAGGGGACAATGGTCACAGGTCAGGGGAGTCTGCCAGCCCCTCTCCCTTGTCCTGTCTCCAAAACAACTGCTTTCTTTTCTGCATTCCTAGCCTGCTGTTCTGAGCTTGATGAACCTCTAGACATGAGGAGCAGAGCCGACTGAATTGTGGCAATCTGGCCAGCCCCATTGCAAAACATCCTGATGATACCCACCCAGGTTTCCCATCTGAAAGGTTTGATTTTTTTTTTTTTTCCCAAGAGAAGCTTTAATAGATTAATTAATTCTTCGAGTGTCTCACAGTCTCTCGGGGATTTGGCAAATAAACAATGTTGCATTTGTACAGACCTGAGGTATAAAAGGACCAGTGTTTCTTTATTGAAATGAGCCAACATGACATTCACAAGGGGCAAGCCAGAGTCAAAATCAAATGTGTTGGTGTGAGGCGAGGATGGGCTTGGAGGTAACCTAAATGCAAGGCTAATCCTCAGGCCCTTCGGATAAAATTTGTCAGAGAACAGATGGAAACATGTTCCTGCACTGTGGGTGTGACTGGGCTCAGAACTGCCTGTATCACCTTTCTGAGAATTACACATCTCGTTAGCATCTCAATGAGGTGAAAGTGTTTATTGATTTATTTATTCAATTCCCTGAGGTTCCCACCCTGCTTCTCCGAATGGTGATTCTTCACAAAATCTCTGTTTTAGGAGTAAGTGGGTTACCAAACTTCACAAATTAATTTTCCCCCTTTTTTGGGGTGTGGGGTGGGTTTCGAGACGGTTTCTCTGTGTACCAAACCCTGGCTGACCTGGCCTTGCTTTGTAGCCCAGCCTGGCCTCCAGCTCAGAGATCCGCCTGTCTCTGCCTCCCAAGTGCTGAGATTAAAAGCATGGGAATTTCTCCTTTTAAAACATTTTCAAGGGTCTGAGGAGATGGTTCAGTGGGTAAGAGCTCTTAATGCTCTTCCAGAGGACCCATGTTTGGCTCCCAGTACACAACCACTTGCATCTCCAGTTCTAGGAGATCTGACACCTTCTGGCCTCATACACATACACAAAATGAAAAACAAAATAAATCTTTTAAAAACGTGTTTTCTTGGGCTGGTAAGATGTTCAATGGTAAAGGCACTCACCGTTGAGCCATGACAACCTGAGTTTGGTCACCAGGACCCACAGAGTGGAAGGACAGGACTTCCGGCACCCACCAGCTGTTCTGTGACCTACACAGGCTTGTCACATGTACTCAAGCAATGCACTTACACACACACCCCAAAATAAATAATTTTAATTAATTTTTAAAATTATTTATTTTGAAACAAATTTCTAACTTTGGTGGTTTAAAAATATAGATAATAGATAAATTCAAATTTTAATCAAGAGATCCAACACACGCGCGCGTGCACACACACACACACACACACACACACACACACACACACACACCACACATGAAATATTTTTCTACATTCAGAAACCACAATTTTGAAATTCCCCCAAATTGATAGATGGCTTTTCTAGTGAAGAAGCCATTTAAAGAGGATTTTCATCTTTCACCCATCAGTGTGTAGAAGGTCATTTCCTCAGACCCCATTTGCCTTTCCACCCAAGCTCTTCCTTCCTGTCCCCTCTGCACATTTTAAGGCCCCTCATTCACTGTCTTTTGACCTGCAAGGCCTCTTCTGTGCCTGAGGCTCTTTGCAAATTCTGTTCCGTCTACCTCCCATTCTCTAGCTGCTTAGCATAATCCTACTATTTAAAATGCAGAAATTAGGTGGGTGCTTTCAAAGCACTCAGTCTATGCGTGGCAACTAGTCTGAGATACTGCTCAGCACAGTGAACCAGCTTGGCTGCTTCCAACTTATCCGAGAAGAATGCTTTCTCTGGGGACTAGACCCCTGAGCTAAATGGGCCTTCTCCCTCCTACCCTAGCCCTTGAGGAAGTACCGCTTGTTTTCCAACGTACCATTCTTGAGCTCACTGTACCTCAGCAGGCAGGTTTCAGTGTCAAAAAAAGAGGCTGTTAGATCCTCCCAGCCCCCTGTACCTACCAATTTCTCTCCCCGGGTTTTTCTAGAAGGCCTGGAAGCCCCACCCACACTGAGGTGCCTCCCTGAGGGGCACTTCAGAAGGGGCCTTGGCCTTCCTTGTTGGCATGGGAGCTATTTGTTTGGCCACAGTCAACTGAGTAATCAGTATCTCAGGGGAAAGGTCTGGCAGCCACATCAGCCTGGCCCAGTGAGCCTACCCAGTGGAAAGCTACTCTCTGGACAAACCAGAGGAGGCGGGACCCACAGAGAAAGAAAGTCATTTCACAACTTCATGGCTTTTTTTTTTTATGTTTGTTTGTTATTTATTTATTTATTTATTTATTTATTTATTTATTTATTTATTTATTTATTTATTTATAGGTTTTTCGAGACAGGGTTTCTCTGTGTATCTCTGGCTGTTCTAGACTCAATTTGTAGATCAGGCTGGCCTTCAACTCACAAAGATCCGCCTGCCTCTCCCTCCCAAGTGCTGGGATTAAAGGTGTCCGCCACCACACCCGGCCTTAAAGAAATGATATTGATGAACCAGAAGGCAAGACTAACTTACAGAGCACCTACTGTGTACACGTTCATACACTGCATTTTTTGGACAGGGTCATACGCTGAAGCCCGGGTACTACAGGTGGGCACCACCATGCCAAGTTCCAAATTCAATTGATTTCAACCGTTTACTGTGCTGGACTATGTCTAGCCACTGAGAGCTGCCTGCTTCTCTTTTTGATCCCGAGCCCATCTTGAACCAACATAGGACAGGTGTGCTGATGTAGGATGTTCTTGCTCTGTCCACCTCACCCAGGTGAGCTTGCTCTAGTCACCGCCCCACTTCAAGTCCAGCACAAGCAATGCAGTCTACTTTTAAGAGGATAGGTCTGCACTGGGGCAGTAGTGTCACATCCCTTTAATCCCAGCACTTGGGAGGCTGAGGCAGTTGAATCTCTTGAGTTTTGAGGCTAGGTTGGTCTACAGAGCAAGTTCCAGGATGATCTGGGCTACACAGAGAAACTGTCTCAAAAAAAAAAAAAAAACAATAAACAAAACAAAACAAAAAGGAGGAGGAGGAATCTGGGACCAGTCCTCATGGATCCCAGTGACTCATGCTGAATTAGACAGGCAATACAGGATCCTGGCTCACATATTGTGGTCTAGGAAAGGAAGTAGTAGTTCCAAGGGGGAGCTTCTTCAGCTAAAATGCTCTCCACCACAGCAGGCGGGCGGGGGCGGGGGCGGGGGCGGGGGGCACGGGACGGGGGACACAGGGAAAGGAACTACTTTTTCCTCCGTGCATTTATCTGATTTTGTCTCTTGCATAAATAAACTAGTCAAGTATGGTTGCTGGGAGAGGTCAAACCCTGGGAAGATGCAACCAGGTAGAAAAGGCAAAGCCTTTGGTCTAAGATAGCTGCTGCCATCTTAATCCAAAAATAAGGCAGAGTCAACACAGAGGAGCTGTTCGCTCCCAGGGGTAAAACCTGTTAAGTGTTTATGGTCCTGTGATCACTGAGCGGCCAATGAGAGAGGGAGCCAGGCTGTAAATTAGCATCTGTTCAACCCCAACCTCTTTCTGTGCCTCATATGCCTCCTTAAAGCCATGGCGGAGGGGTGTGGCGGTGGAAAACAGAAAATAGTCGGGCGCAAGAAGTTGGTCAGTGTTAGTGTGGCATCCGGGTGATCTCTGATCCTTTCATACTCCCTAGTTCCTGTAGGGTGTGGTGCGGCCTGTAAACAAAATACAGGCTTTGGTGTTTAATGTTTCTCGGAACATCCTTCAGCTTTTTGTTTGCTTGCTTTTTATTTTTGTTTTTGTTTTGTTTCTCTTATATTTTTGGTTGTGAGCCTAGCCTTTAACGGCTGAGCCATCTCTCCAGCCCTTTGATTTTCTCAAGACAAGGTTTCTCTCTGTATCTCTACATGTCCTGGAACTTGCTCTGTGAGCCACCTGCCTCTGCCTCCCAAGTGCTGGGATTAAAGGCGTGCACCACCGTCACCCACCACATCCTTCAGCTTTTCCATATGCTTTAAGTTTTTGCTTTGGTGAACTCTAACCTCATTCTTTTCGGCCATCCACCTGTCTGGTCAGTGGGAAAAAAAAGCAGCCTTGGGTATGTCAGCCAGTGAAATGTTCCTCCAGCAGATGTAACTCACAGAGCAGAAGTAAGGGGAGGATTTTTTTCCTCATTAAACTTAAGCGCTGAAATGATAACTTATTTATAGACCTATAAATGGCTTTCTAAATGGTGGCCAGAATGCATTTTAAAGTAAGATTTAAAGAAATAAAACACCTAAGTACAGGCAGGACATAAGGCCATTAAATTTATAGTGTACTGGTGCATTAAGCCTTGGCTGTCTGTCATTATTATTTTAAGGCCAATGGAATGCTACCTCAGTTAGGTGTGGGAATCACCTGGGGACTCAAAGAGACTCTGAAGTCTGAAGTCTATCTCCTGAGATTTTGATAAAGTTGCTTTTTTTTTTTTTTTAAGACAGTTTCTCTGGGATTAAAGGTGTGTGCCACCACTCCCAACCATATACAAACAGCTGTGAACTGCCACGTGAGAGCATGGGATCTGAACCCTGGTCCTTTGAAAGATCAGCCAGTACTCTTTACGGCTGAGCCATCTCTCCAGCCCCGACATACTTGCCTTTTAATCAAGTGACTAGTCCCAACACGCTGGAGGCAGAGGCAGGTGGATCTCTATGAGTTCCAGGCCAGCCTGGTCTACAAAGCAAGTTCCAGGACAGCCAGGGCTGTTGCACAGAGAAACCTTGTCTCAGAAAAACAAGAGAAACAAACAAAAAGTGATTTTTGTGGACAATTATAATGCACAATTTTAGTTTCCGTTAAGATTGAGAACCAACCGGGCATGGTGGTACAGGCCTTTTATCCCAGCACTAGGGAGACAGAGGCAGGCAGATATCTGTGAGTTTGAGGCCAGCCTGGTCTACAGAGTGAGTTTCAGGACAGCCAGTACTATGTTACACAGAGAAAACCCTGTCTTGAACACCTTCCCTGCAAAAAAAAGATTGAGAACCAAGCTGGAGAAGTAACTTGGTCAGTAGAGAACTTGCATAGCATATATAAAGCCTTAGGTTGAGTGTCCAGCACTGCAGAAACCTGGAATGATAGGCCGCATATGTTATCTTAGTGATCACAGTTAGGAAGGAGTGAAAACAACAAGGTCAGGAAGCTCAAGGTCATCTCTGGCTGTGCAGTAAATTAAGGCCAGTCTGGGATACATGAGACCCTGTCTAAAAAAATAACTTTAAAAAAGAGTGAAAGAGCCGGGCGGTGGTGGCGCACGCCTTTAATCCCAGCACTTGGGAGGCAGAGGCAGGCGGATCTTTGTGAGTTCGAGGCCAGCCTGGTCTACAAAGTGAGTCCAGGACAGCCAAGGATACACAGAGAAACCCTGTCTCGAAAAAACCAAAAAAAAAAAAAGAGTGAAAGAAATCCTTCTTCTTCAGCTTCTGGGGTAGCTGGAACTACAGACTTGTGCCACTAAGCATGGCTCTGCAGTCTAAATCTTAAATGTCCCTCAGAGACATTTATGTTAAAGGCTTCATCTCCAGTTTGGTATTATCAGGAAGTGGTGGGAACTTTAAGAAGGTGCCTTAGTAGGAGGTCTTGCCAGTAATTGTGGGCATAAACTTGAAGGGACATAGTAGGACGCTAGCCCCTTCTATCAGGAGGTGACTTGCTTTGTTTGACCACATGTTCTAGCTATAATAGACTACCACATGCCCAAAGCAACAAGGTCAGCTAATCATTGTCTAACCCCACCAAACTGTGAGTCAAAACAGACCTTCTTCTAACTTATCTAAGGTATTTGTTATAGTGATGGGGAATGACTAACACAGGTCCTTCAATCTGTCCACCCACTGTTTCCAAATCTTACTGTTTAAAAAAAATGGAATTTAAAAAATTAATTCTTCGCCGGGCATGGTGGCACACCCCTTTAATCCAAGCACTCAAGAGGCAGAGGCAGACAGATCTCTGTGAGTTCAAGGCTAGCCTGATCTATAAAGTGAGTCCAGCCAGGACAGCCAGGGATACATATAGAAACCCTGTCTCAAAAAAAAAAATTAATTCTTTGAGTTTCATCCATGTAAACAATGTACCTTGATCATATTCACTACCAACTCCTTACTCCACACTTCTACTCCCTTTGGAATCCGCGACATATCCCCTTTCCCATTTTACATCCTCTCCCTTTCTCCTTGGTAATCCACTGAATCTAGGTAGTGCTACTTGTAAGTGTTGATTGGTCTTGGCTTAATCTTGTGCAGATCTTACGAAAGTCATCACAGTTGCTATGAGTTCCTGAGGGTAATGACCATGTCATGTCCAGAAGACAGCATTTCATAGCCCTCCGCCCCATCCTTTGGTCTTCCATTCTTTTTGACCCCTCTTCCTCACTTGTCCCCTGAGCCTTTGGGGTCTGGGGTTGATACAGACATTGCCATTAGGACTGAGTGTTGCTTATACTCAGCATCTGTGAGTTGTGGGGTCTCTGACATTAACTTCTGATCATTTTGCCAACTATCAAAACCCCACTGCTTTTCTTGGTCACCTAAATTATCTGGCATACAACCCAGACTCTCCTGTGAGTCTAGTTTTAAGGGAAGCACTTTTAGTGTATCTCCTACACAAATGAGCAAGTGAAGTATGCTGAGACCAGAAAGTCTCCTGCCTGGAAAGATGGATCCAGGGGGAAAGGCAACATGCTTAGTCTAAGGGTCACATACATGCCATCTTCATCCTTTGCAGGATATATAATGATACACCAGTTGCCCACATCATGGGGTACTTGCTGATGGATTTCCCCCTACTCTGTTTCTGCACTTGCCCAGCCCAGTAGTTCAAGTGGATTATGAACTATGACAGACACTCTCTTTACCAGAACCTTCTATAAGAATCATCTCAAAATGAGTAGGAGGGGAACTCCAGCCTCAGGAGCTTGAGTCTCTACCCTCAGCTCTTCCTCAGTACTGTCCCAGTCACCACTTGCCACCCACTTGTTTGCTGGAGACCCTGGGTCTTGGCTAAGGACAATTACCCACTACAGTCCCTCAAGCAGCTGCCAAGAACTTGTACAGCTAGTTTCACAACAAGGTCTGGCCTTCAGCTCTGAGAAGTCACTCTAGGCTGGGGACTGTGGCTGCCTGGGGCTAGGGTGAGGCTCCTTAACTTAGGACTTTCTTCAACAAGCCAGTGCAGCCTTGGCAGCCTCCCCGTTGGTCATCTGCAGTCTAAAGATTCCTGACCACACTTGTGTCAGCCACAATAACAAACTGTGTTCCTGACCCAAGATGGATGCAGACCTGGGAAGAAAAAGCCTACATTGTTTTATGATGAGGTCAAGAGTAGCTTTCCCAGTGGCAGAGGGAAACCCTTAAATGCCTTTAATATTTCTGCCAGTCTTGGCAGGTTCTTTTCATTCTTCACTGGCCACAGAAAAGCCATTGTTCCAGAGAACCCAAAAGCGCCCTCTAGTGTAGATAATATATTGGGTATCACTTGAGCAGTAAAATTCTAAAAGACCTATGGAGAGAATTAGGGATTTGAACTAAGATTAAGGAGTTATGGTCATCATAATGGTGGTACTTGACATATATATAATATGGACATGGGATAATAATTACTTTGCATAATATTCAAGTATGAAACATAATGATAATCAAGTCTTTTTAGTGTTATGAGTTGATGAACTTGTAGTGTATAATTAAAAAAAAATCTATGTCAGGGTATGCTTGAGAAAACATTAAAAAGAAATGTTCCACTGAGCATGGTGGTGCACACCTTTAATCTCATCACTCCAGAGGCAGAGGCAGAGGCAGAGGCAGAGGCAGAGGCAGGCGGATCTCTGAGTTCAAGGCCAGCCTGGTCCCCAAAGTGAGTCCAGGAAAGCCAGGATACACAGAGAAACTCTGTCTCAAAACACCAGAAAAGAAAAGTTCCAAAGTGTTAGCTCTCTCTACATATGGGGTATAGGTAGTTTTAATTTTTAGCCTATATCTGAAAGATCTATATGGAACATGTAGAAAAATATAACTAGTGTACAGGTTCAAAATCAAGAAAAAGTCATATCACTCAGGGATGCAATAGGAAACAGTGGCACGATCAAAACAGAAAGATCTTTGGAAGGTTGGTGGCAAAGAGATGAATAAGGAGGCTGGAGAGATGGCTCAGTGGTTAAGAGCACTGACTGCTCTTCCAAAGGACCCAGGTTCAATTCTCAGCACCCATATGACAGCTCACAACTGCCTGTAACTCCAGTTCCAGGGGATCTGACACCATCACACAAGCAGGAAGAACACCAATGCACGTAAAATAAATAAATCTTTAGAAAAGGGGCTGGAGAGATGGCTCAGAGGTTAAGAGCACTGACTGCTCTTCCACAGGTCCTGAGTTCAATTCCCAGCAACCACATGGTGGCTCACAACCATCTATAATAGGATCTGCTGCCCTCTTCTGGCCTGCAGGCATACATGCAGACAGAACACTGTACACATAATAAATAAATACAATCTTTATAAAAAAAATCTTTAGAAAAAACAGAGGTGAATAAATAACAAGATGAATATGTAGTGGAGCCACAGGGATGCAGTGGCCTTTGCTACAGGAGTGTCAGAGCTAGTACCATCCGAAGGCTGACAAAGAAAGGATTAGCAAAGCCTAGGAATAGCAAGAATTGTATAGATTAGTCACAGTGAGAGACCTTCAGTTGGGGAATCAGCAAGTCATAGGTGTGTGTGTGTGTGTGTGTGTGTGTGTGTGTGTGTGTGTGTGTGTGTGTGTGTGGGTGGGTGCGCGCGCGTGTGCGTGTGCGTGTGTGCGTGTGCGCGTGTGCGTGTGCGTGTGTGTGTGTGTGTGTCTGTGATACATGATATATGTGCGGGTTCTCAGGGGAGTGCCCAAGCCTGAAGACTAGCAAAGGAACCCAGGAGTCTTGCTTTGCCTTATTCCCTTGAGATAGGGTCTCTCACTAACCCTAGAGCTGGGCCCTGAGAATCTAAACTCAGGTCCTTGTGCCTTGTGCCACAAGTGATTTTACACACTGAGCCATCCACCCAACCCAATAAACAAGTTTTGAAAAAAAAAAAAAACAAAACTGTGAGTGTTTGGAAAAGTTATCAAGGCTTCATTGTAATGATTCTTGAGGGAGTTCTCCTCTAACCCTATGTCCCATTTTGAAGTGTGTATCACTGGGCAGGTGAGGTGACTGAGTGGAAAGGCGCTTGATGTTCAAACCTGACAACCCAAGTTCAATGCCCAGAGTGCTCATAAAGGTAGAAGGAGAGAACCAAGTCCTCTGTCTACTCACCTTGGTGTGTGCGGGCACGCATGCGTGCGCGCACCCCCCCCCATATACACAATAATAATGCATAAGCAGCATAAACTATGCCAGAACAATGACTATGACCAGAAATTTGAATCCATATTACACACACACACACACACACACACACACACACACACACACACACACATCCTTCTTGGGATATCTTTTGTATGCCTCCCTCTCCTGTCATTTCCCTCTTAGCTCGCCTCTGAACCACACAGTGTGGACCTGTATACAACAGTCTCCCTGCCTGCTGGCTTCTAGCAGGGGTTCCCAGAGGGAGAGCAGAGTCCGGAGGCTAGTGACTCTGTGCGGTCACCTGTGGCTAGCTGGTTCCCCAACTGAAGATCACTCACTATGACTAGATCTATATGATTCTTGCTCTTCCTAGATCTACATACGAAGTTCTAGGACAGCCAGAGCTACATAGAGAAAAAAAAAGTTTGAATATACCATTGTCAAGTCCTGGGAGAATGGGCATTTGACTTCATGGGCAGCTCCCTGGAAATGCCCAACTCTTCCCATAGATATGATTATTAATGGGGCTGGAGAGATAGTTCAGTGGTTAAGAGCACTTGCTGTTCTTACAGAGGACCAGGGTCTAGTTCCCAACACTTTCAAAGTGGCTCACGGTCATCTGTAACTCCAGTTTCAGGTGATCTGACACCACTTTCCATAGGCTTCTAGGCACACACATGGTACATATGCACACACAGAGATCAAACATTTATACATCTAAAATTATATATATATATATATATATATTTGGTTTTTTGAGACACTGTTTCTCTGTGTAGCCCTGGCTGTCCTGCACTTAGGCTCTGTAGAGAAGGCTGGCCTCAAACTCAGAGATCTGCTTGTCTCTGCCTCCCAAGTACTGGGATTAAAGGCATGTGCCACCACCACTGGACATAAAATAATTCTTAAAAAAATTTTTTTGGTCCATTTCTTAGATGGAAATTTCTCACACAACAGTTTTGTTTTGACATTTAGGAGACATGGTACAAGGGAAGAAAGTAGTTTGTTTGCACAGGAGACAACTCTGGGTGATGAGGTTGAACTTGTACCCAAAATCTATCTCCCAAAGTTTAAAAAAAAATTTTTTTTCAAGACAGAATTTTACTTAACACCTTAGGCTAGCCTTAAACTAGCAATCCTCTTGCCTCAGCCTATAGGGCACTGGGATTTCATGTGTAAGTCACAGCACCTGGCTTTTCTAGAAGCTTCTATGTATTGGTCCCATAATCACCCGGAGTATATCCTCCATCTTTTCCACGATCCTCCTCCTCATGGTGGGTTGATGAGAATACAAATACCACCCCAATAGGTTCTCTGCTTCAAGCTAAGCATTTCCTTTCCCTTTGACCACTTCTCTTTGTTAAGGGGCTTCACTCCCCTCCAAACAAGGGTTTCATGTGTTCTGAGGTGACCCATCTCCATGGCTACACAGAACCTATTTGAACAAAGCTGGACAAATGGGCTGGTGCCTCAGAGCATGTCAGATGCTCATCCATCCTGGCCGGAGCTGGTGCTATGAGGAAGGGGAACCACTGGGAGACATTGTTTACCCCTGAGTGGCAGAAAGACACTGTACAGGAAGGTGAGTGAAGAGCTGAGGGCAGGATTCAGGTGTCTGGTTACCATTTTGGTGGAAGCCCAGCACCATCTCTCCCTTCCAGGGGACTGTCATTCAATCCTTCCTAGGAGTCAATAAAGTCTCTGTCTAAACCAGTTTCTCAGTGGGTTTCTGAGACTCTCAAATGAGAGAATCACATTGGCCTCATTGGAAAATGGACAGCATCTGGGGTTTGAATTCTGAATCAAGTGTTTTCTTTTCTTTTTTTTTAAGACTTATTTATTATGTATAGTGTTCTGTCTGCATGTATGCTTATAGGCCAGAAAAGGGCACCAGATCTCACTATAATGGTTGTGAGCCACCATGTGGTTGCTGGGAATTGAACTCAGGACCTCTGGAAAAGCAACCAATGCTCTTAACCTCTGAGCTATCTCTCCAGCCCCTCAACTGTTTTCTAACTGTGTGTGGCCTTGTATAAGTAATACCATTACCATGAACCCAGTTTCTCTACTTGTAAAATGTGGGGTGACATTATACACCTCCCCACTTCAGTTCAAGACTAAGAAGGGATAAAGCGTATAACATTTGGTTCTGTACTGACTGACAAGCACAGTTTTATTATTTCTGAGTCTACAGCTAATTCAGACATTCACCCAAGCTGTCACAAAATGTCTTCCCCACCCTACCCTTGTACTGACTTTTTAGCCCCAGTGTGGGATTTTAAGCATTTCCCTGCTCAATTTCCCCTTTGCTGAGGAATTGTTTAGCAGGAATGTTGACATTTGTGAACAGACAGTTGCTCTCCTGTCCCCAAGGATGTTTCTGACTTGTGTTATTTTCAGCATTTCACGACCAGGGCAATGGCGACAAGTCATTCCAAAGAAGTCTTTCTCTCTGCTGTGTGTAAGTTCTTGGGCGGTTTCCCAGAACTGATTTTCCAGAATAATTGTCACAGAAAGCTACACACAGGCTGTCTGTCTGCTGAGCGGCCACATACTGGGGTTAGTTCACAGCTCCCATCATGCATTCGCCTCGGTGATAGGCAGATACCCACTTGGCTTAAAATTATATGATTCTGGGCTCAAAGTCCAGCTCTACAAGTTTCTAGATTCCTTCCTGGGTTTTAGTGTGTGTTCTCTGGAGGTATGGAAACATCAAGTGGAATGAACGGTTCATTGGCTCATAATTCAGCCAATGTGTATTTAATGAGCCAGGCCCTATAGCAGCTGGGTGGTGGAGTTATGAGGCACGTACCTGCTCCTGACCTCAAATAGATCCCTAATGAAGGGGATTAGCAGCTTACCCATAATTCAGTGTGGAGTAGTTAGTGGAATTAATTAGTAGTAGGTGCTGCAACATGCAGCCCCTCCCTCAAATTTCAATGGCTTCTCAAAAAAATTTTTTTTATTTGTGTGTTTTTGTTCATGCCAAGTCCAGTATAGGTTAGGAGGCCTTTTTCCTTCTCACAGCCACACCATGAAGAGTGAACGCGTCATTGTTGCAACAGGTAAAGAGAGGTAGGGGAGAAGCCTTGGCTCTTAACTAGGCCGGAGTGACACATATCACTTCCACTCATGCCCCACTGACAGCCCTCAACTGACTTTGACAGAGGCTGAGAAATGGAAGGAAGGTCCCAGGTACTGGACCATTAACTGTTTCTGCCCCTGCAGCTAAAGCTGTGGCCTTGGTGAGCAAGGCCAGTATGTTCATTACGAATCTCTGGAACAGGTCCAAGTTAAGATAAAGCAAGAAATCATAGAGATTTCAGGGGCCTTGGGGGTTGTCATATGGAACGTATTTGTTTGGTGGAGGAGACGCATGCTTGCAACTGTACACATGGAGGTCATAGAACATCTGCGAGACTCAATTCTCTCCTTCCACCAAGTAGGACTTGAGGACCTAACTCACGAAGTCGGACTTGACAGCCA
Organism: Lophiomys imhausi; assembly: GCA_907164525.1. Taxonomy (NCBI): domain Eukaryota; kingdom Metazoa; phylum Chordata; class Mammalia; order Rodentia; family Muridae; genus Lophiomys; species Lophiomys imhausi. The sequence goes on along the minus strand of CAJQZJ010032188.1, from coordinate 3,688,829 downwards.
ACGCCTTTACCTCTGAGCCATGCTAAGAGCCTGCTTGGGGGAATCTTTGATAATCCGTTCGTAGAAATACAACTGAGCGTAAGGAAAAGTTCAGATTCAGGAAATGGAAAGGCAAAAGACATTGTCTCTGGCCTCTGAAGCACTTGGAGAAGAAAAGGGGATGGCTGGCTCTTGAGAGATATTCTTTATGGAGCGGAGGGATCCCTGGGCAGGGGACTTGCTTTATATTAAAAGAGGGAGGAGACACATAGTAATTGTATGCCTTGAAGTTTTTCATTTAAATTAATATCTTTTTAAACATGTATGTTAGCAGCCAACAAACAGGACTCTGAGTTTGAAGTTAAGATGGGAGTTTGTTAAGTGAATAAAAACACTAATTCCAGAGCTAGAGATATGGCTCAGGGGTTAACAGTACTTGTTGCCCTTGCAGAGGACCCAGATTCAGTTCCCAGCTGATGGCTCACAACTGTCTGTAAGCGCACTTCCAGGGGATATGATGTCTCTTCTGACCTTCTTAGGTTCCTGTACACACATGGTGCACACACATATATTCGGGCACACACATTTAAAATAACACACACACACACACACACACACACACACACACACACACTCTGGCCATTTCAGATACAAAAATGAGATTTAGATATCCCTGCTTTATGGCTGAGGATGTGACTCAGTGATAGAGTGTTTGCTTACTGCTGTGTTTGAATATCAAGTTCCTGTCTGAGTTTGACTCCCAGTACTAGGGATGAAAGTGTTCCATCTAGAGTTTTCATCTTTTCTTTTGGTTTGTAATTCTGCTCCCCCTTCCACTTTCCCCAACCCCAGAATGTTTTTTGTTTTTGTTTTTTTCCCTTCCTGGGATTTGAGTTTTCATCTTTCATTTAGGTCTGAGTTTCTTTTAGCATTCCCTATGGTGTGGATTTGCCTGGAGGAAGCCATACTTTTCTTTTTTTTTAAGATTTATTTATTTATTTTACCTATATGAGAGCTCTATCTGCATGTACTCCTTCATGCCAGAAGAGAGCATCAGATTCCAGTATAGAAGGTTATGAGCCACCATGTGGTTGCTGGGAATTGAACTCCGGACCTCTGGAAGAGCAGACAGTGCTCTTAACTGCTGAGCCATCTCTCCAGCCCAAAGCCATCTTTTAAAATATAAGAAACACCCTTTGCTTGTTTTGTATGGGACAGGGTCTTCTAAGTATCCCATGTTGGCCTGGACCCAGGTTCAATCCTCCAGCCTCAACATCAGGAGAGTTGGGTTTTTTTGTTTGTTTGTTTGTTTGTATTTGCAGCATCTGTGGAGACGTTTTCCACTGCGATGGTCATCATGCTCTGCATGTGAAGCCTGTCATTTCTGAAATCACACATAATGTCCCTGAGTGCAATCTGTGGCTGTCCTTTCACTCCTGTCAGGATTTGCTTGCTGCCCTTCACATCAAGTCCCTGCACCTTGTTCACACAGAGCAACAAGCCCTGCCAGCTTCATCTTGCTTCATGTCCATCCGCCAACTTGAATTTAGAAGTTTATGAAATTCTTTTAATTTTTTCTACTTCATTCTGTTTTTTTCCTCTTTCTGGGACTTCAGTTCTAAATTCCTTACCCATATAAGTTGATATTACACTTACATGTTTTTTATTTTATTTTATTTATACCTATACCTGCAGGCCAGATGAGGGCACCAGATTTCATTATGGATGGTTGGGAGCCACCATGTGGTTGCTGGGACTTGAACTCAGGGCCTCTGGAAGAGCAGTCAGTGCTCTTGACCGCTGAGCCATCTCTCCAGCCCCAGTTACATGTTTGTATAGGCATGTACTGATATTATCTAACTGGTCACTGAATTTCTGGTGGTTTTTGTTTAATTTCCCTTGCTATATTATATAATTATGATCTGTCTTTAAGTACACTTACTTGTTCCTTTGGACTCTGCTATGGTTTGAATGAGGGTCCCCAAAAGCTTTTTGAACAGAAATGTAATCCCCTTGTAAAGTACTGAAGTTGGCACTTATTCCAACTATGCTGCTGAAAGCTGGGGAGCAATTGGAAAGTGATAGGTTAGCCTAGGTCATAAGGGTGCCACCTGCCAGGCGGTGGTGGCGCACGCCTTTAATCCCAGCACTTGGGAGACAGAGGCAGGTGGATCTTTGCAAGTTCAAGGCCAGCCTGGTCTACAAAGTGAGTCCAGCACAGCCAGGGCTACACAGAGAAACCCTGTCTCGAAAAACCAAAAAAACAAAAACAAAAACAAAAACCAAAAAAAAACCATAAGGGTGCCACTTCCATGATTAACTCAGGGTGGTTTTATGAGAAGAGGGAGAGAGGGCAGAAGGAGTGAAGAGAGGGAGGACTCAATGTAAGATGTATGGTAGCCACCCCCCCCCCCCATTTAGTACTTGGTATCAAGTACTTCCCCCCATTTAGAAATTTGGTATCAAGCCCAGGACCTTTGAAGGCTTGTTAGTCTACACTGGACTACACCCTTGCATGTCAGTTTCTTCACAAGCGATGTCCCAGTGTCTTCAGTTACCAGGACTGGGAACTGGAACTGGAGAGCCTTTAGAGCAAGCTGCTCTCCCTCACTTTTTCAATACCTCTCTGTTTCACCTCCGTGAGGCTGCTTCCTGTCAAGTCCAGCTTTCGTGACCTCTGGCCACACGGATGCCGCCTATCAGGACTGAAGAAAAGAAAGCAGACTACTCTCAGGACTTGGTCACCATAGCTTCTATGCCCAGCCACTGAGTGCGTCCTTCACTTCCCTGTGCCCACTCATGACAGCCACAGACTTTCCAAATCCTTCTGGCTGAGTGTGGTCTTGTGGCTGGTTTTCCCAAGAAGCATGAAACAGCTACATACCCCACAGTCCTGTTTACATGTGCTTTAACGTTCTCATAAGAATCTTCTCAGTGTATGATACAGGGTAGAGGCACTATCTACTATTTATGATGCTGCCCAACATGGAAGCCACTAGTCTCATGTGGCTGTTCAAATTTAATAACATTTAAATTTAAAAAAAAATCTGAGCCGGGCGGTGGTGGCACGCGCCTTTAATCCCAGCACTTGGGAGGCAGAGGCAGGCGGATCTTTGCAAGTTCGAGGCCAGCCTGGTCTACAAAGTGAGTCCAGGACAGCCAGGGCTACACAGAGAAACCCTGTCTCGAAAAAACAAAACAAAAACAAAAAAAAAAAAAATCTGTCTGCCAGTCAGGATACATTTCAAATGTTCAGTGATCAGGCACAGTTAGAAGCTACTACTTTAGAAAGAATGAATATGGGACAATCCATCATGATAAAGTTCCGTCTTTCTTCCTTTTAAGCCACAGGGGCCACAGGAGTGCAGAGCATGATCTCGTGTTCAATAAACATGAAATCAATGACCGATACACACATCTCCACTATGAGAAGAGAAGGAAAAGTTGAGTGCAAGTTACTTCCATGGGTGTGCCAACAAATTCCAAGAATTCCAAACACAGACCGTACCCAGCCCCCTCCCATAGCTGTCATTATGCCATAACCCCTAACAGGAAGGAGTCCTTGCCTGTCATCTTCCAGCTGAGTGGAAAACCACATTAAAATGGCTTATGAATTTTCCTCCTCAAGATTAAAGGGATAGAAATTGTTAAAAAATAATGAAAAGTGAAAAGAAAAAGGCATTCATTCCTCAACAGGAAAGCTAGCCCATTTCGTCGTGCTCTTTGAGTTTTTCCCTCAATGTCTTTCAATAAATACAGTGTTTTCCTTTTTCTAGAAGGTTGTAAGATTCGCTTTGGAAAAACTGATTTCCCAGGAAGTGACTTAGGCCCAAGTTTTCTATCCTCTTGTCTTAGTCTTATCTTAAAATCTTTAGCTCTACAAACTTCAGGATGGTCTTCAGTTCATGGACACTTTCCTTATTCATCATATGTATAGATGAAGTGTCTGAAGGTTGTGCTCTCCACACATTACTGTGTGCGTAGATGCCTCACCCACAAGATGATGTTGGGAAGTGGGGCTTTGGGAGGCCATTAGGTCAGGTGGTTGTGGCCAACATCAACAGGATTGGTACTGAGGAGACTCAAGAATTCTTCCCTTCCAGTAAATAAAGACTGAAAACCACCGGCATCAATGATCCCAGGGAGGCTATGAAAGCTGGGTGGTTGCAAATAGACATTTTCTATCTGTGTGAAAGAGAAGTCCAGCCAAAGGCTCTGTGTTTGCATAGGAAGATGTGAATTGGGAATTGTCTAGGGGGAAAAAAAAAACAAAAAGGAAGGACAAGAAAAAGAAATCTACATGTTTACTTCAGCCCATGTAAGAATGTGGGCTCTGAAGTCATATTTGCTGTGTGGCATGGGAAATAAAAGCAAAAACCTTATCAGAACTGATAAAACTGAGGGGACCTGATGTCAGGTCTGTGAAATCACAAGATGAGGATAGTTGTTAAAATTCCTTTCCAGGGTGAGATGTAAGCAACATCTACCCCATCTCCTTAGGTGAGGGGGTCACTGACAGCAGTTCCGGTGTGCTCCTCCAACAACAAGCCAAACCCGGAAAGCCTTTACCCAGAAGGCACAAAGGCTTCTGGGTAACCACATAGATGGTGGTCTTCTGCCTCTCCCCTGGCCTATATACTTGAGCCCCTCCCTGAGGCCAGATACAATTAAGGAAGAGTTGCACAGGGCAGGTTAAAGGTAGGGGGAGTGGTTGGCTCCTCAGGTGAGGGCTCATGACCCTCCGTACCCCGCAGTAAGTTGGTTGTAAACAAATCAACAAGCCCATCTGGGATGGTCCTTCTGCAGGTGGACCCCAGCCCCCAAGATGGTGTTTCCGGGACTCAGAGACAGTCACTCATAACTGGATACTCCCATTTGTCAGGGCTTTAGGTACTCATAGAAATCTGACACCAAGGGCCATTGAGATGGCTCAAGAAGTAAGGGGGCTTGCTGCTAAACTTGACAACCCTAGTTGGATCCCCAGAACCCACAAGGTGGAAGGAGAAAACTGACGACTGAAAGTTGTCCTCTGACCTCCACAAATTTGTTATGGCGTACACTCTTCCTTAGCAACTAAGTAAATGAAAGAGAGGAAGAAGGAGAGGGAAGACTGCAAAGATGGGTTTGCAATACATTTACAAAACCTTGCAAAGAAATAAACTACACACAGTTGGCAGAAGCAGCAATTAGGTTTTGTATCTTGAGAACTAGAAACTAGCCTATTTGAAATCTTTGAGGAGATAAACAATTCCTTAAGCCTTAAGGCAAGAGCCGAACAGTATGAGAACAGACAAGCTTGAAAACATCTACAAAAGAAGTCATTTACATAGAAAATCTAGGACAGATATACACAATTTATCAAAACAAAAGGAGCCTGTAGCATCCTGGAAATGGGAAAGGAAAATGAACTTGGCCCTTTTTAGGTGGTTTCTGTCTGTGACACTCCTTAGCCTTCTGCAGTCAGGTGCTATGGCATACATTGCAAATCTACAAACTTACTAGATCTGCACAGCGGCTCTTTGAAGTTCTGTTTTGTTTGTTTGTTTGTTTGTTTTTCAAGACAGGACTTCTCTGTGTATCCCTGGCTATCCTGGACTCACTCTGTAGACCAGGCTGGTCTTGAACTCACAGAGATTTGCCTGCCTCTGCCTCCCGAGTGCTGGGATTAAAGGTGTGCACAACCACACCCGGCTCTACTTTGGTTTTTCGAGGCCAGATTTCTCACTGTGCACCCCAGACTAGCCTGGAATGCACAGGCAGGGCATTTTTGATGGATCTGAGGAGCAGCCATCTTCAGGATGGTCATGGAATAATAATGCTGTTAGCTTTGTTCCATAGGAACTAAAGTATTTTATCCGGCTCATTGCGCTGGCACTCTATGGCAATGACATCATCGCCTCCATCTTGTGGGTGAGGATACCGAGCTTACCACCATCATTTCTCTAATGTCTAGAAAATTGTCAAGCAGTTCAGTTAGGATTTAAATCAAGGCAGGTTGGATATGTTGTCCAAGCTTTTCAGAATGGTGCTAACAAGCCTGTAGTTGCTCATTGTGACTTTAACGTCTAGCGTTATGGATCACTTAATACAGTCATGGACTGAATCAAAACAATCCCTCTCCTATTCAGTCTCACGTGACCTTCCAGGGTTCATATGCCTACAGAAGCAAGTGTCCACAGTGGTTGAGTTGCTGGGTCAAAGTCAAGTGCGTTAGTGATGTCAGCTGAATCTGTCAGCATTTAAAAGACATGGAGAAGGGGCTGGAGGGATGGCTCAGTGGTTAAGAGCACTGACTATTCTTCCAAAGGATCCAGGTTCAAATCTCAGCACCCACATGGCAGTTTGAAACTGTCTGTAATGACCCGGCTTTGTGGTGCATGCCTTTAATCCCAGCATGTGGGAGGCAGAAACAGGTGGATTTCTGTGAATTCAACACTAGCCTGGTTTATAGAGTGAGTTCCAGGACAGCCAGGGCTACACAAAGAAACCCCGTCTCAATGAACAAAAACAAAAAACAAACAACAAAAACCATAACCAAAAAAAAAAAGGAGGCATGGAGAACTTTCTTTTTTTTGGTTTTTCAAGACAGGGTTTCTCTGTGTAACAGCTCTGGCAGTCCTGGATTCGCTCTGTAGACCAGACTGGCCTCGAACTCACAGAGATCTACCTGCCTCTGCCTCCTGAGTGCTGGGATTAAAGGCGTACACCACCACATCTGACTTGGAGAATGTTTAATAAGGGATTTACCCTTGGTGACAAAGCAAAGAATGAACGTGGCAAGGAGCTAGGGAGATGGTTAGTTGATAAAGCATTTGCCATGCAAGTTTAAAGACCTGAGTTGGCCTCCCAGAACCCATGTTAAAAAAGAAAGAAAGAAAGAGAAAGAAAAAGAAAAAGCTAGGTGGAGTGGTACCCTATTGTAATCCCCATGCTGCAGGGATGGACACAGGCAGCTCCCGAGGCTTGCTGGCCAGCCAGCCTAGACCTCTGGATGAGATATAGGCCAACGAGAGACCCTGTCTTAGCTAGGGTTTTTATTGTTGTGAAGAGACACCATGACCACAGCAAGTCTTATGAAGAAAAACATTTAATTTCTGGCTTGCAGTTCAGAGGTTAGTCCAGTGTCATCATAGCAGAAAGAAAAGTGGTCCACAGGTAGACATGTTGCTGGAGAGGTAACTGAGAGTTCTACATCTGGATCAGGCAGGCAGCAGGAAGAGGAAGTGAGGCTCTGGGCCTGGCGTTAGCTTCTGAAACCTGGAAGCCCACCCTCAGTGACATACTTCCTTCAACATGGCCACACCTCCTACAATGCTACTCCTGTGAGTCAATGGGGGCCATTTTCATTCAAACCACCACAGATCCTGACTTAGAAAACAAGATAAAATAAAATGGCAATGGTGGAGGAATAACACTAAAATTGTCCTTTGCCCATACATAGATGTGTACTACCTCTATATGAACATGAACTCAGAAACAGCCAGCACTTGTGTAAAATGACCTGTATCTCCCTCCAGTTACAAATAAATGTAGATGTATTCACTGTTACATATTGTTGTCATCTGAGTCAATGTACAATCACGTACAAACCTAGAGACTCCCCTAGTTTCCTGAATTTAGAACTCTGGACTGTTACTCTAAATTTTACATCATTGCCACTTTTCTTTTTGCTTAAATGTTCTTCCTATGTAGCATTTTCAGGATTTCAGTAATCTTATACTACCTGACCTCATCATAATTGATCAACCTATATCCTTATAAATAAATAAATATCCTTGATTAATCACTTACATTGTTTTCAATACTTTAGAAGCTTCTGCTTTGAGTGTCAAGGTGCACTTGTCACAGTTCAAATTTGCTTTATTCCTTTGTCATTTTGCTCTAGTAATTAGAATAAGTCACTAGAAAATGTTCTTGCCTGTATTCTTTTCTGGCTATTAGGATCAATGACAAGTTGGACTAAGCAATGTAAATATCTTACAAGTACTTAATAATTACTGTTAATTTGCCCTCCTAAACTGTGAATGCCTGTAATTTCAACATCAAGGAAGCAGAGGCAGGAGGATTGCCTCAATTCTAAGGCAGGCTTGGTTTGCATAGAAAGATTTTGCCTCAAAAATAAATAACTAAAAAATGAAATACAGGGGATGGTTCAGTGGTTAAGAGCACTGACTATTCTTCCAAAGGACCCGGGTTCAAATCCCAGCACCCACATGGCAGTTCATAGCTGTCTGTAATTGCCACCACGCCTTTAATCCCAGCACTCAGAGGCAGAGGCAGGTGGATCTCTGTGAGTTCAAGGCCAGTCTGGTCTGCAAAGTGAGCCCAGGATAGCCAGGGCTACACAGAGAAACCCTGTCTCAAAAATAAATAAATAAATAAAAAGAAAAAAAAATACAGGTTGCTCTCCTAGAAGGATGTGCCGATCTACATTCTAAACAGCCTGCCCTCTAACTCCCTTACAATAGTGAGTTTTACCAGCAAAAGGTGATAGGTGTTTGTTTGTTTTTAGATGGAGTCTATTTTGCCCAAGATGGTTCGAGCTCTAAGCTCAAGTGATCCTCTTGCCCTATCTTCCCAAGAATCTGGGACTGCAGGTACACACCACCAAGCCCGGCTCTATGGAGTACTGGCTCTGGTTATACAGATAATGCTTGTTATTATAAAAGCCAATTGTAAAATAAAAAACCCTAAAAACAAAACTCAAATCTTAAGGTAGGACACGACCCAAATCCTAGCACTTGGGCGAATGAAGCAAAGGGATGTTGAGTTTGAGGCTAGCTTGGGGAATGTACAGAGGCTGGATCTCATTTGCAAACCAAAACAGAAAGTAAAAGCCCCTTACTGCACAATTTTGGTTTAATATTGCTACTTTCCAGTTTTTAAAAATCCAAATATTTTCCATAAAATTGTCATTGACTATGCTTCAAAAATACGAGTTTCAGTTTTTGCCAAGTCTAAGCTAAAAAAAAATGGCATCTTATTTTAATTTGTCATATTGGCTGCAAATATTTCTTTCAATCTCTTGATGACTTTTTCATGCATTTGTGGTGTTCTGAATGTTGATGTGGTCAGATTTAGAAACTTTGTTCTTTTAGGTTATCATGGCTCTAAAAAATGTCTTCCAATGGGGACAAGAGTGTTAAATAACACTGAAAGTGAAGATCATGGAGCTGTTGCTGTGCCTCGGTTAATAGAGTTGACAGAGCTTAACATGCATGAAAACCTTGTGTTCAGTCCTAGAACTGCACAAGCCAGACATGGGGGAGTAAGGCATTAACGGAGGCAGAAGGATCAGAAGTCCAAGGTCATCCTTTGCTGCTTAGCAACCTACAAGCATCTGGTAGGTTTTGTTTTGTTTTGTTTTGTTTTGTTTTTGAGACAGGGTTTCTCTGTGTAGCCCTGGCTGTCCTAGACTCACTCTGTAGACCAGGCTGGCCTTGAACTTGCAGAGATCTGCCTGCCTCTGCCTCCCAAGTGCTGGGATTAAAGGTGTGTGCCACCACGCCCGGCCATCTGGTAGATATTTATTGATACCTGCTTATTGTGTGTGTACTACCCATGATTCTCTCCCTGGGAGGGAAAGAAGTTGGACATGAGCTTGTGTAGATACTCAGCTTCAGCTGAAAGTGCAAGCAAGGAAGGCTTCCTAGAGGAAGAGGCATCTTAACTGGAACTGGACAGTCAGGCTGGCATGATACATGTGGATATGAGGAAAAATAACACAGCAGAGGGCATCCTGAGGATATTCACTATCACATTCTTTTCAGGACAGGAGCAAGGAGACACTGTGGGGTATTGGCCAGAATACTTATTTTTAAAAGATTGGCAAATATAAGCTTTCTCCCCCCTGCAAAGAGAGCTTGGTTAAAAGAGGCCATTTGAAGATTTGACCTTCAGTCTCCAAACTGAAGGTGTTCTTCAAATTCATTATCACGTTTATGATAGGAATATAGATCAAAGGGGGGCACAGAATGAAGAAATCTGTCCCTTTTGAAGACTTGTCCTTGGGGTAATAGAATTTGCATTCAAATATTAATGGCCAGGACCAGGGTAGCTCTTGGTGGAAAAGAGGCTACTGACACTCTCCAGGATCTTATGCAATGAGGACAGCATACCAGGTTGTCTTGGTCAGTGATGGGCTCACTGTAGGACAGAACAAAATGTTGGGCCTTTAGAACTTAGTCCATCTAGAGGAGTCCTCTGTCCTTTTGAATATCAGATTCCATGTGTCCATCTTCCAGTCCGGTTCTGTGGAGTTGGGTTTGGAACCCAGCAGCTCACAACTGCCAAGGATCTGATGCTCCCTTCTGGCCCCTGTGGAGCCCACACACACGTGTAGACAGGGAAAAACACAATTAAAAAGAAAATAAACAAAAACTGTCCCAGAGTCATAGGACAAACCCTGTAGTTGTTCCCTTGGGTCAGCTCCTCGGATGTGGGGGTCGTTGGTTATGGGTCGGCACTTCGGTGCCCTTTGCAACCACTGAGCCATTCTCTATCCCTATGGACTTGTTTTCTTAATAGTTTAGAAATTATTTTTACATTCCTAACACTAAAATTTTTTATTTATGTGCATGTGTTTGTGTGTAGACCTTGTGTGTATATGCCTTCAGGCCAGAAGAGGGCATTAGATTTCCTAGAGATTAAAAGTGGTTGTGAACCATGTGTCAAGGGTGTTGGGACCCAAACTTGGATCTTCTGGAAGAACAGCAAGTGCTCTAAGCACTTAGATATCTCTTCAGCCCTTGAAATTGTTTATTCTGGACAATTTATGTAAATGAAGCCATGTGATCTTCTGTGACTGGGTTCTTTCCTTTAACATGTTTTTAAAATTAATTCTGACTTACATGTGTGTGGTGTACATGCGTGTGTATGCCTGAATTGGGGTCAGAGGGGGATGTCAAGTCTTTAGTCTCTGCCTTAGTCCATAGAGACAAGGTCTTTTACTGACTTGGGGCTAGGCTGGCAGGCAGCTAGTCCGATAATCCTCATGTCTCTGCACTCACGCAGAGCTGAGCTTACAGGCACGTTACCACAGCTAGCTATTCACATGGGTGCTGAGGAATAGAACTCAGGTCTACATGCTTGGGTACCAAGCATTCTTACCCACTCAGCCATCTCCTCAGACCTTGATAATGTTCTTAATGTCAGTCTATGTAACATGTATCAGTATTTCATTGCTCTCAATGACCAGATAATGACATTCCAATGAGTGGACTCATGGCATCTTATTTACTAATTCACCAGCTGAAGGACGGGTAGGTTGTTTCCATTGGGGGCATTACAAAGCACTTTGCTGTGAACATCTCTCAGTTCTTGATTGTATGAAGAAAAAGTAGAGGGAAGAGTTTTCTCCTGGATGAGAAAGGATTAAAAGCACACACACACACACATGCAGATACACAGACAGACAGACAGACACAGACAAACAGACACACATTTGGGAGGACTTGCCTGAGGATGATGTGCTTAAAGAAGGAGAAATACAAGAGATTGGTGTAGGGTGTGGTACTGATGAAGAAAAGGCCAGCTCTTTGGCCTCTGAACTCCTATGCTTCTGGATAATGTTGACCCAAGTCAAAAGCGGAAGTCCTACAAGCTATTTGTAATTAAGCACAACACAGACTGCGCGCAAGCTGCAGACTGTGGAAAGCCTAGGGCTTTAGTACTTCCTTAAGAATATACTAGTTTCTCTAGACTTTACTGTTCATGTTATGGCAGTTTTTATGGTGGCTCGTAAATAGTGTATGCTTTGTTTAGAAACCTGACATCTGGCCTTGATCTCTATTAAGAGCCTTCTCATTTACACACCCCCACAGCTTCTCAGGCAGACCTCACTCCAGAGTCCCAGTGAAATCTAAGACCATAGTTCCTTCCCAGAGAGCCAGGGTCCTAGGCCAGAGTGATGGCATACTGGGGACACAGCCCTGCTCCTGGCAATGCCCTTCCCACTAGGCTTGTCTTATTACTTTTTCTCCTGGTAATGTCATGAGTATTTTATCTCGTGTTTCTTCTCTTTTTCACTCTTTTATCAGCTGTGTAATTTAGTTTATAAAGTACAAGAAAATGAGATCGTAGTATGAGCAAATAGGAGAAGAGAGATCTGGGGTTGACAGACACTGTAATTGATTAAGTTTCGTTCGGTCTTTACGGAAATGGATTTCCAGTCACATAAGATTCTGTGTCAGGCAGAATCATCCCTATTTTTCAGAACCAACAGTTTATTGGATAAAAAAAGGGAGGAGTCTAGGGACATTGAGTTTTGGTGATCTAGCTTCTGCATCTGGAGACACTTCCATCCTATGGACAGTGATCACCTTCCATACCTCAAATTACAGAGCATCCCTACAGATATGCATGTGTTGATGCCAAATATCTGTTCCAAAACTCTGACCAGAACTCAGAGGTGACAAGCAGCAGGAGCTGTGGCAGCTGTTAACAGTGTCAGGGCAGATGTTGGGCCAGTTTACCAAGTCTACAGCAGGGTCAGCTTGGAGGTGTTTGTGGTCCACACTGTACTGTGCAGCTAGGGGTAGGGGCATGGGCTCCTCAGAAACAAGTCTGACATCATTCATTCCTGAGGTCAAAATGTTTGAGTCTTACAGCTCCCAGGACAGCATGTCACCTAAGTTTTCAGGAGGCCACCACCTTAAATTGAAGAGGAACAGCTAGAGAGCCTGGGATAAAATCAAGACCAGATCTTTGGCTGTAATTCCAAAGCCTCATCTCCCAGAACTATGAAAACAGTTAGATAGACCCCCAAGCCTTCCCCAAGAGTAGACAAGCTAGAAAAGCTATGTTGGGGTCCAAGGCCACCCTTTAGGAGTCTCATTCTGAATGTTACCATGTAAGGACAAGAGTCTTTCCAGAGGTCAGGATTGGTTTTGTTCAAGGGACTGGCCACTTCCAGAGAGCGCTCTGGTGTTCCTGTGAGGTGGTGGGCTTGCTGACCACATGGGGAGGTGACTCCAGCCTGCCTGCTCACTCATATTTTGAGGGGCTGCTTCCTGTGTCTACTTCACTGCTACTTAGAAATTATGTGAGAACTTATCATTAGCTTTCAAGGTGTCAGAGCACAAAGACAAAATTCCACACACATCAAAAATAGATTGAGAAGCCTGAAAACCACGAAGTAATTCTCTTTTAGTCACATGACATGATGTTAGTCTATGCTGTTCTCATGGGGAGAGGGCGAGAGACCACACGGGGCCAACGGGTTCACTATCCCTTGAAGTCTTTCTCAGGAATAGACCACCTGAATTTTAGCTAGGTATACTGTTTTGCTTTCTTTCTTTTTTTGAGACAGGGTCTCGGATGTCTCTGGCTGGTCTGGAACTCACTATGTAGACCAGGTATGTTTTGAATTAATAAAGACTTGCTCGCCTCTGCCTCCTGAGCGCTGGGATTAAAGACATTTGGCACTACACCCAACCTTTAAAACATTTTTCTCACACTTATTTTGTATGTATGTGAGTGTGTAGGGGTGGGGGTGGGGGGTTGGGTGGGGAGGGACTCAGAGGAAAAACTTGTAGGGGTTGCTTCTCTCCTTCCACCATTTAGGATCTAGAGACAGAACTCAGGTCCTCAGACTTGACAGCGTGCCTTTACTCCCTTAGTCACTTCACCAGAGCCTCCTATCACGTAGTCTAAGCTGGCCTTGAACTTATTATGTAGAGAAGGGACCTCAGACTCCCAATCCTTCTGCCTCTACTTTCTGGATGGAAGCCAAGGCTTTGTGTATGCTATACACTCTACCAGCTGAGCTACATCCCCAGCCCCACATATGGTTTCTTGGCATCAGAACTACCCCTTTGAAGGAGATGTGGCCCTCCGATTAAGGATGCAAGTCTTGCTTTTCTCTTCCTTTTCCTGTTATGCTCTCTGGCTCCTGAATGTGTCTGGACTTCAAGGTAGAAGCTGCTTTCTGAGGATGGGAGAGCAAGTTGGAGGAACCTGGAACCCTACTGATCACAGAGTAACTCAGCAACCCTGCAGGATGAAGGGTAAGGCTTTGTGCAAGTTACTGCTTTCACGATAGTAGAACCCAATTCTGGCCTAAAATTGGCCACTCAAAGAGAGTGCTAAGGCCGAAAACTGCATGAGAAATCATAACTAGAGGGAGGGGGAGATGGATAGACAGCATTCGAGTTGTCAGGGGTAGGTGCAGAAATCAGACAAATAAAAACGTTGACAGACAATAATAATAGCATATTATTGCATAGCTTGAGTGCTTTTATATTGATCAAACTGTTTTTCAGTAGAGTCCCTGACAAGTCAGAATGAAAAACATTCCAAATTTTACAGAAAAACATATTGCTGATTGACTGTGATACTTTACAAAATATGGCTTAGCAAAACCCTTTGTTTGCTCCTGTGGTACAGAGTTATCTAGATAGCAACATAGCTATCATCAGCCTCTGAGGTTTGGTTCCCCAGGCTGAGGTCACAAGGGCTTGGTCATCTTTACTAGGTCTGCTCTAGCATGACAGGTTAAGAACCAGGAGGGTGGCAATCTTTATCTTCATAATTCCACAGTGACAAGGGTTGAGACAACCTCTTGGGGACAAGTCACAGAAACGGAGTATGTTTCTCTATGTCAGCTTCTCAGATTTGGTTAAGGTTAAATTCTGTTTTCCTGAAATATAATTGTGAGCTCACCTAGTCCACCCAATCATAAGTCTCTTTCAACAACAATAACAACAGCAAAAACAAAACGACTAACTGAGGGCTAAGGGTAAAGTCCACATCTGGACTAAGTTCTGCCTCTTTTTTTTTTTTGGTTTTTCGAGACAGGGTTTCTCTGTGTAACAGCCCTGGCTGTCCTGCACTTGCTTTGTAGACCAGGCTGGCCTCGAACTCACAGAGATCCGCCTGCCTCTAAGTTCTGCCTCTTAAAGTTTTCTTGCTGATGCTGCCTTGTGAGGGTGAAGAGGTTACTTATTGTCCCCAAAATGGTAATTTTTAAGGATAAAGGTGGGGGTAGGGTGGATGTCAACCAGGAACACAGTGGTGAGAGAATTTACATGAGTCTCAAAGCATATTTAAGTACCAATGGGACCTGGGAAGAAACTAAAAGTACCCCTGTAAGATGCAGATTTATCCAACCTGTCTCCCTAACCCTAAACAAATTTCAGTTAATTTTTCTCTCTGAAAAATAAAAACACCATGTGTGGGTTCTAGAGAGTGGCACCAGCAGGGAACCCACTTGGATAAAGTCAGCAAATTGGGGTGTCTAATCTGGTTTGGAGAGAGCTAGGATGTAGGATATAAATATCTTCTCCATTTATATCCAGCCAAATTTCTCAGGTAAAATATTTGGCCTGATTCTGATGCAATTCTTAGGATGAAACATAGTTTCTTAAAGTGGGCATGGTGGCGAAAGCCTTTAATCCCAGCACTCGGGAGGTAGAGGCAGGCAGATATCTATGAGTTTGAGGCCAGTCTGGTCTACAAAAGTGAGTACAGGACAGCCAGGGCTGTTACACAGAGAAACCTTGTCTCATGGCAAAAAAAAGGTTTTAAATTTATATTTAAAACAACAACAACAAACTTTAAGCCGGGCATGGTAGCACACGCCTTTAATCCTAGCACAGAGAAACCCTGTCTCGAAAAACCAAAAAAGAAAAAAAAAAAAAAAAGAAAGAAAGAAACATAGTTTCTTTTTTTTTTTGGTTTTTCGAGACAGGGTTTTTCTGAATATCTCTGGCTGTCCTGGACTTGCTTTGTAGACCAGGCTGGCCTCGAACTCACAAAGATCCGCCTGCCTCTGCCTCCCAAGTGCTGGGATTAAAGGCGTGCGCCACCACGGCCCGGCTGAAACATAGTTTCTTAAGGGCAGCTGTGGGAATGTGGGAAGCAGGAAAACCGGAGTTCAGAGCTTTATTTTTTTATTTTTTTGGTTTTTTGAGACAGGGTTTCTCTGTATAAAACAGATCTGGCTGTCTTGGACTCACTTTGTAGACCAGGCTGAAACTCAGAGATCCGCCTGCCTCTGCCTCCCAAGTGCTGGGATTAAAGGCACGGGCCACCACGCCTGGCCCAGAGCTTTAGTTTTTAATTGGTAATACTGACCCAGTTCACTTGGGCATTCCTGCTCCTTGAGATCATTTTCTTGTCTTGTCCTTCCCAGGATCCCATGGACTTTGCTGCTGGCAATGTCTGCTGTGTCTGAACTGCTGGCTCCATACAGTGGCAGAGAGAGGCCAACTGCAGCCTTTTCAGTCTTCACAGGGTGTTATGTAAGTGTGACAGCAGCATTTCCTGACCACACTCAACAACTTGTTTCTAGAAAATAAGAAAACAGCCTCCAAGGACATTTAGACTCTGATAGTGTTTTGCACACAGGGTGGTAATAAACATTTCCATCAAACAGCGATGTTTTCTTAAGCAGCCTGGTGACACTGAAATGTACCCAGCATTCTCTGCTCCTCTTCTTGGTGCTTTGCTGAGGGCGTTCTCAGAATCCAGGTTGAATAAAGGCATCAGTCCCATCTTCTGTGCTTTTTTTCCCTCTAGAACATCATTCTATGAAAACCTGGTGGGGTCCACTTGCCTGATGCATTTGGGGCAGCCACAGCACTCAACCCTCCTAGGTCTTCAGTGACATTGGTTTACATATTCCAGTGGCCGGGAATCAGTTTCCATATGTGTGATCTTATTCTGTCTTCAAATTCCAAGTGTTGCTTCTTTTTATTTTACACAGAAGGAAACAGAGGCACAGATCCCAGGTTCCTAGGCTGAGGGCTACTTGGTGTTGAGCAGTATGGAGAACCAAATTCCAGTTTCTTATTATACAGGGCAGTGGGCATGGCTCCTTCCCACTCACGCTATTGAGCAGTGAGATGTGTGTGGGTAAAAGGCAGGCAGGAGGGAAGTAGACAGGTAAGCCAAGCCTGAAGATGAAGAACCATCAGAAGCCTGGGCTCCTTTGCATACCTAGGTCCTTACCCATCTTGCAACTAGGAAATGCTTTAGTTGGTTCAGTGCCTGCTAAGTATCTAATAGATTCATCCATGTACATGATAATATGAAAGCATCCTTTTCCCACAATGCCATTAAGAAACCTGCTGACATTCTTGTAGATATATAAAGACGGCTATTTAAAAATACCACCTTAAAGCATTCATGTAATTTATTTTCCTTAAATAATAATTTGCTATAATCCTGCCACAAATTTTTTTTTTTTTTTTTTAAAGATTTATTTATTATGTATACAGTGTTCTGTCTGCAGGTGTATCTGCAGGCCAGAAGAGGGCACCAGATTTCATTATGGATGGTTGTGAGCCACCATGTGGTTGCTGGGAATTGAACTCATGACCTCTGGAAGAGCAGCCAGTGCTCTTAACCGCTGAGCCATCTCTCCAGCCCCAATCCTGCCACAAATTAAAAAGAAATTTAACATGGTATTCACAGAGCAGAATTCCTTAGAACAATCAAAATCCCAAGGTACTTAGAATAAATTAACATCAAATTGTGTTTATATTCAGATAGCCTGATTCTCTCCTCTGAAATGAAATGGAGACCATTATGACTAAGGGTGAATGAACACATTTGTTCTTCTGTACAGAGACTCATTCTTTTTTTTTTTTTTTTGGTTTTTCGAGACAGGGTTTCTCTGTATAACAGCTCTGGCTGTCCTAGACTCACTTTGTAGGCCAGGATGGCCTCGAACTCACAGAGATCCGCCTACCTCTGCCTCCCAAGTGCTGGGATTAAAGGCGTGCGCCACCAACGCCCGGCTTAGAGACTCATTCTTTACATAAACTCAATAGTAATTTGAATCAAGTTAGGAATCCTGAGAAAGTCACCCCCCACACACTCATATACACACACACACACACACACACACACACACACACACACACGCCACCCTGGAGAAGCAGTGTTTTTTATGGTCACTTACTGGAAGGTCATTTCTCAGAAGGGTCCAAAATTCTGAATATTTGGATGCTATTGCCCCCCCCCGCCCCCAGGAAAATCGTCTCGTTTCAAGTGTGAGAACTCAAAGTAGCAGCAATCCACATAGAGATTCAGTAGTCGGCGGTTCCAGTCATGGCATCTGAGTATACAGAAAGGGTGAGCAGAGGCTCGCCTGCTTCTAAAGCTAAGTAAGACAGCATTATGCAAAGAGTCTAGTTCCAGTCTCGGCTGAGAATTCACCTGAACATATATATTACGAAACTGGTTCAGGCACTGGGTGTGATCCTGAAGAAAAGGAATGCGGGCGTGGGGAAATGGGGTGCTTTGGAACAGGAGCGCAGAAGGAGTAGAGACGAGGCAGAGGGAGGGAGGGAGGCCAGAGTAGACCCTGTTCATCCTCTGGCATGAGGTCCCTTGTGGCCTGCCTGTGGTACATTCATTTGAGTTTTCCCTGGTGTCAGGGGTAATGGACGCCAACTGCAGAGAAAATTCAGCCCTTGGAGTCCCACACAGATTAACACACAGAACACCTGAGCAACCACAAGTAGCCACGTTGTCTGGCTTCTGGAGGGAGGGGCGTCGACAGCATTGCTGGCGTCCTCTCATTGCTCAGAGACGTCAGATGGGGAATGCAGGGAGAAACCCAGCTCTCAACTGGAGATCCCCCGTTGCTTGTCTCTCTGGGCCCAGGAAAGTCATAGCTGCATGCAAATCTACATCACGAGTTCCTATGTACAAGGTATCTTTTCCACAGAAATTTAAAGTGCCTGGGTTCAAACACGCTCATCCCTTTCCCACGGTGACCAGCATCTCTGGGGGCCTCCAGGGGAACATGCGTCGTCCCCTTCTTCAGGAAGTCGCCCTAGGGAAGGAGGAATGAACACTTCACAGTTGTCCTAACTAGGATCCAGTCTCTGGACTAAGCCTTCTTCATACACTCGAAGAGTTGCTTCACACACAAACTTGTATTGGCTCTGGAAGAGAAAAGAAAGCTGTCAAGTCCAGAGGCCCGGGAATGTGGCCTCCCGCCATGCGGGAGAGTGTCCCTGCAGCATTTATACAGTATTTATTCCCTGTGTGACAACTGTGGGCCTCGTGCTGGGGAAGAGTGAGGTGAACTCAAGTCTTAATAGACTGGGGTGGGGGCTACCCACGTGGGCACAGGGGAGCTGGCTCCTGAGGAAAGCAGTGAAGCGTGGGTTCACCTTTTCTCTGGTTGATTACTAAACACAGCTGCCGTAGCTCCTGCTGTCAGGCCCTCCTTACCACGACAGACTGCCCCTCAAATTATGAGCACAAAAAAAAACCATTCTCTTGCTTCTTGTTAGGTACCTGGCCACACTAATGAGAGACGTGAACAATGTAAGGTTCCTTGTTACCACGGAAGCCCTGGTGACAAGGACCCTGGTGACAAGGAATGTCTGTTCATCAGGGCCCCACTGGCCTGGCCTGGAACACACCTGGGAACGTGCAGGGGCTGGGAAGTGGCCTGATGGAGGACATAGAGACAGGTGGGCTGGAATTTGGGTGTGGGGCAAGGATTCTAGATTCCTTTTTTCTTAAGAGAGCTGGAGAAAGATGCTGATTGATAGAATCTTTCAGTATCCACAGGGAATTGTTTTTAGAACTCACTATGGACACCCAGATCCTAAGTTGAGCCAGTCTTTTCTATAAAACGACACAGTGTTTGCTGATTGCTTATGAGTACCCTTCGCACACCATTCTGTACACTTTAAGGATCACCTTTTTGGCAGGGCATGCTGGTACATCCTACCATTTGGGAGGGAGAGGCAGGCGGATCTCTGAGTTCTAGGTCAGCCTGGTCTACAGAGTGAGTTCCAGGCCAGTCAGGGCTACGGAATAAGGCTCTGTCTCGGGGGTGGGGGTGGGGGTGGGGGAGAGGATCACCTTGAGAAGCTGGGTTCAATGGCTACATCTGATCTCTAATTCCAGCACAGGAGGCTGAGGCAGGAGCACTTCCTGAGTTTTAGAGCAGTCTGGGTTTCAGATTAAGACCTTGTCTAAAAACAGCCCCCACCACAAATACCACCAGAGCCCAAAAGCAAAAGAAAAATTAACTCTAGATATTTCTAGTATCTAATACAGTATGAGTAGTCATACTGTATTTTGTTGGAATAATAGAGAAAGGTCTTTATATGTTTGTACGGAAACATTTTCTCTTAGATTTAGATCTGTGGTCACTTGTACCCTTGGGTACGGAGCTATACATACAGGCTGACAAGGTCTTGCTAAGTCGCACAGGTAGGGCTTAAAATTATAATCCTCAAAAAAAAAAAAAAAACCCACCTTAAATTAAAAAAAAAAAAAGGATAGGAGGGAGAGGGGGAAGTGGGGAGGAGGGTGGGACCAGGAGGGGAGGGGATGGCTGGGATTGAGATATAACTTGAAGAAATAAACGTTGGAAAAAAAAAGAAATGCAAATACAAATAATAATAATTCTCCTGCCTCAACCTCTAGATTAGTTGGGATTAGTCTTGTCGCAGGCCTGGATGAGGGGTTCTGTGATTTTAAATCAGCATTTATTTAGTTTTTCATGCTGTAAAACAGGACAGACAATGGCCTTAAACAGATGGTTTGTTTTTTTGTTTTCCTTAGTTGTTTGTGTGGTGGCAGCGGCAGGACAGCTTGCCCTTCTAGAGATCCAACTCAGATTGTTAACAAGCATCCTTACCTACCAAATTATCTCTATGGTCTAAGTTGTTTTTCTCAACTGCTTTTCCCAGGCACAAACTAAGGACTCACAGTCTATTAAGGAAATCTTACAACCTCTGTGCACCAGCCTGGGACTGTTCAGAGCTGCTGAGGACATAAAGGTCCTGCTCCTTGCTTTGCTAACCCCTCTCATGGCCACCCCCCCCACAAAAAAAAAAAGTCCTGGAGATTTTGTTAGGAAGCTGCTTCCCAGTCTTTGTCACATGTTCTTAAATATTCTAGAACATTCTTAGATATCTATGGGAGTTTGCCCGTCATATCAGGGATTACAAACTAATCCAGTTCTACTCAACCCAACCTTAGGTGTCTTCTATTTAGACAACTCTGTCTGCTGTGTGATCAAAGGCAGGATAGCTCCCATCTGTAAGGTGGGGAAACTGAGGCTTATAGAGGGGTTCAGGAGTTGCCCAAAGGTTGTCAGCATGTGAGAAGGAGGCTAACCATACCCTGTGCTCACAGCTCAAAATAACAAGTGGATATTTCCCCCTGAGGACACTTGCCATATCAAGCACCCTGGGATGACACCGTAGGAGACAGGCCGTGGTAAAGGAACCCAAGTGACTTTGCGTTCTTCTGATGAGCAATGATGGAATGCAAGCAGGGCTGCTCTCAGGCTGAGTGGCAAATAGAACGTGCCAGAGGTAAATATATGGCAAATGGGCTTGGGCTGTGCCCCTGGGTACCTGATTCAGTTTCCTTCAACTTCACTCTCTTTACAATGTCCCTGGCTTACGGATGTTCCTGTGTGGGGGCTCAGGTAATGTGGACCTCTGTCTTTCTGTTGTTGTTTAGACAAGTACTTAGTGTATAGCCCTGACTGGCCTGGAATGTTTTATATAGACCAATCTGGCCTCAAACTTAGAGATCTATCTGCCTCTGTCATCTGTTCGGGGAGTAATTTCATGCACCACTATACCTAGTCACCCTCTACCACTTTTTTGTTTGTTGGTTTTTCGAGACAGGGTTTCTCTGTGTATCTCTGGCTGTCCTGGACTCACTTTGTAGACCAGGCTGGCCTTGAACTCAAAGATCCTCCTGCCTCTGCCTCCCAAGTGCTGGTATTAAAGGCATGTGACACCACCGCCCAGCTTAATACCAATTTTTTTTTCCTGTTAACTGAGTTTCTACTTACTGATGTCTGCACCATCATGGCACGCTGGTCTCTCATTTTCCGGACAATATCCAGTGGGTACACAGGCAGGTTCCTCTCAATTAAGCACATGGCTGTTTCCATAGTGACCAACACACCTGTTCGACCTATTCCAGCACTAGGGAGGGGAAAGAAACAGAGATTCAGGATATGTCTGGGCATCATTTCTGCAAAGCAGAGTTGAACCCCTAGTCAAGGCTTGTGTTTACCCAGGGTGAGCCCTGATGTTGGTTTCAAGAATGGAAAATACACATTCAGGTGTGATCTTAAGCTCCTCAAAACCCAAACCGAAACAAACCCATCCCCACAGGCCCTAAGGTGGGACTTAACAAGATAGCCATCCAGGAAGTACAAGATCCATCCCTTCTCTGAGTCATGCCTGCTGTGAAGGTAAGAAACTTCAGGACAGGGAGATGTGGTGGGGTTTTCCTTTTCAGCACCCAGCTGTGCTTACATGTTTATATGATTTCGTTACTTTCCAGCTATTTTTAAATTGTTAGGAAATAGGAATAGCTTTACAGGAACATGTGACTTTGTTGGTTAACCATTTCTTCTAGCTGTTCCCCAGGGGTATAACCATTAAAAACAGAGTGCAGTAAGGCTCAGTACCTGCAGTGAACAAGGGCAGGCTCACCGTCTACCCTCAGGGACCTCACGTACTTCACAAACTCCAAGAAGTCCGAGGAGTCATCAGGCACGCCGTGGTCAGGCCACGCAACATACTGGAGATGGGTCACCGTGTGTTCTTCCCCAGTCTGCGGAGGAGGTGGTGGCCTTGGTGAGTCACCAAGGCAATGAGCCCTGCCTTGGATACCAGCTGGGGTGGCCGTATCCTCAGTGTCCTCTTGTTCCTCTGTGCCCAGCTTTGCTATGGTCTCTATCAACTTCCATCACGCTCCCACCTTCCAAAACATCACTCCTGCTCCTAAGACACTGTCTTCTTGACCTTTTCTGCCTTCAGCCATTTCTTCCTCCTGCTCCTATGCACCCTGCAGTCATGGTCACCCATGCTGTCTCTGTATACATGTACATACTTTTGTCTGGTGCTGAGAGGATCAAATCTATGCTTTGCTCATGATAGTCAGGGGCCCCTACTATCATGTAGCTGGTCACGCCTTCCGCTGCTGACCTCCACCCTCAATACTCATATACATAAAATGAAGTTTACCATTTTAACTAGTTTTAGAGGTAAGGTGGACTGCCATTAAGTAGAGTCACAATGCTAGGCAACTGCAATTGCTATCTCCTTCCAGAACTTTTATTTTTTATCACCCAGATCTGAACTCTGTAGCCATTACAATGCAACTCAGCATTTTTCTCCCCCTTCTAACCTGGGAAAATACCATTCTCTCTGTGCCTGAGTTTAGTTATTTTAGGTATTCAGATAAATACAATCTTAGTCTCTATCCTTCTGAATGGTCTTTCATTTGGCATACTGTCTTTCAGACTTACGCACACTGGCATTTGTCTAAAATGACCTCCTTTTTTGAGGACGACTACTACTGGGTCACACAGCTATGCCTACTTTGCTTATCCACACATCTGTTGATGAGCAGACCCCAGGGCCGCCTCTCCCTCTTGGCTATTAAGAATGGTGGAGCTACCCACATGGGGCACTGGCTCTCTGCCAGGAAGATTTTCTTTTACTGACTTACCTACTAGATAACGGTCAATAGCAGAGATGACCATTAGACCCCACAGGGACTACTGACCGACCCATCCCTCCACCATGCCCCTCGGAGCCCTGCTCACCTCAGTGTTTGTAATTAGCATTTCTCGGGACACGTAAGCAATGGTGCAGTCCTCTGCCTGACACTGGATGTGAAAGATGCCATGGTCCATGACGTCAGGGGGATCTGGCCAGTACTGGTGACATTTGGTCTGTAAGAAACCAGAGAATACAAGTCAGGCTTTTCTGTAGGGCATAACCAGAGGCAATTAAGTGCATGACATCTGCTCACATCTTTTCGAGGAGAAGTGACAGGAGAGAAACTCAGATGAGAGTCACTTGTGCCCATGGCTTGAAGAAGGAAGTCAACTTTACCGTGTAGGGTTTGTTCACTGGGAAAGCAGTAGGGCCTGGGTTTAGGGGCCACCTACACTTTGTCTAGGCTGACCCAGCTTCCTTGTTCACTAGGAAAGCAATAGGGCCTGGGTTTAGGGGCTACCTACACTCTGTCTAGGCTGACCCAGCTTCCTTGGGTCTCTTCTGCTCTTGGAAGCCTCTCCCACCTCAGCTCTACTTCTCTTCCACCCTATCTCTCAGACAGGACCTCGGGACAGAGCAGTTAAGAGTTCATCTGGGGGCTGGAGAGGTGGCTCAGAGGTTAAGAGCACTGGCTGTTCTTCCCAAGGTCCTGAGTTCAATTCCCAGCAACCACATGGTGGCTCACAGCCATCTACATTGAGATCTGCCTGGGCATATATGTAGAGCAAATACTGTATACATAATAAATAAAAAAAAATGTTTAAAAAAAAAAAAAAAGAGTTCATCTGGGCATCAATGAGGTTCTACCGGAAGAATTGCCCATTTGACTTCCAGCAGCCCTTGACATCCCTGAATCTCACATTTTCACACACTGAAAGAACGGAGAGGGCACAGTGTGGGGCCACTTGTGGGAGAGGTCAATGGTGACCATCAATACTATTATTGCTATGGGAGTTATGGCAACATAATTAGTTGGTCAGGTTCCTCGAAAGTCCTGATTTTAAAAACCTCCAAGCTGAGACAACTATCCTTTTTCCAGATAGGACAGTGCCTCCTACACCCTCAAATGCTTTCACAGAAAACAGGGTCTGGGACCACAGACTTTGCTCATGCCCAGAGGGTGGTGGGCAGCTCAGCGGGTAAAAGCCTGATTGGTTCAATACCCATGTCCATGGTGGAAGGAGAGAGCTGACTCCCACAAATGCTTATTTCCACAATATTTCTACAATTATTATCTTATTTATTATCAGCGTGTGTGTGTGCGTATGTGCGCTGTGGAATGGGGAGATGGGTTAAGAGCACTGGCTGCTCCTCCAGAGGACTGGGGTTCAATGCCCACCACCTATAAGGCAGTCACAATGATCTGTAACTCCAGCCCCAGGGGATCCGATCCCTTCTTCTGGCCTCTATGGGCACCAGGCACATATTACACATACGGGCAAAACAATCATATACATAAAATAAATTAGAACAACTAAAAATAAATAAAAAAGAAAATTCTCAATGGAGCCACGACTTCCCATGCAGCAAAGGTGGAATCCAGAGCACTGAGCCTTAAGTGGTGTGTCATGGCCACAGAGCTACTGTGACATTGTCTAGCACTCCTGTGGTGTGTCACAGTGTCTCCCAACATGGTGGCTGTGGCTTTCTAATGCCACCACCTTCCTGTGTTCTATTTCCCCTTCCAAACCCTGCAGCCTCTACCATAAGCCATGGTAGCTTCCACTTCTGGCCTCCACACCAAGTCCAAATCTAAGCTGCCCATCGTTACTCTGTCAAATTTTGACTCATTTAACCACAACAATAATATTTTATTAACACCACCACCATCATTATTATTGTAGATTTCTGTACTGGTTCAGCTGGATCAAACCACCTTCTTGCCCCGCCCCTTGAGTAGCTTTTACTGTAGGCATGTACTATCATGCATATTAAAGAAAGAACCCCCCCCCCCCAAATCTAGACTGGTTCCTATGTAAGTAAAAATGACGTTTGTTTTTATTTTTGGAGACAGGGTTTCTCTGTGTAACAGCTCTGGCTTTCCTGGACTCAATTCTGTAGACCAGGCTGGCCTCGAACTCACAGAGATCCGCCTGCCTCTGCCTTCCGAGTGCTGGGATTAAAGGCGTGCGCCACCATGCCTGGCTAAATGACATTTGTTTATAGCAGAAAGGTGATATAACCAACAGACACATGGAATTAGTTGGGAAACAGCTTTCCTAGCCTTCTTTTCAAATGTCACAGTGAATAGCTGAAATTAAAGTATACTGTGAAGGCTGGAGTTAAAGGGTTACTGAAACAGCCGGGCAGTGGTGGCACACGCCTTTAATCCCAGCACTTGGGAGGCAGAGGCAGGCGGATCTTTGCTAGTTCGAGGCCAGCCTGGTCTACAAAATGAGTCCAGGACAGCCAGGGCTACACAGAGAAACCCTGTCTCGAAAAACCAAAAAAAAAAAAAAAAAAAAAAAAAGGGTTACTGAAACAGTTTAGATGGAAGCCTATCCTGGTGAGGAGTCGTTGTGACTCTCCAAGATTCAGAGGGCTCGTTGTCAACAGGACTAGAAGCAGAGTTGCCAAACTCAGACAGTACATCTGCCTGTCTATCTGAATCTGTGTCTATCTCATTTGTACAGGAGAAAACTGGCCCTCAGGCTCCCCAGGGTCCTGCTCTAGGATAGCTGGGGGAAAATACTCTCCAAAGTAATCCCCCTGTGTAAAGCAGAATTACACAGGCCTGCACTCCCTGAGTATCTTCCTGAACAAGGAATCTGTCGGGAATTGGACTCACTTTAGGCCCGTCTGGATCTGGATGCTGGGGTGCAACAGAGGAATCAAAAGCCTCTGAAGACCCTGTCTCTCAGTCCCTCTCTTGTGCTCTAGAAGCCAGTCTGTTTCTCATGCTTCCTAGTGGAGGGGTGCGGAAGCCCCATGTTTTTCAAATAGTACCTGTTAAGCTTAGGGGTGCTTTCATGCGCGTTGCTTATTTTGACCTCAAGACCACCCCTGAAGTAGGGACTATCAGCAGTGGATTAACTAAGACTCAGAAGACTCAACCCCATCAGGTCACAGAAGTACGGGGACAGAGCCTGAATTTCATTCCAGGCTGATGCTCTCTAAAGGGACAAGTCAGTGCACATCAACAAGGCTGTGAGGAAGTCTGCCACCATAGGGGAGTGGCTTGTGGAAGGACAATGGCCATTGTAGCTGGTTGGCCGGCCATAGGCTGCAGGCAGATGTTGCCAGGACTCAGAATACTGTCCCTACAAGGGGTCAGTCACAGGCTGATGAGGCCATTCTCTCTTTCCAGTCCCAGCCATCCAGTGGCCCTGAGAAGAGGACTGGGGAAGGAAAGGTGACAGTGGAATGACTCTGGAAAGGAAGTGCTTCAGGGGACTGGAGGGACACACTGAAGGCGGAGCTCTTGGTAGAGGAACAGTGCTGTCTCAGGAAGATGGACCAGATGGGGCTATGGGAAAGCCCGGGCCCAATTAAGAAGGCTGTATCATCAGCATTTGATTTCTTGCTAACTTAGCTGGTCAACAAGCATCCCTAGAGAGGGTTTGATGAATCAGATGGTCAGGCAGGAGAGGACAGACATCTTGGACAAAGTGGGCAGGGACCTCAGGACTGAAGGCCTCGGATAGATGGATGAGGCAAGGTCAGATCATTCAGGCCAAAGGAAAAGGAGGCAGAATGTAAAGGCTCACCTGGGCACTGAGGGGACAACGGACCACTCAGCAGACCTGAACAAAGGGTGGGTACATATTGGTCTGGGGACATGCAACATTCTGTTCTGTTCTGTGAGATGCCACTACATGGCATGGGCAGGAAATGCTGACCCAGAACCTGTGGCAAGGCCCAGCTGATGGCCTAGCCTATGAGAATTCTGGACCATGAGCTGCTGCTTCTGCCATGGGAGAGAAATAGGAAGGTTCTGGGAAAAGGCAGGGGCAAGAGAGACACAGTGGGAATCATATACACCGATGGTGAGTGGATACAGTGAAGCAAAGGGAGAGTTGAGACCGGCTCCAGATGGCTGGCGCCAGTGGTTAGGTAGATATGAGCCTCTGGCTCAGACAGTGGGCTCCTGGAGATGGGCTGCATATGCGTACACATGAGGGGCTGGTTGGTGGCCTTGGGATCATCTTACGAGATGGCACTAGGTACATGTGCCCAACCAGAAAGTAAGCAGTTGGGACTGAGGGGTTGAACCTTCCGTCAGGAGACAGAAGGTCAGTCTTAGCTTTGGGAGACCACCTGAGGGGCACCAGGACACTAACCGGACTCAGAAAACGTTCCGTGTGGAGGGAGCCACCTAACCTCCACGTGCATACTATGAAGCACATAGACTGAACAAGGAAGTTGCAAGAGGTCTGTGCCACCCCGATGCCTTCTTGTCAGCCTCATGACAGACATGGGCTTTACTGTTACTCAGAGCGAATCACGGCCTCTGGTCCAGTGAGACAATGGAACCCTGGGGCCTCGCCATTAGAAATACATCCCCAATACTCAGAACGACCCAAGAGGCAAGCATTGTGCTTTGTGGGAATTGCAACCTCAGTCCTACTCAAAGCCTGTGCTCTAAGTAAGTAATGTGACAGGAAGGACGATTAGCCACATGACTCATAGATAGAAAATATAGCTCCCCCCACCCTCAGCAAGAAAAAAAAAAAAAGACCATCGGAAGGAAGGCACAGGAGACCAGTTTTCCTAACTGAAAAGTGGTCCCTCTAAGAAGAGACTACCCTCCCTCAAGCGTCAACAGAGAACCTAACCAAAATAAGGACAGAGATCAGTGACCCTGCAGGCAGAGGGTGTCTCTGCTGGGGGCTCCCTGAAGAGAGACTGCACAGCCCCACTGCAGTGTGGGAAGGGCATGGGACTCCAGTGCATGCTGGGAGATCCACTTTGCGACATATAACGACATAGGGACAACAACAAGGATGTCCTGGAAAGTTCATCTTACATCAAAAGAGGGGCAAAGCCATTGACCTGGAATGACTGTTTCTGAAGAAGTTGGGGCAGACAGGGACTGAAGGACAAAGGGTGCAGGTCACCAGAGAATCTAACAAGAGAGGGAAGCAGGCACCTTGGATTTTGAAAGAACAGGTTTTATCAGTAGATAAATGGCAGAGTAAGTTGCCAGGGACAGAGATGCTGAAGGGACGGGCAGGCCTCATGGGACTCTTGAATGCATGGAAGCAGGGTAGTGAGTTACACTAAGAAAAGGTTGGGAAACAAAGAAACAATGCTGGGTCACAAGGACACCTCAGATGATGGGGAAAGACGGCTACAGCTTGGAGCTGGAGGGGAATGCCCTGGAAGAGCGGATGGAGGAGGGCCAGGTTTCTCAGATCATAGAAAGCTTTTTCACCTGAGCTGGAACAAGCAGATCAAGGGAAGGAGGGGCTGCCACCAGGGCAGACCATCTGTTACCTGCCATTCCTTCAGGGGCTCCCTGTTCTGAGGAAAATGACTGTCTAGCTGGAAAGGGAAGAATGAACTGTCAAACGGCACGAAGCCTGACACCAGCGAGCCAGTTTCGGTGTGGAGTCCCTGAGAGAATTCAGCTGTCAGCTCTGAGGAACTATATCATGAACGGAAAGACCTCGGGTCAGCAGAGTGCCAGCTCCACAAACGGCTCCCGAGGAAACTTGAAGTCTGGGCACCCAAAGTACCAGATTATAAGGCCAAAAAACCAAACCAAACCAAACCAAAACAAAAACAAAAAACAAAATGGCAGACAGAGCATAGTCTCTGTCAGTAACATACCAGACTTGGAGGCTGCCAGGTATGGAGGCAGGCAGATTCTTTGTGGGAGTCAAGTGAGTTACTGTGCCACCAACAAAGTCCCAGCCTGGGTCTAGGACCACTTGAACATTCCCTCCCAAACACTTTAGCTGTTTTCACAACACACAGTAGAGAATGAGATGAGTATTGCTGGCCTCAGGTGCAGGGCTTGGGAGAGAAGAACACCTGGCCTTCAATATTAGTGTTTTATATTTGTTTGTTTGCTTTGAGACAAGGTCTCCATGTAGCCAAGAACTCATTTTGTAGCAGGGGGTGGCCTTGAACTCCTGATCCTTGTTTCTGCCTCTTGAAGGCTAGATCACAGGTGTTTGCCACCATGCTTGGCTCCGTTTACCACTTTTGGAAAAAGCAAAACAAAGTTTAGTTTAGAGAAAATTATAAAACAAATATAGTGCAATTCTGGTAATATTCATTAAAGTAAATACAAATAAATGTTATTGCTACTGCTGGCTAATGTGTATAGCATTAATGGTGATCACTTGGGTGTAATGGCATATGTGATCCCTCCTAGCATATGGGAGGGCTGAGACAGGAGAAATACTACCAGTTTGGTATGTAGGATAAAATCCATTCTCTGCTTCAACACTGGAAAAAAACAAAACCCACAAAAATAACAGTTAAAAAAAAAATGACCATGTACCAAGAACTCCTTCCTGTAGTAGCTAACTCAGTTCCCCCACAGCCCCAGGAAATAGGTGATAATTTGCTCAATTCCTTAATCCCACAGGTAGGAAGTGACAACAGGACCTGAGCCTGTCTGGCTTGCGGATCTGCCTTTTTACCCACCCTTCCACATAACCAGATGGATGCAGGCACTTTAGGAAAACAGGGCGCAGCACCAAGAGCTAGCTTAGGGAGCTGGGAGTCTCTAAGTTCAAACAAGGGCCACACAACTCCATCTCTTGTGAAAATGAAAACAGACAAGAATGAGGCTTTCAGACAAAGAGCTGAGCTGAGCTCTAGAGCAGGGTAATTTCAGCTGAGCTGCAGACTGTCTCTCACAGGGATGGGGTAGGCAGAATGGAAAAGTGGGAGCTAAGAGCAGAGTGGGCCAGGATTAGAAACTGCCCTCAAAGTGGGTTCTCAGTGCCTCTGAAGAACAGTATTTAGGAAGGGGTTTCTACTGCCCCTTGGGGACTTCAGACATTTTTATGCTGATTTGTGGGATGAGTAGAGATTCTAACCAATCTGTGAGTGACAAGAAGCTTGGAGTCAAAAGAGGGGCAGCTAAAAGAGCTAAATCCAAATGATGATGATGATGTTCAGAGGACGCTGGAAGTGTGGAGTCCCCTGAGCTCATGACATACACTGTGCAGGCTTCCCCAGTCCCCCAAGGTGGCGGGCATGGTTACTGTCTCCATTGTACACTCAGGAAAGCCAAGGTCAGACAGGCCAATAGCTCCCTTAGGAGGAACTATGTTTCCGGCCCACTCGGGCCTAGTGCTGGATAAAGATGCTGAGAGTCAAGGGCGTGTATAACAGAGGGAAGCCACAATTGGCTCTGCAGACTACAATCGAACTGTGTGAGGTGACACTGATCCCAGGTGGGTGGAACCACAGGCAGGTGTGTGCTGGGAAGGGGGAAAGCACTACCTTCTAAAAAAATTATTTTTAGATTTAACTGGCTCACGTGTATGAGTGTTTGGCCTGCATTATCTGTCTGTGTGTTGTGTATGTGATACTGTCCATGGAGTTCAGGAGAGGGTGTCAGACCTCCTGGAACTGAAGTTACAGGTGGTTGTGAGCGGCCAGGTGAGTGCTGGGAATTGGGCTCAGGTTCTCTTTACCACAGAACCACCTTTCCCGGCCTTCCAGCTTGTTTTAATAGATCCATGAGAAGGGAGGCAGGAGGAGGGCTGAGTGTCTCATCACTGCAGCTGTCCATCAGGAGATTTTTAGGGCGCTAGGAGACCCTTTCCAGCCCCGAGGATGATGTTTCACATAGAACAGTCTACACACATTTCAGCTGGAAACCAAGCCACTTACCCGCCCTCGCTCTGTGAGAGTCGTCAGCATGACAACAAGAGACAACTTCTGATCCCAGACAAGTTGCCAAAACTGTGCACAGGTGTGTGGCAGGGGTCCCTGAGCGGCAATGTACTTGTTCATAAGGTTAGCAGCGGGAATCTCCATCTATTGTGAGATCAGTAAGGCATTACAGACTGTCAACAGACAACACAAGCAGGATTCTCCACTTTACACTTCCCTCACAGCTAGTTGAATCAGACCAGAAAAAGAGCTTATCCACCCACAGTAAGATTAAAAAAAAAAAGTGCGGCAAAAAGCCACTTCTAGATTTGACATTAACGCGAATGGAGTAATGGGACCAATGACAGGACCCGTTTCTACAGGGGCAGTTCTACAAAGTCACAGTTTAGCACCTGACGGCCCAAGGGGCCAATTCTACCACCTGGCTAGCTAAGAGTAGTTTTCATTGTGGTCCACTAAAGTTTGCTGACCCTGGCTTTAAATGGAGAAATCTAAGTTCAGGTAAGCTGCCCATGATGAGTGTGTCCCCATGACAGACAAACCTAGGCAGAGGGACACTAATAACATGTGGGCCAAACACAGAAAGTTACAATCATACCACCAGCAGAAACATTGAAATGGCAATGGTCCAGTACATCAGCAAGGGGATGATGGAAGTAGAATGTATCTGGACCCATCTCTCAGCTTTATGGCTTTTCTGTAATATGAGACCACTCATTTTCTTTCTTTTCTTTTTTTTTTTTTTTTTCAAGACAGGGTTTCTCTGTATAGCCCTGTATAGTCCAGGCTGTCCTGGACTCACTTTGTAGACCAGGCTGGCCTTGAACTCACCGCCTCTGCCTCCCGAGTGCTGGGATTAAAGGCGTGTGCCACCACACCCGGCCGAGACCACTCATTTTCTAACAGAGCCACTGTACTAGAATTATGGAACGAATGGGAGTGTGCTTTGTCATGGAGAAGGTTCCCCCTTCTGTCCCCACGTCATCACTAGAAACAGTATGTTCTTTTTTTAATCACCCATGCTCTCAGCTTACATTCACATAACTGGCATTAATATAATCTTCATTTCCCTGCAATAATACCCGGGTGGTGTCATCTGTGGGAGAGAGAAAAATTTACCGTTATTCTGAATGTTATTTTTATCATCCCCAGTAAACAGAGTTCAGTTCCCAGCCCCATCTGCAGCTCTTGCCTCATTAGCATAAACACTATTCCCCAACTGTTCTGAGATGGCTGCAATGATGATGGTGGTGTTTACAGACACACTGGAAACCATTCCAGAATTCTAGGCAGTCTGTTTTAAAAGGGAAGCAGTATCTCATGTAGGAAGGAGGAGGCATCGGGCCGCATACTCACAAGGCAACACATCTTTGTATCGGTTTTTATCCAGATTTTGAGGCAGCTTTGCAAATGTGACAGCCAAGCCTGGCTTCTTTCTGTAGAGTTGCTATTAGACCAAAAAAAAAAAAAAATCAATAACACAAAGCAAAATAGGTCTTTATGCAAGATTCCCCCCCATCTTAATTTCAAAGTGATCCTATGTTACACATCAAAAGAAAACCTCAGTAAGAAACTCTACCTTGGTAGAACAAACCAACTAAATTCTTACATATATTCAAACTTGAGGATGTGTAGGGGAAAGAAGTCAGGCAGGGGCTGAGTCACAGACAACGCATCTAAAGAACTAAAACCTTACTTTTATGACAGTTCCTTGACAGTGTGGGAGACAGAGGGAAACTGACTCATCTAAATTAGTCTAAAACCACATTTCCCTCCAGCTCAATGGAATGAGGCATATTCATTACCTAACAGAAAGAACACTTCATTCACCACTTCGGGAGCACGTTCCCAGAGCAAAACACCGATTCTGACAGAGTAACTTCATTTAAAGAGACTTTTCTCTACACATACAATTACTACTGGAAATGAAAGTAAGGTGTTCTGTGCTCAGCCTGGACACACCGATATAGTAGCTGGAGGGATTTCTCAATGCATTTGTGGGAGGTATGAGTAGGATTTCTCTAAGTTGCAGTCGGAGGTTAATTGCTTGGCCCAAGATCTTAAGTAAGAGGTCCAGCTCAGGTCTGAAGGAGCTGGCCACACTTCCCTCTTCATTTCTGAACAGCTGTTCCTGCAATTTTCACAATTGTCACGAAGCTCTTCCCACAAATGCTTATTAGCTCTCCAGGAATTTAAACCTTTCCCTCAACTTCTCAAAGTTGGAAAGGGTTTTTTTTTTTTTTTTCCTATTGCAAATTTGGGAAATTTAGACTAGTATTAAATTAAACAAACCAACAACAAAAAAACTACTTGTAATTTTACAACTTTGAGGTGGTCTTTTCATGCATTTTCCAATGCTTACTATAGTCATGCATGCAAATGAACATAAGTATATGTGTCAACACACATACATACTGCCTTCTTATATATATATTTTTTGTGTGTCTGAATGTTTTGCCTGCATGTCTGCTGCCCACCGTGTGTGTCTGGTGTCCACAGAAACCAGAAGAGGGCCTAGGATACCCTGGACCTGGAGTTAGACGGTTTTGAGCCTTAACGTGGGTGCTAGGTACCAAACTGGATTCTCTGGAAGAGCAGGAAGTCCTGTTAACCACTGAGCCATCTCTCTAGCACCAATATTACCTTCTTAACATCAAAGAGTGAGACCAAAGTATGATACTGGTATTTTTCATGTTATAGTCAATAGAAAAGAAGTATCTTAATAAGTATTTGTGATGGTTAATCTTGGCTGTCAACTGGGTTGAGAGACACTTAGATTAGACAAGCATACCTCTGAATATGTGATGTACTTTGCAGAGATGGTTAACTCAGGGGGTAGAGCAGCATTAAGTGTGGGTGGCACCATCCACCCAGGACCAAGATGGAATGGAAGGCAAGAGAGAGGCTGTTACAGGCATCCCCTTTCTGCTTCCTGGCTGCTGTGAGGAGAGCAGCTCTGCTTCATATGCCCTGCATGAGGATGCTCTGCCTCACCACAGGTCCAAAAAGCACAGAACCAGGCAATCATGGGCCATACTTCTGAAACCATGAGCCTAAACAAACCTTTCCTCCCTTTTAGCTATTTCTCTTGGGCATGTGACACAGTAACAAAAAGCTAACACAATACTCCTCAGAAAAAAATTTTCAATGCTAATTGTCTTTAATCTTATGTTCTACAAATCTCTAAAAAGACAAGTTCTATGATGTGTCAGAAAGTTCTGACCAGTCGAACATTTCTCAAGCTAATTTAAAGCCAAAGACCTCAGCATCTTATAGCCAGTTGTCTGGGAAACACTGCTGCAATTCAGGAGCCTGTTTCATCCTCATTATTAAATGGTGGTTTCTCATATTGCAAGATATTCTCCACACTGATGAGTTTTAATGGCTCAGTAATTTAATTATTATAATTTATCTTAATTTTCAGCCTACTTTGCTATTAGCCCATTCTACATTTTCCCCCTCTGATAAACATCTGAGAACAGGATTACAGCACTGAGCATATTTAGAGTGACTCTGATATGTATAACCAATCTGCCCCACAGGAATGGAGATTGGTCAGTTCACCAAGGTGCAGCCAACATCCTCATTTAACATTTCTTTGCATTTTGAGTGGGGAGGCGGAACACCCACTCCCAGCCATATTTTTGTATACTGTACTGTTTTATAAACTGGCATCTGTTAGGTCTGTTTCTTTCATTAGACAAACTGCATAGAACTTATCAGAAGAGAGTGAACATGGAGATTTGGGGTCATACTAATGGTACTGCATCTGTATGTTATACATCTACTAGATGTTTTGAATTCACCAACTCTCCAAGAACTCAGCTACTGACCCAAGACCCATAACCTATAACCTAGACAGTTTCAGTGCAGAACAATCGAAAGGTAGCTGCTGCACCAACTCTAAAGGCTGATGGGCTTTTATAGACTGGGAGTACATTCTAGAAATGAACTCATGGTTTATTGGAGGTTCTGGCTGGGTTCTGGCAAAAGGATGTCACTGAAGCCAGTCACATTTAGGTAAGTGTCAGTTTACTTCTAAGAGATTAAATGTGTGGAAGTAAAATCCAACTAAATGAATATGAACCAGGACCTCTAGCCTATAGGTAAAAAGATAGTATATTTTCAAATAACAGAAATGTAAATGCAACCAACCTGAGTTCAAGCAGACCCAGAAAAAGTGTTATCCTAAGATTTTACATGTATCTCAGTGGTAGTGATCTGTTGATAGAATTATAAGGCACAAAGTAACATTAAAAAAAAAATTACCTGAATGTAGTTGTGGTGGTTTATGTGAGAATGGCCCCCAAAGGCTCATACATGGTCTCCATTTGGTGGAACTGTTTGGCAAGGATTAAGAGGTGTGGCATTCATGGAGGAGGTGTGTCACTGGGGATGAGCTTTAAGATTTCAAAATACATTCCTAGTCTTTATGTCTCAAGATGTGAGCTCTGACCTACTGCTCCAGAGTCATGCCTGCCTTCTGTCATGCTCCCCACCATGATGATCATGGACACTCACCCCTTGAGACTGGGAACCCAAAATAAAGAAGAGCTGGGATCTCTCCTGCTATACAGCTCTGCTTGCTCTCTCTGGTTCTCTCTATTTCTCCCTCAGATCTATAATAAACTACTCTCTAAAATCAACACATACACAGAAAAGAAACAGAACAGAAAACCTATTTATATAATTAAAAATTACAAAATTTTCAGAGAGGGAAAGTGAACAAATAAAAAATTAAGACTGGTTTGGCCTTTGCTGGGTCTAACGGCACTCTCAAGTCTGCACACACTTTGCAAAGGCTAATACCGGCTGGATGGAAGCAGTTCAGTGGGAACGGGATTCCAACACTGAATCTCAGCAGCAATAGGAGGTGGTAATAAACACCCACTTCCACATTCTTCTCAGGACCTTAGGGTGGGTGTGAAGATCTTGGTGTGAGACAGGTCAGAGATACAGGGGAGGGAGTTAGGTGTCCATGGTGGTGGCCACAATTAGAGACGAGGCTTTTAAAAGAATGATGGACTAGAAAAATATACTTTGCTTCGAATACTCCAAGGCACATTCCTGAATTCTGTCCTAGGACCCGGGGAGCTGAGAGGCAGGGTCACTAGGGAAGAGGAATAAAACCGCATGCTGTTATGACAGACTACCCATGTTTAGGTCCTACAGTGCACCACTCTTATCCAACCAGAGTGTGGTCCAAGCTCTGAAGGTAAGGGTAAATGATGGGGACGTGGCTGAAAGGAGCTGCTGAAGAACAGAGGGGAGTGAGGGATGCTAACATCTCCAGCTTTGTCCCTTGAGTGGAGGAGCTGGCCTTCTCTAGCACTGTACAGGCAGCAGGGCAGGGACGGAGCATTGTAGCGTTAAGCGCTTTGTTTTGCAGCGGCTGCCTGGCATTGGGAGTGCTCTGATCCCTCGGACATTTCACTCTTCTCACTCAGCCAGGGTGGCATGGTCTGGTCATTTCCCCTCTGATGAGGTCTTCAGTCATGCAATGGGCTCCAACCTGAGGCCAGGGCCAGGCTCAGAACAGCATGGGAGCCACCACCATCAGGAGCATTCTTAGAACCTCAGAGGATGGAGGACAAGGTACAGGGAAAGGAGGGAGGGAGGGAGAGATGAGGAGACCCTGGCTAAGGAGACAGACAAGTGCAACTGAAGTCCGTGTCAGAGTGGTGCTGTCTGCTCCCCACAGTCACCACTCAACTGTCCCCTCCATGAATGCAGGGATCATGCTTCATTAACCACATAAAGCTGAAGGTCAGCACCGAGGCTGTCACACAGTAGGTGCTCAATAAAAACACTGCAGTGTTGCTGCTAATTTACAAAAGGGTAGGAGCTAGTGCCAACCTCGGGGTCACGGGCTACAGTCCTTGTTGCTCAGAAGGCTAAAGCAGGAAGATCATTACAAGTCCAAGGCCTGCGTTACAGTGAGCTCAAGCACAGACTAGAAAACTTAATGAGATCCTTCCTCAAAGAACAAATAAGGAGGGGCTGGAGAGATGGCTCAGTGGTTAAGAGTCCTTGTGCTCCTGCAGAGGACCTGGGTTCGATTCCTAGCTCACAATCATTTGTAACTCTAGGTCCAGGGAATCTGACCCCTGGCCCCTCTTCTGACCTCCACAGCACCAGGCATGTATGAATTGTACAGATATCATATAGACAAAACACTCAATAACATGAAACAAATCTAAAAGAAAGAAAGAATAAATAGACAACAACCAACCAACTAACTAAATGGGTTGGGAATGTAGCTCAGTGGCAGAGCACTTGCCTAGTATTTATAACATCTTACTGTTAATCCACAGTACTGCAGAAGCAAGAAAAAACCTGATGGCTCACACCTTTAATCCCAGCACTTGGGAGGCAGAGGCAGCCAGATCTCTGTGAGTTCTAGGCCAGCCTAGTCTACAAGGTGAGTCCGGGACAGCCCGGGCTCTGTTACACAGAGAAACCCTGTCTCAAAAACAACCCAAAACAAAAGCAAAAGGTGTAAGCCACATAACAAAAGCATGACAAGCCAAGCGTTCTCAGACATGGTGCTGTAAAATTAAGCTAAGAAGAACCTATTCTCAGAATGGCACCAAGATGTGGTTTTCCTGGTATTATCTGGTAGAGGCATTAAGAGCTTAGCCACACTGAGGATATCCCTTTTCCTCTGTACCTGATCCAGCCAGAGGTCAAAAGACACTATCTAGAGGTCACGTGAGGCTTCTACTGACCTTCCTGTGCAGGCATGCTGCAATGGAACAGGTGACAGCGACTTTGGGATCCCTAATGGGGCCATGAATGCACGGTCCCAGGAGCACGTGGCTGGCATTCTAACAATGATTCTTGCATGGTCTGTTTCACAGACGATACACAAGATGGAACAACATTTCCTCTGCAGGTGGTGTCTGTTCCTTGAAATGTACTCTTGCATCCCTGCACATTTCATTGATGTTCTCTCTCTCCTTCCCTCTCTGTCTGTCTGTCTCTGAGACATAGTTCTTCTCATCATTTATCCCCAGTTGGCCTGGAACTCATGTACAACCACTGCTTCTATCTCTTGAGTGCCGGGATTAAACTTATGCCACCATGACCTTTCGTTTCTTAAAGAAAAACAAAGCAAGAACAACAACAACAAAAAAAAAAAACCAACACCACAAACTGGGCCAGTGAGAAAGCTCAGTGGGTGAAGGTGTTTGCCACACAATCTGGTGACCTGAATTCAATTCTCCCAAACACATACAAAGACGGACACAGAGGCTGATTTCCACAAAATTGTCTGCTGGCCACCATATGTGTGCATGTGTGTACACACATACACACACCATCCCAATAATGCATTTTTTGAAAGAAAAATACTTAGTAATTTTTTATTTTTATTTATACCTCTTCAGAAGTAGTATTTTACTCTGTAGCTCAAGGTTGGCTTTGAACTCATGGCAATCCTCCTGCCTCACCTTCCTGAGGCCTGAAACTATAGGCATGAGGTATGTAAGTTAGGCTGGCCTAGAATTCTCCATCCTTCTGCTTCAGCTTCTTGATTATAGGTGTGTGACACCAGACCTGCCAGAAACTAATTTTTAAAAAATACCCTCTTTCCAGGGATCAGATCTAACCTTGACGGTACAAGTGTCCTTGCTGATTACTACATGTAGCTGATCTCAGTCTGTGGTGAAGTGTTGCTCAGCTTCCTCTACCCTTCAGATACTAATTCTGCAATCATCACAGGAGCCAGTGAGTCACTTGTCCCTGACTCTAATGGGCAGTTCCTTTAGTGGCAACGTTGGCTTCAATTAAGAAACAGGGGTCAGACAGAGATGACTTCTGGTTTTGGTATAGGTGGACAATGTGAGGTGATATGCAAAGTTAGGTGGGTTGGAAAAGACCCTAAGTGGTCTCTTGTGGATACTGCTCTCTATCCATCCACCCAGCTCTCCATCCACTCACTCACTCATCCTCCATTCATTCATTCATCTAACCATCCATCCACTTATCTAACCATCTATCCACCCATGTAACCACTCATCCATCCATCTAACCATCCATCCACCCATCTAACCATTCATCCCCCCACCTAACTACCCATCCATCCACCTATTCATCCATCTACCCATCTGACCATCCATCCACCTATCTATCCATCTACCCACCTATTCATCCATCTACCCATCTGACCATCCATTCACCCATCTAACATCCATCTACCCATCTGACCATCCATCTACCCATCTGACCATCCATCCACCCATCTGAGCACCATCCATCCACCCACCCAACCATCCATCCACCCACCTAACCATTCATACCCCCACCTATCCATCCACCCACCTATTCATCCATCCATCCATCTACCCATCTAACCATTCATCTACCCCCCCATTTATCCCTCCACCTGTCAATCCAATCAACCCACTTACCCATCCATCCAACCACCCATTCACTTGTCTGTTCATCCAGGTAAGAGGCTATTCCCATGTAATGCTCATTTTATATTAACTGAACTCCACGAGTCTCCAAGGAGGTAGTAACTAACAGTAGGCAACAAAGAAGCAGGCGGGGAAAAAGTTTAGTCACACCCAGTAAGTTGCTGACAATGAATAGATTTTTATGTGTGTATGTGAGTCAAGGTCTTGTTATACTGCCCAAGCTGGTCTCAAAACTCCTGTGCTTAAGTGATGATCTTCTTGCCATAGTGTCCCAAGCGGCTCAGATTATAGGTGTCCAATACCCACCTAGGTATATTTCAATTTTTAGGGTTTTGGTTTGTTTTTAGATTCATTTTTAGTATGTTTACGTGTGTGTGTGTGTGTGTGTGTGTGTGTGTGTGTGTGTGTGTGAGAGAGAGAGAGAGAGAGAGAGAGAGAGAGAGAGAGAGAATGATGATTTACATACATGAGAATAGGTGCATGAAGAGGCTGGAAGATATAGAATCAGATCCCTTGGAACCAGAGTTACAGGAAGTCCTGAACCACGCAACATGGGTGTAGGAACTGCATTTGAGTCTTCTGGAGGAGCAGTATGTACTCTTAACAGCTGAGCATTCTCTCTGGCCCCAGACTCTCATTTTCAACAATGGCTCTAATTCTATCATCAGGTCTATCCCTGATGAGGTGTGGGCACTGGGCAGGTTCCTTCACCTCACTTAGCCTCTTCTTCTCCATTTCTAAAAGAGTGATCGGGGGTTGTTGTTGTGGCTCAGTGGCACAGTGCATGCTGGGTATGGCAGAGGTCCTGGGTTCAGTCTTGGGCACTGAAAGGATATAAGGACTGATTCTAATAACTTCTGCTTTATCTATTTCACAGAAAATGTGAGAGTTAATGTAGATAACATGTGAAACACACTCAGTAGATTGCAAAGTGCTTTTTGGAAATGTTGATTATTATCATTACTTTGTTACATGGAGGACCAAATGTCTTCTGTTTACTGAAAGACAGAAAAGGATGAAGGAATTCCCTCAATGGGAAAAAAAAAATGTTTAGAATAAGCCTTAGTGTGGATGCCTGCTGGGGACCAGGATCTCTTTTCTGCACTTGTTCACAGAGCACAGCCCCTACTAGCTGAGCAGGCCACTTGTCAAGGTGCTGGAGGAGGGGAGGCCCCAGACAGCCACGGCTCTGGAATTGACAGCCTAGGGCTCCAAGCTCAGTGCCAAGAGATGATACTTTATGCAGGCTGGGCATGCTCTTGAAGCCTCTCTTGGTTTATAAATAATAACAGCTATTAATTTTTATAGTGTTCTTATCACAGGCCACATAATGCATTAAGCACTCATCTCATCCACTCCTGACAATCAATTCAGGACTCACCCAATTTATTCATGGGGTGGCAATAGAGCTATAGAGGTTTACGGATGGGGGAAAGGAGCAGAGCCAGAATTTAAAATCTGTCTGGCTCCATGTGGCTAGACAGCCTCCCACATAGCATTGACTAGCATGCCTCTAATAACAACTTCATAGGCTACGAATATCTCAGTCTTGTAAGCCTGTGGGCATGGTGGTTACATGAACAAGCTCAAGGTATTGGTACCTTGCCTGGGCTATAGTCAAGCTTTGTGACTTCTACTAGGAGCCCTTAGAGCACACACACAATCTGAGATTCTCCTCCCTC
This sequence comes from Lophiomys imhausi, assembly GCA_907164525.1. NCBI lineage: Eukaryota > Metazoa > Chordata > Mammalia > Rodentia > Muridae > Lophiomys > Lophiomys imhausi. The sequence continues at coordinate 3,647,435 of CAJQZJ010032188.1, read as the reverse complement.
CGGTGTACTATGGGATGAAACCACACCTAATGGGAGTTATGAGAACTATAAAAACCGATGCCCTTGACACAGCAAGGGCTCACTAAGGCTGCCTTTCCTGGGAGTTTCCTGTTTGGTCTAGTTTCCCTTGGGTCCCTTTGCTCATGAAGTGTTGGAAGACACCATCCCAGGGTGGGATTGTGGTTTCACATGATGTTCCTAGGAGCCTAGGGCTCCTTGAGGGACAGTGAGGGACACCCGGAGAGCTCTGGGATCATACCAGCTCCACTGCAGAGCAAGACCTGGTTTATCTAGTCAGTATCTTAGAATTCAGTAAGACATTATTTAAAAGAGGAGCTTCCTAGACTATGAAATAAATGTACCAGATGAAGGGTAAACTCACATGTACATGTTCTAAGGCACACTCCAACTACAACCTCTGACGGAGGGCTGGGAGAGGTAGCAGTGGCACAGTGGGCCTGATACCATTTCTACCTTCCTCTCTGGGCTATCTATCAAAACCTCAAGTGAGGGCTGGAGAGGCAGCTCACTGGATAGAGGTGCTTGATGTGAAAGTTTGGCAACCTGAGTTCAAGATCCCAAACCCAAAGATAAGAAATGACTTCACACTGGGTGTGGTGCCACACACCTTTAATCCCAGCACTTGGGAGGCAGAGGCAGGTGAGTCTCTGTGAGTTCAAGGCCAGCCTGGTCTACAAAGTGAGTCCAGGACAACCAGGGCTATTGCACAGAGGAACCCTGTCTCGAAAAACAAAACAAAAGTAACAAAGAAAGAAAGAAATGACTTCACAAGGCTATCCTCTGATCTCTACATGCACATTGTGGCACAAGCCCACCTTCCAGTTCGGTATCATGCACTAATAATAATAAATTAATCCATCCCCCTGCCCCCCACCACAGACCCTTAGGTGACCTTGTTAAAGAACCAATGTCTAGTAGCTGTGTGGTAGGTCCATAGCTCCTCAGGTGGTTTCCATACAAGTGGCTACAGGCTGACCCTTTAAGAAATACTTTTAAAAGACTTTTAGAAACCAATGAAATCATTGTAAGGAGAACCTTACAATGGTCCCCATATGTAAAAGCACACCAAAGTTCAGCCAATAGTGCAGAGTTGGCTTTACAGAAGAGCATGGTTCAATTGTTCCCAGGGAGAGCACACACTGCCTCCTAGTGGAGTCTCAGCTCAACTGGAATTACCAGTTGCCAGGGAACATATACTCCAATTTAAAAATCTTACCCTATCTTGTTTGGTCTTACGACAGAGTCCCTTAAATAAACCAAAATTAGATAGCAAGTTCGTTGGGGCTAAAAGCTTCCCTCTCCACCCCTCATGACTCTCCCAAAGTGCCACAGACACACTGGCTGAATCAACAAATAATCCACCAACGCCCCTCCCAGTTCATAGCATCCCTGGACCAAAAGGAGAACACTCCATTCTGAGCCTGGATTTGAATCCTTGTTTCCGTTATTCTGGAGTGTTCATGTGACCACTTCTTATCCAGATATCACTGCCACAAGATGCAAACTTTTATGTTATCTGCCCAGACAACCAGTTAATTAAAAAACTGAGAATCTTCTGTTGGTGGGGGATAGAAGGGGAGAAGTCAGCCATCTTTGCTTTTTTTCTGTTGGAGTTCTTCCTACCACTGTTCAACTCACACCACTCAGGCATAATTTACATTCTGGGCCCTAGGCTGCCATAAGGTAAACCTCTTGCTTAAGGCTTTCTACTTTGTATTCCTTCTCATCTATCAGCTGTACTGTACTTTTTCCTGAGTCACTCTGCAGTCAAAAACATTTGACAAACTATCCACCTTTCCCTGTCTTTTCCTTTCCTTTCCAGGGTTTTTCTAATAAGCAATATATTGTTGATCTATTTCTGAATCTCATCAGAGCTCTTATCCTTACATTGTGAGCCTAGATGACATTGTTACAACTGTGATCTAGTTTTTTCTACTAGATTCTTTTTTATTCTTTCTTCTGTTGTCTCTACCCCAAACCCCTTTCTGAGACAGAGTCTTACTATGTGATCGAAGCTAGGCTTGAACTTGTGATCCTCCTGCCTCAGCCTCCAGCATACTAAGGCACCACTCATTTATATGTTCATTGGACAAACAGCTGCTTTCTTCTATCTTCAAACTCATTTGGAAGATGAACACATGCTACTTTCATTGCTAATGGTGGAGAAAACTGACTTAAAAACATGGTCTCTTCTGCTTTTGGAGGAGGTATGAATGGCCTCTTGAGGAGCTGCTGCGGATACAGGTATTATCCCATGTAAAGCAGATACAGGCATTATCCCATGTTACACATATCCGTCCTTCCTGAGGAAATGGGACAGACTTTAAATGTCTGTGATCTGGTGGCCTTGGAAGGGGAGACACTGTGCCCTCGTGGGATGATACCAACTCTCTGAATTCCCAGTGCAGTTAGGGGTGGAGTGCTGACAAGCCATGGGCCTGCAGATGGCACCCTTTTCTCTCCTGTGGGGTTCTGAGATCCTGCTGGCTGCTCTGCAGGGTCAGAGCACTCCAACCCTCAGCCAGCCCCTGCCTACAGACCATTGCTAGAAGAGAGTGGGAGAGCCAAACGCCCTTCACCTGACACTTTATGACGCTGAGTCTGAGAGGTGGCCCATCAGCCCTTGAGGAGTATAAGCCTTATTAGGGTCCTCCTCACTGAGACCCTGCTGTCTGAGGCCTGTCAGCCAGAGCCACCGTGGCCAAGGGGACAGGACTATGTTCCAGCTTTGCCACCTACTGATTAGCTGCAGCAAAGGAACAAGGTGAATGACAGTAAGTAACTGGGTGGAGACTCAATCCCTGGGATTCCTTTACCTCAAACTGGATCAGCACTGTACCGCTTTCCAGACCTTTCTTTAGCAGCTCCATTGATCCCTCCAGACTGTCCTCACCCTCAGGACATGCAGGAAACATGGCTTCTGGGAAGAGCTGACTCAGCTCATCTTCTGCTCTGATCTCCACCAGCGAGCGCACAGCTGGAAAAGACAGAATAGACAGGGTGTTGGGCTTATCGGCCCAGGACACCATATATGTGGTCCAGTTGGATATTGAGTGGTCAAGTGCATGGGCATCATTTGTACTTCTAGGTGAGTGACCCTGGAAGGGCTGTGGGCGCCAGAGTGAGGCACGGGAATGAATGCTGCTGAGCTGAGAATACAGCTTAGTGGTAGAGAGATTGCTTAGAGTGTGTGAGGCTTTAAGTTCAGTTCACAGAGCCTCAAAGAAAGAAAGAAAGACATACAGATACTGTTTGCCCTTTCGTCCCCAACCCAGCATCTGGGCAGTCTTCTAGGTACATTGGGGGGCAGGGTGCAAGCGATACCACTATTTCCTACAGTCTAGTTTCTTTTTACAAAAATTTAATTTAATTATTTTTGGTTTTTCTTTTTGAGACAGGGTTTCTCTGTGTAGCCCTGGCTGTCCTGGACTCACTTTGTAGACCAGGCTGGCCTTGAACTTGCAAAGATCCGCCTGCCTCTGCCTCCCAAGTGCTGGGATTAAAGGCGTGCGCCACCACCGCCCGGCTCTTTTTGGTTTTTCAAGACAGGGTTTCTCTGTCTAACCCTGGCTGTCCTGGAACTCACTCTGTAGATCAGGCTGGCCTAGAACCCAGAGATCCACCTGCCTCTGCCTCCCGAGTGCTGGGATTAAAGGTGTGTGCCACCACCGCCTGGCTCTTTTTTTTTTTAAATAAAACATTTAAATTGTGTTTCTATTTCTCACTCTGTGTGCATCTGTGCATGTGCATGAGTACATGTGTGGACGACAGGGATAACAGAGTTGGTTCTCTCCTACCTACATGAGTGGCGGGGGCGGGGGGGGGGGTGAACTTAGACTGCCACCATTGGAGGAGGGCGCTTTTTCCCACTGAGCCAGGTCTCACTGTCCCACTGTGTTGTCCCTTCCCCTCAGGAGCTCAGTTTCTAATTGAGATCGGTTCTGACAAGTGACTACCACTAGGGCTAACATCTCTGTACACCAGCTCCATCTCTTCAAGTTCAATTTCTCCCTCCATGTCAAACTCTAGGGGGAAAAAAGAGGCCGGAGGTCCCATTTCGTGTGTGTGTGTGTGTGTGTGTGTGCGCGCGCGCGCGCGCGTGCGCACATGCGTGCACACGCGTGTGTCTGTACATGTGCCTGTGTGTCCCTCCATCACCCTCCACCCTATAGCCCGAGGCAGTCTGTCACTAGGACCTAGATTCAGTGAACTGGCTACTCAAGCCCGCGGCTCGCACTGGGGGTCCCGTCTCTGCCTCCCGTGTGCTGGGATAACACACCCTGTTCCTTACATGGATGCCAGAGATCTGAACTCCAGTTGGCACGCTACCTGCTGAGGCATCTCTCCAGGTCTTACCCCCCCCCCATCTCCCTTATACAATATTTCACCTCAGATGCCATTATCAACCCTTCCTTCCTTTTCCTAAATTTAAAATTTTAGGATCATTTCTGAATTTTCCCTGTAACTCACAAAGGGAAGTTATCCCTTCACTGAGTTTTCAATGGGTCCCTACTTTCAAGGGAGAAAGTAACTAAACAACTTTGAATGTACCCATATGGTTGAACTGAATCCTCAGAATTCCGAGTCTCTTCCATTCCAGAGAGCTTGTCTAAAAGTAACCCAGCCTGTCTGCGTAGGTCATGGGAACACAGTTCATAACTTTATCTGCGTAGGTCATGGGAACACAGTTCATATCTTTATCTGACTTTAAAGGCCACATTCACTGGCCACAGCAAATGAGTTCTTCTTGTGCTAAGTGGTTTCTGTCATATGTGCAACTCTTTGTGTTAAATTAATTGACTTATTTTTCTTTTAATCAATTCCTATTTCTTACTTACATGTTTATGCTACAAATAAGATTATTATTATACTTTCCTGAAACCAGTCATGGTACATTTTCCTTACCTCCAGCAGGTACCAGTCTCTTGTGGCCAACAGAGGTGGCCTTTCCTGTGGGCCTGAACACCCAGGAGGATGTAACAGATTATGGACTGGTACCTTTGGCCCCTTATCAATGTGTCATCATGACAACCACATGGCAGTGGGGGCAATTGCTTTCCCAATTCTGTGACTTTGTTTGCTGATTTTTCTACATGGGGATAATGCAGGATTCCTGCACACGGGAGAATCACAAGAGCTAAAGGGATGCCACCATAAAGCAGTCAGCAAGACACACACTTTCCCCAGTGTGTCCTGTCACTGCTGAACTCCCACTGGGCACCTGAGCTCTAGCAAGCTGCTGGGATTTGTAGGGTGGGGTGTCAGGACAGGGTTGGATGGGAGCTGGGGAGCTGCCCTAAGGCCTCTCAAAAGAGGTGGGGTGAGCATAGCTCCAGCTGCCTCAGGAAAGGACTCCCAGGTGGAAGAGAACAGGGCATTGGGTTGTGCCTACACCAAGGCCAGGCCTCCACTCATGTTAGTATTTCAAGCTAGGTAAGGGCCACCAAGATGGCTCAGTGGGTAGGCGTGCTTGTCAAAAAGCCGGACAACCAGAGTTTGATTCCAAGGACCCACAGGGAAGGTGGAGAATAGATGCCTTGATTGTCCTCTGACCTCTAAGTGCATGTGTACACAGTACTCATGGACACATACATACAAAAATAAAACAGATGGATAAATATAATAACTTAAAAAACAAAAGTGTGGGGAGCTGAGGAAGTCCTGAGTAAATTTATAAAGAACACTTAAAGTCCCAAGTGATGCTATGTTGCCACAGGCACAGCCATGTCAAGGCCAATTCCTTGGATCCATGGGAAATCAGAATGGCAAAACCTCCCTGTGGCCCAAGTATGAGTGTTCATGAACGACTGGCCAGTGTGTGGAAAAACTAGCAACTGCAGCCTCTTCCTCCCAGATGTTTACAGCCTGAGACTGCTCGCCTGCAGACACTGCCTACAGAGACTAGCTAACTCCTCCCCCTGTGCTGTACACAGTAAACACATCGAGCTCCTAAGGCTGGTGAAGTAGTTAGATGGTGCCATCTCCCAGAGTGCATACAGCCCATATGACCCCTCGCTGTGTGCACGTGTCTGTGTGCCCATCTTTTCTTCACTCTCTCACTGTCCCTAGATGACAGTATTTGGCTTAGTATATTAAAACAGTAACCGTAACAGCAGCGGTATTTAACAGAGCTTTCTTCGCATGTCCACAGTACATCCCCTTATTCCCAGTGCCCTGAGTATGTCATTTAACCTGAACAAGAGCCCCTGGGAAATGACTTGGCTACCGATGCTCATGGTATAGCTGAAGAACACTGGTTAACTTGGAGGTTTTTCCTCGGTGTATGAGGAGGGGTCAGGTCCCTGCTCTCTGATCCTAACTGCCTGCCCGAAAAGTCAAACACACAAAATAAGGTAGGACCTAACCAGGTGCCTTCGAGTCAGGCAAGCAAACAGTGGGATATAAGCTAGTCAGATGGAGATGGTAGAATTACAGGGATCTAGGCCCATGTAAAGGGCCCAGATATATGTGTGTATTCTTCATTTTCAAATGTTGACTACTACTGTAGAAAGCATAGCAAGCAGCCCAGTATGGAATGTCAAGCTTAGAACGGGAGCATCCAGGAAGCTGAAGCAGAAGAATTGCTACAGTTGGAGTATAGCCTGGGCCACAGTGTGGGAGCTATTCCAGAAAGCCAAATAAAACCAAGCAACTGGGTAGGCAAGATACTGCTCCTTTCTGGAGATGTCCCTGTGGCTCCACCCCCAGGAGCCTGTTACCTTTCCTCCGGATCACCAGGGCCAGTTCTCTCGAGTGGGACTCCCGGCTTGCTTTGATGAACATCACCACCTGGTCATGGGTGTGCTCTGAGATGTCCCGGCCATTGATCAACACGATCTGATCCCCTTCATTCAGCTTAGGCATGCAGGTATCTGCCTGGTGGAGGGAAGCGACTTTCTTTGTTACCATAGCACTGGCCTCAAGGGGAAGAAGGTTGCCTCTCTCTGATCCCAGACACCTGAGACTGCGATCAAATTTACCTCTTCTCCCCTGGGTATCACTGTCATACTTTGTCAACTGCTGCTAGGTGGACACAGGAGCTGGTGGTGGGACTTTAAAGTGGCTCACAACGGAAGCTACGAGACACTTCACAGCAGGCAAGCTAAGTTTACTGGAGCCATTTTTCCATGGGAGCCCACCTTGCTGATTAGAATGACTTTCTTGGTGCCTCCAACCTTCTGTTTGTTGGATATAATGTTTGAAAATGCTTAGCCAGCTATGAAATGAACATCTACCTGTCTTACAAGGTAGAAATATATCATTGTCAGCCAAATACCAGGGGTCTAAACCACTGCACAACAAGATGAACAAAACGTTGTGGTAAAGTATGGCTCCTTACTCCCTAGAAACCACAAACAAATAGCAACTGGTAAACAGCAATTAAAAAAAAAAATCTAGCCGGGAGGTGGTGGCGCACGCCTTTAATCCCAGCACTGGGGAAGCAGAGGCAGGCGGATCTCTGTGAGTTCAAGGCCACCTTGGCTACAAAGTGAGTCCAGGACAGCCAAGCTCTGTTACACAAAGAAACCCTGTCTCAAAAAGCCAAAAAACAAAACAAAACAACAACATCAACAAAAAACCAAAACCCAAAAAAACTCTATGTGTATATGTCTGTAAGTGTGTGTATGCTTGTGTTCACACGCACACAGACATGGAGTTTGTCAATTCACCTAGTCTAGCTATCTGATACCTTGCACTGGGGATCCCATCTGCCTCCCACACAACAGGATTACAGGTGGCCACCGCATTTGCCCCTGAGTTGAAGGTGGGTCCTAGGGATCCAAACTCCAGTCCTCATGCTTGAGCTGCATGAGTGTTGTCACTGAGCCCTGTTCCCAGACCCCAGTGGCAAGCTTTATGAGAAGGAATGAGGAATGACCCTCTGTCCAAGGTCCCCTGAGAAGGCTCAGTGACCTGTTCATGTTTCACTGAAAGCAAACCATCACACAGAAATTAGGGAAGATGGTGGGTCCACTCATCTGTCCCTTCCACGTCGGTTTGGCAATGCATCATGCTACACCTTAAACGTCCTTAGCAAGAAAAAACAAAATAGTTGGGCAGTGGTGGCACACACCTTTAATCCCAGAACTTGAGAGGCAAAGGCAGATGGATCTCTGAGTTCAAGGCCAGCCTGGTCTACAGACAGAGTTCCAGTACAGCCAGGCCTAGCTACACAGAGAAACCCTGTCTTGACACTCCCCTACAAAAAGAGAGAGAGAGAGAGAGAGAGAGAGAGAGAGAGAAAGCAAACAGAGGCAAAGGATCTCTACTGGAAGCATGTGGAAAGCAAAGTCTGCCTGAGTTTCCTTCATTTGGGTAGTACTTCCCAAAGTTAAGTGTGCATACAAATCATCCAAGGATCTTGTTACAATAGATCCAGGGTAAGTAGGACTACAGGCCTAGGCCTGCACCTGTGCTGGGGTCCTATAATAAGGCCCCAGTGACAGGGTGCTGCATCTCACGAGACAATACTGCACAGCTGGTTGCAGTTAACAGGAGTCCTGCTTTGTCTTCATCTGTCTGTGTCTATTCTGACAAATACATGCTGCTCCTGATCAAACCAAGGAAGTAGCTGATGTAACCATGCAACCCATCAAGTAAAAACCAAATCCCAACAAAATCTAAGACTGGAGCATAGAAACAGAAACTTGTTTGACGTAGGGGAAAGCAAACACAGGAAGCAACATGGAATATGTTTACTTACAGGTGACTCTGGGTTTATCCTTGAGACCACAAGAGGCATCTTTTGATCCACTCCTCCCTGTAAATGGTTTAAAAAGTAAACAAAACCAAAAATAAAACAAAATACTTGAGTAGTTTTGCCAACAAAGATATGCGGATACAATAAATGTGAGCCTTATAGTTCAGGAAGGCTTTACAGGAAGACCAATCATGGGGCTGGGAACACATTTCAGAATTGCAGAGCACACTGATGACCCCTCTTTACTCAGAAAGTTAGTCAGAATTGTGCTGAGAAGCACATCCAGGTATCTCCATCATCTGCACTGAAGACGCCCTTGGAGGACCCAACAGGATTTGCTGGAACAGGACTATGTTTGCTTCTCCAAGAGGAGGCACAGGGGCTCAGGAAGGTCTACATGCACTGTGAGTGCTCCCCATGTGAGCTCAGCCCTAGAGGGCTGCTGGGCAGAGTGGGGTGTGTATGATATGCCAGAGGCTGGTAGCCAATCTATAGGGTCTATCTGCCCACTGCACTATAGAGCAGGAGTTGGGGCGGGTGAGGGAGTGGGGAGTTGGAAGTGGGAGTGACATGGGAGTTAGATGCTTCCTTAATAGCTATTTAAGTTGTGTGGGAAAGAGGGCCCTGAGGCAGTCACTTATCACCACGACTGAACCCCGAAAGATGTAACTGAATGGGTGCAGCAACTGTTTCAATAAGGCTATACACACGAAAAGATGGGTGCTGGCCCATGGTGGCAGTTTGTGGCCACTGCCAGAGGGACCACTTAGACAAGGAGGCCCACCAATGTGAAGAGCTAGCTGCCTTCCCTTATCAGTTTAGCGGGGCTGGAGGGTTCTCTAAACAATCCCTTCTGGGTGGACTATGAGCTGCATTTGGTCACCAACCACACAGTCAACTTTCTGAGTCTCGGGGTTCGTTTGTAAGACGTGTTTAACAATTGTATGTTTTATTTATTTTTTCATTTCTTTTGAGATAAGGCCTCCATAACTCTGGCTGGCCATGAACTTGATATGCAGTCTAGGCTGGCTTCAAACCATAATCCTTCTGTCTCAGCCTCTGAAATGTTGGAGTTTCAGGCATTTGTCCCTATGCTAAGAGCTCACTAAGATGACAGGAAACTAGCAGTGTTGCAAATGTCAGGCACACGACAAGCACTTAATATAAGGCAGTTGTACAACCAATAAAAAGTTCAGTTCTTAGCCTCTAGTAGTTTTGAATGAGTCTGTACATGCATGTATGGGTATGCATGCACACACACACACGCGTGTGTGTGTGTGTGTGTGTGTGTGTGTGTGTGTGTGTGGAGGTGAAAGGTCAACCTTGGGGTCTCATTCCTCTCATGCCATCTAACTTGTTTCTTGAGACAGGGTCCTTGTCCCAAACTTGCTGATTATGCTAGATAGGCCAGTAACCCCCAGGGATCCACCTGCTTCTGCCCCCCACCCAGTATTAGGATTACAGGAGTGTACCCCTCATCTCTGTTAGGTAGATTCTGGGGACTGAAACCAGGTCCTCATGTTTGCATGGTACAAGAACCTTACCAACCAAGCTACCTCTGTAGCCCCAAGTGAATTTTTTCTGTTTTGTTTTTGTAATGCAGTGTTAGGTACATAGCAGATTTCTGACTGAAATTTAAAATCTGCCTGAAGACCGTGTCAGTCCACATAACCTAAGGAAGTAACACACGTGCTCACAGCGTACCTTAAGATTAAATCCAAATCTCCCATCTTCATCGGGTGTGATACGGATCAGGACTAGGTAGCCATCACCATCATCGTTCTAGAAGACATGGGAGACTGTTGTTTACATCATTTCCCTCTGCAGGGGTTGGGGGTATTTTCTCTCAGTCAGAGCTATCACTTGTCTGGCTATGAGAGTGAGTCACCAAGCTGTTCAAGCAAGTGTGAGGGACCGGGAACTCCCTCACCTTGTCACAGTAGTACTGGCTGGCATCCTCGATGGAGCCCCCTTTGGTCACCTTGTGGTAGTCTTCTAAGAACTGCTGGTCCACACCGTCTGGGGAGCAGGAGCCTGGGGCATTTGAAGACGGAGACACAGAACTGGACGACTTCTGGGTCAGGCAGCTTTGTGCTGGGTTGTTTTCGGACAAACTTCTTCATTGTGGGGAAGGGGGAGATGTTTTAATAAATCGACCGATATAATCAGAATAAATAGCACTGGCTCTTGGGACCTGGCATCTTGAGATTGCCACAGGGTTCTGGAACCTGAACACTTCTGCAAAAGTCCCCGGGCTACCCATCAACTAGGCTAAATATAATCACATCTGACTTAGGGGTAAAGGACTGGAGGGCAGGGAGGACCAATGACCATTGAAAACAGTGTCTCTCCCAACTGCTTTGAAGGGTAATGGGGGACATGTGTAGAGCTACCATGGTTTAACATCTTACTTTTTGACATGGGAGCTGTTGCCTAGGCTGGTTTTGAACTTCTGGCTCGAGAGATTTTTCTGACTTATCTTCCTAAGTAGCTGGGACTCTGCCAGGAACGTAACTAATAGAACTTGCCAGGGACCAGAACATCATTTGAAGAATAATCTGCAGGCAGGGGTGATAATATTGGTAAGTGTGGTAACCAGCACCGCAGCCTGTGAAAGGCCCTGTGGACGGCTTCTGCACACATTCCCACCACTGCCTCTGCCTTCCACTAGACCTTTGTTCTTTAAATGATATTTGTGTTTCTTAGCAAGTTAAAATTGTGGGGGGGGCAGGGTTTGGAGGGGTTGTTTTTTGTTTTGTTTTATCTTTAGTGTTGAGAACACAGGGCCTCTTCCATGGTAAGCACTGAGCTACACTCCCAGCCTAAATTAGCCTACTCTAAATATAAAATCTGCACCTATTCACACACAATGATTCACAGTCTTAATTTATTTGAAAAAATATTCAGCAGCAGACCAATGTGGAAACAAATATGTGTAAGAGAAGAATTTGGCCTGAAGGTTTACTGGTTGTCATGTCCCCAGCCTGTGGGGGGAAAAACTACTTTGAGTAAAATAGTATCAATGAATATCTTGTTTCCTTATATATTAAAATTTCAGTTTGTGAGCTTTATATCACAAAGTTTCAAAGTGTTTTTCTCTTTCTAATACAAAATTCTGGTCTAAAGCCAGACAGGTCTACATAGTGAGTTCCAGGACAGCCAGGGCTATGCAGAGAGACCCTGCTTCAAAAAACAAAACATAAAATCCTCTGATCTATCTAAAACAGGAAACAGGGAGCTGGAGAGATGCTCAGTAGATAAGAGCACTTGTTGCTCTTGCAGAGGATTTGGGTTTGGTTCCCAGCACCCACATGGTGGCTCATAACTGTCTGCAGCTTCAGTTCTAGAGGATTCAATGATTTTTTTATGAACTCTGTGAGCATCAGGCACACACGTGGTACATATACACTGATGCAGGCAAAACTTACTCATATGCATAAAATATGATAAATCTAAAAACATTTTAATTCATTTAAAAATAGTAAGCAGCAGTCGCTACAAACGTTGACATACTCTAAGATACCTCACCCACCAACCTATCTTCTAAGTAGGCTTGGAGAGATTATTTTACCGATAGGTAGTGATTTAATGAACAAGTGGCTAGTTTTGGGACCAGTCAACTACACAAAGAAGGTTCATTCCTGCAGAGCACAATGACATTCTTCTTGGTGTTCAGGGTAGATGAACAGAGACATAAGGTGGAATTGGAATGGTGAGAAGCTGGGCAGGCAGAGCACGGGATAGTAAGAGAGAAAAATGTCAGAATAGCGTGGCATTCTCTCTGGTTTGGTCAGGGTTCCCTGTGGAACTGCAAGGGATCTGTAGGGAGGAGATACAGCTCCACGGAATGAGGGATTCACAGAGGTTACTGAGAAAGGAGTAGGGTGAAGGAAACAAGAAGATATCTCTGAACAGGAGGTGGGTAACATCAAGAGACCTGTCTCCATCCTCTGGGAAACAGCAGCCAGAGTGGGACAGGCACACCTCAGTCCCTGGGAGAGAGGGCCAGAGAAAGACTGTCAGACATTTGAGGACTGCAGATGTAACAGGCATCAGAAATGAAAGCCATGAGAGAAGCCTATTTTATGAAGAGCTACAATGCTGGAGAGATGACAAACAGCACCATTTCTGTGAAAGACTCATGCATGATGCTTTCTCTCATTCAAAAGATTGTCTGGGGGTATGGCAGATTAGGACAAACCACATGAATGGAATGAGAATGGGAGAAGGAAATGGGACCAAGGAAGACTGAGGATCCCAGCAGGTGCAAACTGGGTGGCTCTGAGACCATAGTCACTTCCCAAGACACATGGAAGTCATAACACTGACAAAAAGATCAAGAGCAGAGACTAGCTTGGGAGTTTCCAGCCTCTTGTGGTTGTTCATCCATAGGCCTGGTCTGGCTCAGGAACAATGGTCAGTACCAGCACCCCACCTAAACATAATGAAACCCCATCCCCGGTGTTGGCTCCCTAAAGAGACCCTTGGATGGGAGCAGATCTTCTCCCATATTCGGTGTTGCACTGAGCTCTCGTAAAGGGCTTGGGTGTTGTCAGAGAATAGTGGCAGAGAAGGAAAAGGGTAAGAAATGGCAAGAAGACTGCTTAACTTAAGAAAAGTAGGCAGGGCTGCCAGGAGAACAGGAAGGCAACATGGCTTGTGTTCTAAGAGCCGGAGGCAGGAGCCTGCATGCCGCGCCAGCATCAAGCTGTATAGCATGGTTTGAGAAAAATATAAATGTCCTTCAGTATCCCCTGAGGAGCAGTTCCAGGACACCATCCACTGCAGATGTTTAAGTCGCTTATATAAAATGCCCAACAATTTTATTTTATCTACACGCACCTCCTGTGTTTTTAAAAGTCATCTCTAGGTCACTTACAAAACCAATTCAGTGTCAAAGTAAACACTTGTCCTAATGAGAAAAAAAAATCTGTTCATGTTTAGTTCTGATCCAGTGACCAGGACAGGACTCATGACATGGGCATACAGCTGATTAAGTCTGTGGGTGAAGAATATGTGGGCAGAGAGGGTCAATTTACCAACACCTTGAGTGTCTGACAGCACGACAGACCATCACATTGTAGGGATCCCTGTCACTGACAGGGTTCACAGACCCCAGGGGCCCAGAAGATGGGCCATAGAAACTCCTGCACTGTGGTTCTAGATGGAAAAGACCACATCCCAAGGTCCCTTCCAAAGTATACATTTAAAAATGAATGTAAGAGCTCTCTTGTGTCCTATGGAAGAGGACAGGCCTTCAGGAAAGAGGCAAATAGCCAATAAGTTGCTGGGTAAGGAAGTGACACTCCCTCTGGGTGCCATGTTGGTGACCACCAAAACAACTATGATGAAGAAAGAGCAACAAAGTCTTTGGGATACAAGCCCAAGCCACTGTTACCCTTGTTTCCCGGAGCGTCAGCTCTGAGGGTGAGCTCTTCCTTAGCACACACCTACTCCCTCGTATCTGGGTATGAGGAGCTGGGGAATTTTGTTTTTTTGTTTTTGCCATGAAGAAACGCCACTTCTCTGCCAGAATGTGAACTTCTCCTGGAAGCAAAGAGGAGTAGAGAGCAGTGCTGAAAATAACAGAAGCACACAGCCTTCCTGGGCACAAAGCAAGCTGCCAAGGCTTCAAAACTATAATCATAAACTCTGTGGCACGGCTATGAATACGGAACAAACCAGCAAGTGACTCATCTGCCAGGCTGATGTCCCTCCATGTGCCACTGGGGGTGGGCTGGCTGGGGTGGGGTAGAAGGGGCTAAGCTTTCTTTTCTCTTTTTCTCTTTCTTCTCTTCTTTGAATGAGCACAGAACATTCCACTTAATTCTTCTTCAAAAGAGCCCTCCTCACTGTCTGTGGGCTCATTCCTCTGATTTCTCTGACAGAATGCTTCTTTTAGACTCTTAGCACAAATCTGCTACAGAAAACATGTCAAATGCTTCTTAAACATTTTATAAATACAATGTTACCGGCAGAGATTCTTCTCAATTGAGTAAAGACCAGTCTGTATCTCTTGCCTGGGGGATAAAGCCCCCACTCCACCCCTGGGTGTTAAGGCTTCAGAAAGTGCAGAAGACAGTGGTTTCCCTCCAGGGAGGAGGGATTCTTGATGCCATGGAGGAGACCCAGGTTTTGGTTTTCCAGCCATCTATCACTTGCAAAGCCCAGCCATAAAACAGACTCTCCACACTGTAAGGGTACCTTTCCAATACCATCATCTGTTTCTCCAAACCCTGGGCTGCCAAAGGAAAAGTATTGTGGGAAGTTACCTTACAAGGAAGTTCTGACAAGACATTTCAGAGAATCGGCATGCAACGTGAAGGGATGAACAGGACAGAAAAATCACTGAAATCAACGGAGCCCAAAAAAGCAGATTTTAAATTGTATTTCACTAAAAGAGCCAGCTATGGGTGGTGGGTGGCCCACAGACCTGACCTTGAAAGCTTACACCTGCTAACATCCCATGTGACTGTAGAACAGGGGGACAATCTGTGTGGGCCTTGCCTTTCCCAACCCAGACAGCTCTCCAAAGCCACAGCAGCCCACTGTGTGACAGTAAAGGCTGGTGACATAGAACTGACCCAGCAGGCCTGGAGGCAACTAAAAATGAAGCCTTATCAAATTCCATTTTGTGGTCCCTTCAGCACAACCAGCAAGGAGGTCTAAAGTATGATGATGACCTCAGGAGGAATGGAGCTCTTTTAAATGTCCATGTGTCACTGGACAAGAGACAACGATCGCGTATCTGGTCTTTTTTTTTTTTTTTTTGGTTTTTCGAGACAGGGTTTCTCTGTATATCTCTGGCTGTCCTGGACTCGCTTTGTAGACCAGGCTGGCCTCGAACTCACAGAGATCCGCCTGCCTCTGCCTCCCGAGTGCTGGGATTAAAGGCGTGAGCCACCACCGCCCAGCGCGTATCTGGTCTTAACCTCAGTCATGAGAGGCACAGAAACACACAGTCTCTCAGAGGCTCCCCACAGATACTCCCACTGTACAGCTTGGGTGACACCGGTAAGCCAGGTAATGATCCTAAACTTGATTCCTGGGGGTTTGCTTGATTTTCAACAAATAGAAATGAGCAGTATCTGATGTCCAGTATGGTGGGGTAGTATCCATGTGACTCGACAATGCTTAAAATGAATGTGCGTGTCCTAGTTGCTGAACACACATCTTGCTTCAGTTGGTTTAAATCTAAGCAGCCGCCTGTGGTGGGTGGCTACTGTACTGGCCAGTGAAAAATCTTCAGTCCCATCTGAAGTCCCAGTGAGAAGGTATGAGGGCTTCCCCAAGCCCTCTGATGGGGTTCACTAAGCCCTCTTTTCTCTTTGTGTCAAAGTAACAGAGTCTGGGGGCCACAGAGGACTCAGACTGGTTTGAATTGCCATCTTCTATGCTCCTGCTTTGCATATCTAGCTCTGCTCTAGCTCTAGCCTCTAAAGCCACAGGTTCACGCAATGAAACTCAAACCCATCTTCTGCAGCCACTACAGTGGGGCAGCAGGCTGCAAGCTGCAGGGACAGACAGTGATCACTTCCACAAAAGAATCCTGGAGTTCAGGTCACAAGGAAACAATGACCATGAGGATCATTTAAGCAGCAGAGGTGTTAAAAATGCAGATCATCTGGAGACCATGTTTGATGTGGGCAGGGACCTCCTGCATGAAAGCAGGGAGACCTGCAATCGGCCTGGAATGCCTAACACGAAGGAGGGCTGTACTTAATGCCTGAAGCCTCACAATCTGTAAATGGTAGACATTTACAGATTGAGTAAAGTGCCCACTTGATAATCCTCTTCCAATAAGAAGACGTTTCCTTTCTTGGTTTTGGCCATTATTTGAGGCTTAAAGGGTTGAATATCCGATGGCTAAGACTGACTTCCTAATGCTTTACCCTTTCCTATCATGATTTAACTTAAAGATATTATTTATGATCTATGCCTTATCTGCTTCAAAATATGATTTGAGATAGCTTATCCCCCAAACACACAGATATCAGAATCATGCACTAAAGGTGAGGAATGAAGAAAAGAAGCAGTACCAGACACCTGGGTCAGGGAAAGCAAATGCAATCGAGTCCAGCAGTTGAGTACCTCTGAGCTCTCTCACAATCAAGGCAAAGGGGGATCGGATGCACGAGTTGTTACTGAATAACTACCTAAAAGATTCAGATCTGGCTTTCAGAACAGATATACTTTTCCTGGCCTTGATCAATGAGGGGAATGTCACTTTAGGAAGAATGGATGGAAATGGGGTGTGGCAGCACATGTCTTTAATCCCAGCATTTGGGAGGTGAAGACAAGAGGACCAAGAGTTGAAGTACATCTTCAACTAAACAGCAAGTTAGAGGCAACCCAGGCTCCGTGAAGCTGGTGTCAAGTGAAGACTGTACAGGACAGTGAGAGACCAGATGCTCAATGGTCCCACATAGTACGCCACAGTAGGAAGAAATACATTGTGTCATCTGTCTCAAACAACAAGAGTGGCCACTTTGAGAAGAAACTGTCCTTGACAAACATTTGACAATAAAAATCCTACTTAAAAAATTTTTAATTATAGTGTGTGTGTGTGTGTGTGTGTGTGTGTGTGTGTGTGTGTGTGTGTGTATGCACACGCATGGACAACTGGTAGAAATTGGTTCTCCTCTTCTACAATGTGTGTATCAGGTTCAGGTCAGCAGACTTTGCAATAGATGCTTTTTCCTGCTGAGCCATTTTGGTAGCCCTGATTTGAGTTTTCTCTTTACACTATTAATTTAAAATGAAAAGGAAACAAAATCTGAGGGCATACGGTTGTTCTGGGAAGGCTCCTAGATGTTAGTGTGGTGGCCCTGATGATGAAGGTCACAGGGTGGCCAAGCTCAAATGATGCAGAGGAATCAGGGCAAGCGTGCCCTCGAGTCTGAACTTGTGCAATACAGAAATATCTTAAACCAGGCTCTGCTTGTGTCCTGGGCACAAGACCTGCAGGTATTGGAGGGCAGGACCTGCTCTCCTCCGAGCTCTGGCACACAGATTGTCTCCTGTACAGACAGGCCTTTGGATTTATGTTCCCATTTCAGGAGAGAGCCTCTGGAGCTTGGTGCAGGCACCAGCTCCTGCCTCCTCTCACCTGGCACGCGGGACTGAGTCGACTCCTCAACAGCCCAAAGCAGATACAAAGATAGAAAGATGTGACTCTTACTCTCGGTGTGGGCTGTGGTTCTGGGAAACTTCGGAATCGCTGTCTTTGGGGGACAAGGATCCCTTATAGGTATAGAACACATCTTCGGTTTCCGTGATGTAGGTCATCTCATTGGCCAGGTTGTCCGCAGAGGAATGGCGAGGCTTGCGGATTTCATGCCGGAGCCGAGGACTTCGCCTGCAGAAGGGAGAAGAGCAGTGCAAAGTGCTGAGAGCAATTTTCCCTGAGGTTTGACCCATGGCAGCCGAACTTGTTGCCTGGCCCCTCCACAGATGCCCTGATGGGTGCTTAGAAAGTCAGATCCAGAGCTGGGTGTGGTGGTACATACCCATAACTCCAGCATGAGGGAGGATTAAGTGTTAAGGGCCAACTGGGGTTATTAATGAGAACTTGTCTCAAAAATAACCAATACAAATATAAGTCAGAGCCAGGGACATCATTCTTACTCCAGCAGAATCCAGCTAGGGCAACACAGGTCTCAGACACATTTGGGTAATAAGCGTGGCCCCCAGAACCATAACCTCCTCTTAGAAACAGGAAGAACTAAATTGGCTTATGCCATTGGTCAGTGACACTGATTAAGGGTGAGTTACTCTTTTAGACGGTTCAAGATACAACAAGCCCTCCTGAACTTTTCTCACCAATTCAACAATGTACACTGACAGGTTTAGCAGGTAAAATGTGTTACTTCTCACTGAATTTCACTTGATCTAAGAAGGAACAATTAGGGGCTAGGGGTTGAAGAGATGGCTCAGCAGTTAAGAGCACTGGCTGCCCTTCCAAAGGACCTGGGTTCAAATCCTAGTACCCACATGCAGTTTGAAACTGTCTGTAATGGTCAGACGTGGTGGCACACACCTTTAATCCCAGAGGATGGGAGGCAGAGGCAGATGGATCTTTATGAATTCAAGGACAGCCTGATCTACAGAGTAAGTTTCAGGGAGAGCCAGGGCTCTGTTACACAGAGAAATCCTGGCTTGAAAAAAACAAAATATTGTGTGCATGTGTGGTGTATGTTTGTGTGTGGGTACCTATGCCCATTCATGTGCATGCATAGGTCAGAGGTTGGTGTCAAATGCCTTCCTCTGTCACTCTCCACCTTATTTTTTGAGGCAGGGTTTCTCACTGAACCTGGAACTCATCAACCCACCTTGGCCACAGCCCCTGGGATTCCCCTGTCTCTGCCTCCCAGCCTTGGAATTACATCTACGCCCATGCCTTGCTTTTTAATGTGTGTGCTAGCCTCTGAACTCAGGTCCTGTTTGCACAGCAAACACTGTACATAGACATCTAGGGACCAGAGCTGCTTGGTTCTGTGATGTTCTTCTTAAGCACTTCTGATGAGATGGGTGCCAGCATGCATCCTGCTTTCCATTATTGGCAGGAGTCAGGTGATCTTAGATAAGTCCCATCACCTCTCTGGACCTCAGCTGTACTTAACAGCCCCTGAGGAATGAGCCAAATGAGACAGTGTTCATGGAACATTTGGGACTGGACCTGGGTGTCACATGACCCTGGGCACTCTTCTTCAACAGCATTCCCAGCTTCCCTTTGTGAGCTATATCTGTCTTTGGGACTCTCAGGGACTCGCAAACCCCCTGTTCCTGTCTGCACAATCAATAATGTGTGTCCACTGTGGAAGCAAGATGGCTCTTGTGACTCCTGGGAGAGGATCTATGATTAGCATCAAGAGAGCCAAGCCAGTGATGTGGTAACACCCACCCTTGCTATTTCCTGGAGCTCACCGGAAGCTCTGTCTCCCTGACAAATTTCCGCATAAACTAAGCTGGTGCTTTACAGCGCACATGTCACCATCCTCATCACTGTTGCTCACGACATGAGACCCCCTGTGGAGAGTCCTTTCCTAGCAGGTCTTTCTCCCCATATCCCATAATTCCACTGACCATAGCTAGGAAATGTCCAGGTCCCCCTGTCTTACAAGTCACAATGTTAACCCCATGGAGCCCGGGTACAGTCTTTCACTGCTTCACTTTTCTTGCTGATGCTTGGCTATTAGGCGACATTCATCAAAATGGGTGAGATCTTTGTGGACCACTAAAATAACTAATACCATCTTCTCCGATTCTAAGGTGGGTGTTTCAGTAGGCCCCAGGTTCCAGGTGTTACTATTTATTTATTTTATAGGGTTGTAGAATGAAACCAGGGTCTGCACATGCTGTATATGTACTTTACCACTGAGCTATGCCCTTGGGCCTCGTCCCAATTTATTAATTTTTTTAAAGAGGCACTTGAAGTGTCTGATATTCTAGCACAGCAGGGTAACTATAGTGCATAATAATCAATTAAATATTTCAAAACAATCAGTAGAAAGGATTTATTTATTTATTGATGATTAGGTCCATGTAGCCCAGGCTGGTCTTGAACTCTCGATTCTCTTGCCTGAGGCTCCTGAATGCTAAGCTTACAAGTATCTACCACCATGACCAGCTACTAGGAAGGATTTTTAAGTTCTCAACACAGAGAAATGCTATTTGTCTGATATCTGTCTGATGGATTATGTCAGTTCATGTGACTTGAATACTATACATGTATTATATCACAATGTATTCCATGAATAGATAAAGTTATTTAAGTGAATTTATTATTTTTTTTTAAAGGTCACCTTAGCTTTATTAGGAGACTGGCTCCTTCTGAAACACGTGGAACGCATGCAGGAAGTCTGACTGTAAGCCTGCTCTGTTGAAGAATTTAAAGCCGACTCTGTATTTTGAAAAGAGGGAAGGTATCTGCCAGTGTATGGCATAAAAGAGGACATACCAGTTGGGAGTGATGGGAGGGGACCGGGAAGGCAGACTCTTGGTTTCTAGCCGTTCCACAGATAAGGACCTCCTCATGGCTGGGTTCCACACCATCCCTCCAATCACCTTTTTGCAATATTGGTTATTTATAGACCTGAAAAAGCAGATGCAGGGTCACTTTCCACACTGATATATTCAATAAGAGAGCAAACGTAACATCAGCGAAATACAGTTTTCTCAGTGTCTTCTTTGAAGTCGATGGCTGGGACCACAATGACACCGGCTGGGCTACGAGGAGTGGAGGCAGTCGGGTTCCAGAGTGCCCTTTTACATTTTTAAAGATTAGATTTATTTATTTATTTATGGGGGCGTGTGTGCATGTGGGGGTGTGCTGTGGTGTACTTGGGGAGGTCAGCAAACAACTTGCAGGCGTCAGTTTTGCCTTTTTTACCATGTGGGGCCGGGGAATCGAACTCAGGTCGTCAGGCTTGGCAGCAAGTGCCTTTACTGGCCGACCCATCCTGTTGGCCCGAGACTTCCTTTCTTGGTCTGGTTTTTCTTTAGGTTATAGGTACAGCTCAGGTCATGGCATTTTGGCGAAAATGCTTTTGTGTTTGCGCTACTTTAAATAGTTGAACTGCTTTAGACCCTAACCAAAGCTGCCAGGTTAGAAGGAATGCCGGAAGAGCATAGAATAGCACAGGCCAGCACACCTCCAACAACGTCCATGCATCTATCTCCCTTGTACCCCACTGGCACAAACACCCTTCCAGATGCTCTCTGTCACCCTGGCCATCGGATGTGGCGACCATAAATCACTGGGAACTCTTTGACAGAGAAGCTGAGGACGAACTTTGAACAGGTTCAGGTCACAGTCTTTGAATGGGTGATCTGAAGGATATTTCTGAATTTTGTTTATACTTAGAGAACTCAAATCCTGAGGAATAGACTAAGGTAATTTTACTAAGGTAAACTGCTTGAAGTCTCGTTAGCGGTAACAGTTCCGGCATTTCCAATTTTACACCATGCTCTACATTGGTCTTAAATATTCCACGTATTTTCTTATGGCCTAAGACCAACTGACAAAAATAACAGAACAAGGAAATACAACAAAATTCAGGTAGTAGTTCACAGTAACAAACGCCACTGGCACTCTGATCAAAGTGTTCACGGCAGCATCACTAAGAGACCTTTTCCCCTGAGGTCAGCTATAGCAGAAGCCACTTGACCACTGATTAGGATGTAAAATCAAAATAAGAGAAGCAGGCAGCATGACTCCAGGGTTTAATGTGGCAGATCCTTAAAGCACGTGTCACGGGTTATTAATAGAAACCTAAAATTGTTCCATTGTCCCTGGAAAATAACAAACAAATTCTTCTTTCATGGATCCTACCAGAGGGCCCACACACAGACCTACAGATGTATCTCTAGGGCTGAGCTGGACCATGGCTTCTTCACCTGTGAAGTGGAGTGATAAGGGCTGGTGACATGGCTCAGTGGGTAGTGGTGCTTGCCACCAAGTCTGATGACTTGAATTCAATCCCTAGGACCCACAGGACAGAGGAAGGGAACTGACTCCCAGAAGTTGTTCTTGGACCTCCACATGTGTACCCTGGCATGCATGTGTTTTCCCCACCCCACTCCTACACATAAATAAGTAAATGTAAAAAAACAATTAAAGAGTCAAAATTAGAAAAAAATAATTTTATATATATATATATATGTGTGTGTGTGTGTATATAAAGATAGTCAAAATTTAGAGTACACTGAAAGTACCAATAAGAAACTGACGACTTGTACCCCAAACTGCCTTCTGTACCTCAAACTGACCCTCTGTAGAATATTAAAAATGGCTGCTTTGCTGGGCGATGGTGGCGCACGCCTTTAATCCCAGCACTTGGGAGGCAGAGGCAGGCGGATCTTTGTGAGTTCGAGGCCAGCCTGGTCTACAGAGCGAGTCCAGGACAGCCAAGGATACACAGAGAAACCCTGTCTCGAAAAACCAAAAAAAAAAAAAAATGGCTGCTTACAGCTGTCACAAAATCTCTGTGTAACAGGGCAGATGTAATGGAGCAGAAGAGTCGCTGGTAAACCTTCCTGAATTCCTGCCCCACAGATCTTGAGATATAATAGACTATGGTTGCTGTAAGCACCAGAACAAGGATTCTTGTGTCACAGAGGATGATCAGAATCCGGCCAACACCCTGCACTACCTGCAGAGGGAAAAACTGCAGATAAGGAAACGGAGGCAGCAAACTAAAACTCAAGGGAGAGAAGCGGGATATGAACTCTGTCACTCAGTGTTGGAATGTACCCTTTTGGTCCCTCATATGCCACCTTCCTTCCAAGTTTCCTGGAGAATCAGGTCTAGCCAGTTCTTATTTAGAAGAGAACTCCTTCCTTCTATTCAGCACATTAACAGTAGCATTACACCATCTGGGTGGGGGACGCACACATACATCAACAACAAGGAGGACCCCTGCCAGCTGCATGCCATCTCTTTGCATCTGCAACTCAGCTGTACCCAGCAGAGAAGCCCACTTGTGCATTTATGTCTTGTGCTGAAACCTGACTTTCTGTTTCTTCAGCCTGACCTTCCTGACTGTACAAATCCATCTGCCAATCCGACCTGCTGTGGTCCCTGAGTCTGACTCCATCCCAGCTCTGAGCACACTCCCAGGCTTGGGGCTACTAATCTGCTATGGCTGCTGTGGCTGCTGCTGCGCGGGCTTCTGAGGTTCCTGGTGAGGGATGCCAGGCCTGGAGTGCTCAGCATTAGCTCCACCAGGGAAGTCCCCCAGGATGGCATGACCCAGTGAGTGCCCAGCAAGGAGGCATGGCCTCACCAGTCATTGCTATCTGTGCTCAGCCCTGGCACTGTCAAACACCGCAGGCAAGCCCTCTGAAGAAGACACTGGGACTATTGCTGGTGGCTGAGCCACACTACACTCGGATCTGAGGCCTCTGGCTGTCTAGAGGGACCACCATGCAGGAAAAGGATTTGGTCTCCAAGTAGCGTCACAGGGATAAGACAGGTTGCCCCACTATGTTATTCTTATGGCTGACTCAGTAGACGACTACTGAATGCATACAAATACTAGACAGAATTTAAGAGCTAAACACTTTAAACATGCTTGCTTTTGGCTCATAAGAAATAATACCACCCCTACTAGAGGCAATTTGCAACTTACTAAATCATGACATTACCTAAAGACTAGCATGTAATATAAGAAAGCCACTAGAACATTCTTCTCAAATTTCACATGAAATAACAGCTCCCACTTGAGCCTCATTTAGAAAAAGCCACATTAACAACAATCAATCACAATTTTGAAAAACCAGCAAATGATTTAGAAATCCTAACTTGATAAACAATTTCCGCTGCCGCTTATTCAAAGCTGACTTAGAATAAATGAAACAAAAATACAGCTCCACAGTTACCTTACTTAGAGACCCAATGTACTTTCTCCCAAGTGCTAGGATTAAAGGTGTGCACAACCACTTCCCAGCAATGTACATTATTTTTTTTAAAATATAATGTACAAACGACATGTGTAAATTTATTTTACTATTCTTTTTTTTTTTAATTATGTATACAGTATTTGCTCTACATATATGCCCGGGCAGATCTCAATGTAGATGGCTGTGAGCCACCATGTGGTTGCTGGGAATTGAACTCAGGACCTTGGGAAGAACAGTCAGTGCTCTTAACCTCTGAGCCACCTCTCCAGCCCATATTTTACTATTCTTATTAAATATTTTGAATATTATTCCTGTAGGTAGCATTTATCTCTTGGTTTCATTGTAAGGGTTAAATATAATTAAGTATGTTCCTTTTATAAATACTAGGTAATTGCCAATTACAATTATTATTTCGTAGCTACTATTTGTAGTATATTCCAAAATCAGCTGACTCTGGAAACCTTTGTCCATTTTTATGGGGTGCCTCATCGACTAATACTGAGTGGGAGGGGCTGGCTTAGTGGCCTCTGGCTGTGAAAAGCCTAATAAGCTGGCACCAGAATGACACTCAGCGCCCTTTATTGGACAGGGTGTGGTGGGAGTTGCAATTCTAGTTGTCTGGGAACTCAGACGACAGCAGGGCTGAGGGGGCGGAAATTAACGCTGGGAATAGGAGATGTGCCTGAGTAGGTGTACAAAGGACTGAGCTTCCCCTGGAGAGAGTCAGCCACCATTCAGGGATCTAAAATCCTGGGGTCCAGCCCCACAGTTGCCCCTCTGCTCAAAGACGTCCAGGATCCAGAGGCGACCAGCACACATTAATATCCCAGTTGAACACGTACGGTCCCTGTAAAGTAGGCTTACTTTTTGGGGTTCCTGGAGCCTAGAGTCCAGTACTGAGAGAGAACATTTTTTTCCTGAGGTAGTAACTTTTTTGCCTGAAAGAATGAATGGTGCTCGACACAGGATTTCCACAAGTTTTTGCAAGATCGGTAATTTAGCATGTTGAAGGCCATGATATGTTCCCTGGATTCGGCCTGGGAGGAAGAACAGTAGAGATTTCAGTGTACAGATATAGGATGATAAAAGTTTGTCAAGCTTGCTAGCTATACGTAATAACCAGAGAAGACACGATGGAAGAGAACAGGCTTCCAGACACCTAAGACACACCCCAGTGTCCCAGGAATATTTTCAAGCAGGACTGTCAATCCTCTATGGGCGTGATAATAAAAATGACCTGAATCCAGGTCTTCTCATCATCTTGGGTCCTTCACAATCACCCTCGTTTCAAATCTGCTTATAATTCAAGAGGGGGCTTATTTTGAACTACCACCTGATAAAATTAAAACAGCCTTGGGAATATTTCTTCTACCGAGCAGACAGTAGAGATGTTAGAATCCTGAGGATTCTCCATTTCTTGCCCCAAAGTGAATCCCAGTGCTCATATATAATGAGCAGTTTCATCCTTGGCTTGCCTTCAGGCCACCTGAATTTAGGTTTCCCAATTTCATATGCATTTTAGTGCTACCCTCATACTCTTTGCACTAGGGGTGGGGTTGGGGGAGGGGGGAGTCAGGCTACCCAGATTCCAGGCCTTGGTACACTGAGCTTTAGTGATCCCATTTCTAAGGGACCATTCTCTGTGTGGGGCCAGTCTAAGGGCATATCATCTTTGAAAAGTTGGGACAAGGACACAGAGACAGTCGGTGACTACTATGCAGCATAACAAGACAGGGTGTGGTGTGGAAAGGACAGAGGCCTCAGTTCAAATTCCAGCTCCTTCACTCTGAGGCTGTACGAGCCTTGGCTTTCTTACTTTCGTACTTCTGCTGTGGCTGAGCAAATAAACAGAGTTGGCTAGGATCCTGCTGACTCCTCTTGTAAGACCCAGTAACAAGCCACCACCCGTGGAACTTAGCTGCACAGACCCTTCCTGCTATGCAGCAATAGACTCTGCCAGGTGCCCAGACTGCCCCTTTTGTCTAATCCACACAGTTCCCCGAGAAGTGGGCACCACTCGAGCTTCTAGAAACAAGGTAATATGGACTAGAGGAAGTGAAAGAAACTGCCCAGCTGCTAAGGGGAAGAGCCAGGATTTACATCTAGAGTCTGACTCTGAAGCAAGTTCATTCTCCAATGACAGGTGACAACTAACTCATGGAGAGGACTACAGCATCTGGAGACCTAAAGGCCACAGTTTTCCTTCTCTAAGACACAGAAAGCAACCCCTAAGGAACTGAGAGTTGGTTAATCAGCCTCAGCAACACAGCAAACCCAGCACTCGTAGACAGAACTCACCTGCTTTTGCCGCTGGTGTATGAAGAACTTTTTCCTTTTGAAAGAAATTTTGAGTATGTTCACCCTGTATGAAGCAAAGCAAAACAAAACCACACATAGCACAGAAAATAAAACAAGATACAAATCAAACAAAGGCATCAGGGCTCAGCCGGGCTATAGCTGACCCTCTTCAGCATGGGTCCTCTACTTCATGATCCGGATGCCTGCGAGCTGCTGGGAGTGCGCCTCACTCCGAACTCAAGGAGCTGACCAAGCTGGATCTCCACGGGGCCTCTGGACTGTGAGGCAGCTTTTAAATAACTAGCAGCGTGAGCCATGCGCACTCTTCGCTGTAAGTCTCTTTGTGACACTGAAGCCCTGCAGGAGCTGATGCCTACATGGGGGAGGACAGCTGAGGGCAGTGTGGAGCAGAGGGAGGACAGACCTGGGTTGTACCCCAGCTCTGTTACTTAACAGCCACGTGGGAAGGAACCTCTTTACCATGTACATAATACAGAATGAAAGCCACAGTCACAGTCGTCACCAGGTATATTTCCATAGAGCAGGCCACTGCCTTTATCGGGTCTTCCAACAATCCTGAACATTGTGCAGTTATCCTGCACCCAGTGTCCAGAAGAGGAAGCTGAGGCACAGACATGTCGCTGCTGGGAGTCAGGCTCCCAGCTTGGGGCTCAGCTTCCAGGGCCTATGTATGATCTTGGGTCCTATGATATCTGCTGAGAGGTGGACATTACAGCCTTTCTCAGCACGGTCCTTTGACAGTTTAAATGGGTAAGTGTGCCGAATTCTTGCATGATTCTTGATGCACCATAGGCTCTCAGTGTTGGTTCTCTTCATCAAAACTGGTAAATGAGACCAGTGTGTATGTATTCATGTAGGTCAGAGATCTACCTTGGGTGTCCTTCCTCAGGTGCTGCACACCTTATTCTTTGAGACAGGGTCTCTCATTTGACTTGGAGATCACCAACTCCATGAAGCTAGGCTGGCTGGCCAGCAACCTCAGAGACTATCCTCTCTGGTCCCCTAGTGTTGGGATCACAAATGTGTAACACCAAGCTCAGTAAAGTTCACCTTTTAAATAAATTCATTCACTATGACAAGCTAATACAATCCACACAGTATCTGGGGGAAGAAAGGAAGTCTGCTGTTCTCTAGGGTCATATCAAGACCTTAATCTTAATATGAGAATTCTAGAACAGAGAGGTTGAGTAAGTAAAGTGAAAAGTTCATTCATATGACATTTCCAAAGTGGATCAGCAACACACACACACACAGAGAAAGAGAGAGAGAGAGAGAGAGAGAGAGAGAGAGAACAGACTTGCATGATATATTAAAAACAAATACCTATTATAAGTAATCTGCTGGCAGATACACCTATTTGACAAGTGAATTTTGGGAGTGATTGCAGGCTAGTCATCTTAGGATCAGAAGGCTCTTGGGTTCAGTTCCTCTGAGGTGGCTGTCATTGAGCATGTTGCACCCTGAGGTGGGCAGGTCTCCTCCATACAGTCTGTGTTGAGGGGCACACACAGGGATTCCTATTTCTCAGGAGTTTGTGAGTTCCCACCCTTGTCTTGCTGGGCACAGACTGCTTATCTGCTCCTGGCTTCAGATGAAGGTCCCTTGCTAGGCACCCTGGTTCAGACTGTACAGCCTCAGTGCTTCCAACCCTCTCCTTGACTGCTCTTCACAAGAGCAAACCTGAAGAACGCAGACATGATTTCCAGACTGAACGCCCTACAGTGGGCTGCCTACTGTCCTTCAGTCACAAGGAAATATGAAATTTACTGGGTGTCTAGATGGACTATGCCAGGTCCCAGGGACAGCAAGAAGAAGACAGTGAGTACTAGCATCTGGACATTTATAATCTAATGAAGGAGACAGGCACCAAATGATGTGCACAGCCATGTCCTTGTGACCACTGCATGCAGGAGAAACTAGTTCCCACCAGAGCACAGAGGATTAAGTCTGTACTTCTGTGTCCTGCAAGGCTCTCCATGGCCAGGCCACTCTCTAGCGACTGGCCATGGCATACCATGCTCTAGCACTAATCAACCATCTATCCTGGACTAGGCACTGTGTTCTCCCTTGTTCCTGGAGATACACACACTATGGGCCTTCTTTCTAGAATGTTACTTCCTGAGGCCAAAGCTTATCCTCTTTAGAGTCACTTCTGCAGATTCTGAGCTCTTCTTCACCCTGCCCTGTGACCTGACCTATTACTTTGAGTTTTCTCTCCAGTGCTGACCTCCCTGCTGGTCTCTGGGGTTTTCACTTGTTATAGTTTACGTGTTTGAACATTTGGCCCCTAGCTAGTGATACTTTAGGAAATTGTGGAACCTTTTGGAAATAGGGTCTAGCTATCAGCAGTGGGTCAGCGGGAGTGGGCCCTGTAGGTCCTAAACCTGAACTCCGTTTCTTAATTCACCAGGATGTAGAAAGGCCACATTGTAAACTGCTGCTGCCAAGCCCTGGGCCTGTTGGGTGCCCACCCCTTCCCTGCATGGCATACTGGATCCTCTGAACTGTGAGCCAACTTTGCTGCCTTGCCTTGCTTCTATCAGTTATTTGTGTCACATGGTTACAAAAGTAACTAATACTACAGCACTGGCGTCAGGGACAGGACCTAGCAGGAGCCAGTATGAAGCTGAAGGGTAATCAAGATTATCAGAAAAAGCCCCTGAGGAAATAAAAGGGTATCAAGAGTCCCTGTCTGGAAAAAGATATATCTTAAACTTAAAAAAAAAGGGAAGAGGATGGGGGGTTAAGGGGGAAGAGGGTGGGAGGGTGGGACTGGAGGGGGCAGTAGGGAGGGGATTGTGATTGAGATGTAACTTGAAGAAATAAAAAATAAATTAAAAGAAAAAAAAGAGTCCCTGTCTGTCCCGCACCAAAGTCTTTTGTTTCAAAACTTGCTTTGTGAAATTTTCAGCTTCCTATATGGATCCTTAAGGGATCCAAATCTGCCTCTAAATGAGATGTCCAGAACCTGCTTATGGGACTTTCATAGATTCAGCCACAGACGAGCTAGACTCAGGTGGCATCTGGCCTGCGGTCCTGGAGGACTGGAGGCACTTAGAGAAGAGAAAATCAGGCCCACTGCCGGTCCTTTGTTACTCCACAGGCCACACACCAGCTAGCCAAGCCTGGCTGGGGTTTCCTGCTTCCAGTGAAGGGATCCAGAAGAAGATCTTATCAACTGTCATATTGATTCTATGGTAAAACCAACTAGGACCGTAGGATGCTTTGCTGAAAATTAAACATACTGAAAATTAATTGGGGTAAAAAAAACAACAACAACAGTGTCTCATAAGTGTGTATCCTGTTTAAGCATTTCCCCACAAACACAACTATTGTGGTAGGATAAATATAGGTCCTGGAGTGCCAAACGGGATATGAATTTCATCTGCACCATTATTAGCAGCATGAGCCTGACAGTTTTTACAAACTTCCTTGTTCTACAGCCTCCTCTGCTGAGAAATCAGAGATAAGAGTGGCTTACTCAAGGTTTAAGTGAGATAAATAAAATACATAGTAACATGACTTGGATACTCACAACACTCAATAATATGACAGCTACTATTCACAGTTAATACCCTTATAATTTTATTTATAGGTTTCCCTCCCCCATCATAAACAATGCTGTGATGAACATCTTTGTGTCTCAGTTTGTGAAGGTTCTAGGTAGTCAAACTGAGGAACAGGTGTAATCTTAAATGTCAAATGTGGCATGCCACAACTCTGACCCCCAAAATCTCCTTTCCCCTTTCTATCAGTTTCTGTGTGACTGCCTTTCTTTGCATGTCCGTAGTTGTGTATCTCCCTGTAGCACTTGCTCTCCTCAAGCAGCCCCACCCCTGCCCTATACACACTCATGCTGTCGTTTATTAAAATGTATCACTCGGGTGGTGTAATATTTCCCTGAAGAAAGCTCCTGCTGCCTTGTGTAGTAAACTCATCTTGAAAAGTCAATCCACTCCCATCTCTGCTCCTGGTTTCTATAGATTCAGATGCCTGGAGTCAACCACAATTGAAAATACTATTCCTTGACTGTTTCAAGAGAGAAAAACTGCATACACATCATTTTCATTACAGTATACTGTGTTAACTGTTTGATTTTACTATGTTTTAAATCTCTTCGTGGACTTAATTCATAGATCAAGCTTTACTGGTATGTATGTTGAGGGGGGAAAAAACCCCAACACACACACACACACACACACACACACACACACACACACACACGGCTTAGTACTATTTGCAGGTTCAGGCTTATCAGAACCTAGGATTGATCCCATACACCTACAAGGGGGTGGAAGGATTTCTCAACTCTAAGACCTCCCTTTTGTCATTTATCCACCAACTACCCCAACCACAGGAGAATTGGTGGAGGGAAGTTAATGAAAACCAAAGTTAACTTTCCCAACTGCCAAATCTGGATCAAACACAGAGTTCAGAGCTTAAAACTGGGGGGGGGGGGGGGGGGAGGGGGCAAGCTCTAGCCATTCTTCAGAAATAAAAGTTTAAAATTAGAGCTAGCATTACTTTTGCTTGGCATATTTTTAAAGCATGATTCAGACAATTCGAAGCGTTTGCACTTACCAAGGGTAGAAACTTGTACAAATATATTTTCGGTACACTGCAATGCCCGCAGAAGCAATTCCGATCATTAGATCTAAATTGTGCAGATCCTAGGGAGAAAAGGAAGAGTCCGGGTTCACAGTGTGTTAGTCATCCTCATACTCTGTGAACTTTAAAGTACTCATGCTTTTAAAAACAGCAGTATGTATCCGCTCAAGAGGGGGAAATGCCACCAAACACAGGAAAAGTCTCCACTTAGCAGCCACTTAAGAGCAAGTGTTGGTACCCAGTTCTTCTAAAATGAACACACACAGCATGTCATAAACACACACACACAGCAAATCATGAACACACACACACACACACATACAGCACATCATGAACACACACACAGCATGTTTAGCAAGTTCCCAGATAAGATTATGCAATCCCCAGAGTCATATACAAACACTCTTGAATTTTCAACCACGAGTGTTTGGGA
Source organism: Lophiomys imhausi (assembly GCA_907164525.1). Classification (NCBI taxonomy): domain Eukaryota; kingdom Metazoa; phylum Chordata; class Mammalia; order Rodentia; family Muridae; genus Lophiomys; species Lophiomys imhausi. The sequence continues at coordinate 3,615,951 of CAJQZJ010032188.1, read as the reverse complement.
GCCACATGAGACTCAAACAGGCCTGGCCTCTTCCCTGCACAGTTCTGTACAAATCTCAACTTCAATTACTGATAAGGCTTTAGCTATTATGAAGTGATAAAGAAAAATTACACATGTAGACACAACTCTAAATCCAATTAAGAAATAAACATTGGGAGGCTGGAAAGATGGCTCAGCGGTTAAGAGCACTGACTGCTCTTCCAAAGGACCAGGGTTCAAATCCCAGCACCCACATGGCAGTTCACAGCTGCCTGGTTTACAAAGTGAGTCCAGGACAGTCAGGATACACAGAGAAACCCTGTCTCAAAAAACTTAAAAAACAAAACAAAAAAAACCATTGCTTATAAATCCAATGAGACTACACTGGTTAAGGGCTTGTGTGCTTGGCACTGCCATATATTATATGGACACAGAAGGAAAGCACGGAGAAGTAAAGCCGTCTACATCCACTTGAGTATAAGCAAATAACATCCAAAGGGACAAGAGTTCCTCCCTTGAGTCACACATATTTGTTTGCAATCAGATACCATAACTACAAACATGCGGCAGAGCCAGTTAGAGTATGAACCTCTGACCGGCCACTCGTAGCCTATGTTGGCTGGGGCTCAGGAGAGCTTCCCTTTCCCTCTTCACATTATAAAAATTATGGGATCCACCTCAAAGGTTTGCATCAGGTTGAAAGAATAGAAAACAGGAAGAACCCAGAACAGAGCTGCGTATATGAGGTTCTAGGTAGGAATTGGGACTCGGCAGGTGTCACGAATGTTCATTTTCTGTTGAGACAGGGCCATCATGTACAAGTAACAAAGGAGCAAGGAGAATACAGAAACTGCAAAGGGAAACGGTGCTGATACAGAGGAAGCCCCGAGTGTCCACACTAGGCACCAGGCTCCAACCACACATGTAAGCAAAGCCTGGACGGCGTGGTGAAGCACAAGGCTGCCAAAAGCACAATGCTCACCACAGTGTAGGAAGAAAATAAATCAGCAAATGACAGCGAATGAATGGCTTGGTGGGCCAGAGGCTGAATCTCGTCAGGCATTCTACTGTCTTTCAGTGTGCATCTTCCTCCTATAACTATAGCTTACCCCAGTTAGCGTAAAGTTCCACACCAGCCCCACATCCCAGCTTCCTTTGCAGAAGAACAGGTCACGTGACCAGTTCTGGCCACTATGCCCTGATCATAAATGATGTGATATGTCTGGTCGGAGGCACTGAAAAGCTGTGTACCACCTTCAGGCTTCTGACAACAAGGAAGCCACATGGGAAGATCATGTAGTTATGGAGGAGCCTGGACTGGGGAGTTACTGGGTAGTAGAAGCTGCCTGAAGAGAAGTCTGGAGCCAATGAAAATATAGAACTCTACTGAAAAGTAGTCTGTGTGGTACTCATCTATTGTCTACTCAGCACTGCCTGGTGTAAGGCAGTCTCTTTAACACCTGAGGGATTGAGGTTGGATCTCAGCCCATCATTAGCCTTCAAACCCAGAATGGTTTTCTCTCTCTTCTCTTCTCTTCTCTTTTCTCTCTCTCTCTGTGTATGTGTGTGTAATTATTTATTCATTTTATTTTATGTGAGAGTGCTTTGCCTGCCCGCATGTGAGCGCACCCTGTTTGTGCTTGATGACCTCGGATGTCAGTCACAAAAGGATATTAGATGGCCTGGAACTAGAGTTATGGATGGTTGTGAGCCACCATGTGGGTGTTGGGAATCAAACGCTGGTCCTCTACAAGAGCAACAAGTACTTCTAACCAAGTCCAGTTTTTCTTTCTTTTGAGATAGAGTCTTCATATGTATACCAGGCTGGCTTAGAACTCACTATGTAGCCCAGGTTGGCCTCAAAGGTACATTCCTCTTGCTTCAACCTCCCAAGTACACAGATCCTGCTAGCCTGAAGGATTCATTTTCCTGATAGCTGAGGGTAGAGAAGGTGAAGAGTAAGTCTAGCAATTGATAGAACCCCTATTCTGCCACTGAATAAGGTTCTCCTAGACATTCTGTCAAGAAAAAATACTTGAAAAGGGGGCTAAAGCTTACCAGTTACACCCCAAAATTGCATAAGAGCCACTATAGTCCCCCCTTTTCGTGACTCATGTTATACCCTGTCTAACAGAAAACTCTTGGGACAAAGGTGAGACAAAGAAGTTCAAATGTTTTTGTAAGCTTCAGACACAGTGTGCAGACTTTTTTCTTGGTTTCACAGACAGGATTTCTCTGTGTAACCTTAGCTGTCCTGGAACTCACTCTGTAGATGAGGTTGGCCTAGAATGCAGAGATCTCTCTGCCTCTGCCTCCTGAATGCTGGGATTAAAGGTGTGTACCACCACTTCCCGGCAGTGTGTAGCTTTTTAAACAGGCAAAAAAGCTTGGATCGTTTGCTCAACTCCCGTAGGCTTCATGTGTAAATGGAGATGTAAAGAACACCAATTTGGCAAGGTTTCTGCAATCCTAAAATGAGACCCTTGGGTCTCCTATGAAATCCCTTGGAACAAAGTCTATCCCGTAGCTGGTGCTTATTAAAAACTCTGTGTGTAGGTGCACATGTGTGTGCATGTATGCATGTGTATTTGTAAGAATGGAGGCCAGTGGACAACCCTGGGTGTCATTCCTTGAGATTTATGGCCCTCAGTCTTGGAGACAGGCCTGGTGTTCATCAGGAAGCTAGTCTAGCTAGCCATCATGGACCAGGGGGCTCCTACATCCTCCTGTCTAGTATTAGGATTGCAAGCACATATCACCAAGACTGGCTTTTTTTTTTTCTTCTTCTTCTTCAAGACAGGCCTGTGTAGCCTTGGCTGTCCTGGACTCACCTTGTAGACCAGGCTGGCCTTGAACTCACAGAGATCTACCTGGCTCTGCCTCCTGAGTGCTGAGACTAAAAGTATGCGCCACCACACCAGGCAAGACTGGCTTTTTACATGGGTTCTGAACTAAAGCTCAGGGCCTTGTGCTTTTGCAACAAAAACGTTATGAAGTAAGCTATCTCCCCAGTCCAATAATTTTTTTCTTTTTGTGGGTATAATGTAGGCCAATGACAGGTAGAAATGTTAATGTGTCAATGCTAAAATGTTGGACATGATTAGTCAGTGTAGTGATTTCAATGAGAATGTCCTGGAACTGGCTATTTAGACTAGGTTGATCTCCAACTCACAGAGATCCTCCTGTGTCTGTATCCCAAGTGCTGGGATTAAAGTCATGCACCATCATGTCCAGGCCAGGTTTATATATTTAAATGTCTGGTCCCCAGTTGGTAGAACTGTTCTGGAAGGATTAAGAGGTGGGGCCTTGTTGGAGGAGGTGGGTCACTGGGGGCCAGGTTTCAGAAGGCCCGTGCCATTCCTAGTTAGCACTCACTCTGCCTCACGCTTGCTGATTAGGATGTAACTCTCAGCTCCTGCCCCAGAGCCACAACTGCCTGCTGCTGCCTGCGCTCCCTCTTAGATTCCAACTCTCTGGAACCATGAGCTCCAGTAAACGTTTTCTTATCTAAGTTGCCTTGGTCATGGTTGTCTCTTCACGGCAATAAAGAAGTGACCAACACAACCAGGGCTGAGCCCATGTGCTGAAACCACTTAGGTGCTGAGCGACTTCTTTCTTTAAGACCAGAGAGTCAGTCTCCCATCTATAAAGTGGGAAAAGTGATGATCCCCAAGGTGGTGTGACAACTGAAGAAACTGACACCCCAGGCACAGACATTGGCGCAGCAGAAGACATGTACAGTCGATCCCATTAAACTAACAACAATGTAAAATATCTGTCAATCTCACAACCATGCCACCATAGTTTCTCCTATAAAACTATTAAACTCGAATAGGGCTGGGGAGAGGGCTCAGTCAGTACAGTGCCTGCTGTGCAAACCTGAATACCTGAGTTCCAGTCCCTAGCACCCAGGCATGGCTGTGCACGACTGTAACCCCAGCAGCCGTGGATCCCTGAAGCTCACTGGCCAGCTAGGCACTGATTATCAGGTTCAGGGATAGACGCTCTTTTAAAAGATAAAGGTGGAGAGTGACTAAGAAGACCCCATCAACTTCAGGCCTCCACAGGCTTGTGTACACCTTTCACCTAGCTGTGCCTACATACATACACATATGCACACACACAAACATGCATACACATAACTTACACACACCATACACAAACACACATTAATGTGACACTGAACACACAGTAGAAACCATGGCTCAGGAAACTGTCACTTAAAAAGGGATTTTTAAAATCATGTGACGCCGGGCGGTGGTGGCGCACGCCTTTAATCCCAGCACTTGGGAGGCAGAGGCAGGCGGATCTTTGTGAGTTCGAGGCCAGCCTGGTCTACAAAGCGAGTCCAGGACAGCCAGAGATATTCAGAGAAACCCTGTCTCGAAAAACCAAAAAAAAAAAAAAAAATAAAAATAAAAAAAAAATAAAATCATGTGACTATAAAAGAGGGGGCACTTGTAGGGAAGAAGGGGGCCGGGGGAGGAGACCAGGGAGGTTGATGACTGGATAAGTGGTTAAGCATGAGGGAAGTACAATGGTATGAATACACTGAAATAAACAACCCCTCCCTTTTTGGAGATGGGGCACTGGCTGGCCTCAATGCCACTATGTAGCTGAGGATGACCTTGAACTTTTGATCCCCCTGCCTCTTCCTCCTGAATGCTGGGATCACTAGTGTACACCAGCACGACCAGCTTTTGTGATGCTGGGGGTTGAACCCAGGGCCTTATGAATGCTAGACAAGCCAAGAGACACCCTCAGCCCCTAAACCCATCATTTGTATGCTTACTAAAAAGCTCTCAAAAAAACAGAAAAATGGATTTTGTCCATTTAGCCATAATGTAGAACGCTTGTAAGTCTCCTGTGCCCCGACCCCTCAGAAGTGTGAAAAGAGCAAACAACTGAATGACTGACAAGACTTAGATAAATACTCAATTAACTTCCCAAGTAGCTCTCTCTTTTTAAAAATAATTTATTTTAGATTTGATGTATTTATTATTTTGTGTGCCTGCATGAGTGTTTTGCCTGCATGCATGTTTGTGCACCACATATGTACCTGGTTTCCAACTAGGCTGTGAGCCTCCATGTGGTTTCTGGGAATCAAACCCAGGTTCTCTGCAGGAACAAGTGCTCTTAAACACTGAGCAGACTCTCCCTCCTCCAAGTTATCTTTTAAAAGGTCTTGTTTGTTACAATGGGAGAGAAAACAACTGCCCGAGGAAGTTTGCCAACTTGCATAATTACACATAAACAATGTTTCTGAGCTAAAGGGTACATACTCGGCCTCCATGAAGCTCCACTCCGTAGAAGTCAAGGGTCCGAGCTATGTTGATGTAGCAAGATTCGGCTTCTGACTGCTTTAGCCCACTGCAGAAGAAAACAGAAAATGCAAAACTCACTCAGTAGGTGCAGAGTATTAACCTGAGCATTTAAAAATTAAAAGTACCTGGAAAACGTTGTAATGCCCCTCTGTAATAGCTATTAAAGGTTACTAAATGCTTTGGGCTAGTCCTCTAAGCACTCTAACTTAAAATTCTACCGAAGCAAGTTTTTCTTCTTGTCCATGGAACCTGACCTCCTCTGGACCCTCAGTTTTTACTAAGAAACACTCCCCACTTAGTGGGCTCTCAGAGAGGTCTTCAAACAGTGAAACTATCTATCGCCCTTCAAAACGCCTGCCCTCATCGCGCCAGGTTGCTCAATTAATAGGTAATCTTTCATCATTTTGTCCGTCTATTCTCTCAACAGCAGCCTCAGGCTTCAAACGCCAGTGGCCCTGTGCTATTTTAGGATGCTGACTTCTGTCCCAGGAGCAATTCCGGGAGCGAGTGCTGGCAGAACCCTCTAAGAAGGTACGCTGGTAGCTTGCCCTTTGTTTTTATGGCTTTCCCAAGAAATGAGATGTCCCTGGAGAGATAGCCTGGGTCAGCGTGGTCCTCATTTAATGGGAACAGAACAGCTGCCACAGTAGCTCTCAGTCACGGGAGGAGTGGGAAGTATTTGTTGGAGGCAGAGCTTGTCGCAAGGCGACTCCCTATGTGGAGGAAAAGCAGTTTGAATGCAGTACCACCCACCATCAGCTCTCCATTTAACCTGTCTCTCCACACAACAACACCCAAGGGAATGGCCTGTTTAATTAAATGAGATAAAGGCTCGCCTGGTTCAATCAGCTTGCAGGCCAATCAATCAGATTGAAAATGGGCAATATCTTGAAAGGTATTAACTAATGTCAATGACATTTTAAGGAGGAATGTGCCAGCTATCACCCTCAATCCCGATTGCATTCTTTTTTTTTTTTTTGGTTTTTCGAGACAGGGTTTCTCTGTGTAGCCCTGGCTGTCCTGGACTCAATTTGTAGACCAGGCTGGCCTCGAACTCGCAAAGATCCGCCTGCCTCTGCCTCCCAAGTGCTAGGATTAAAGGCGTGCGCCACCACTGCCCAGCCCTATTGCATTCTTATGCTTAAAACAAAACAAAACAAAAAAACCCTGCCACCATCCCAGTTTAAAGGTACAAAAAAACCATAGGAAGGTAAGAGGGCATCAAACACAAAGAGATTTGTTACCTATGAATACCCAGCCTGAGTTTCTAAGCCCCTACCTTCCCCCGACCACCATCCCCCCGCACCTGTGTTGTTCATGAAGTGACTCCACCTTGCTTAAAAAGTCGTCATTTTGATCTGGTATGAACTGGCTGTCGGCAAGATAGCCTGGATGATGTATGGATGAATTAAAGTCTCCGAAATGAGCTATTAAGATACAACGAGGGAAAAAACATAATCAGCCTTGTCTCTTCAGTATGGTCTGCACCAACAAGCATGGATAACATTGCAAGAAATACCTTCTGTGGGAACAGTTCTGATGAGTTCTGAGCCACGTGAATCGGCTCCTTGTTACTTTCCAACTCTATGCTTCTATTCTTAACCTCTGCTTAGGGCTAAATTCCATGTAAGTGCAAGGGAAGCAGGTGAGGACGGGTGCAGGTGATTAAGCTCACAACAGTGTGCTCAGAAAGATACCACTGGGACGCTCTCACAGGACACCCGGTGAGAAAACATTAGCACATATTCACGGGAGTTCATATTAAGGAGGAAGAAACTGAGACCCAGAGAGATCCACCCCTAACACAGGCTATTTTCAGAAAAGAGTAAAGACCTACATGGTTAGGGATCTACGTTAGTACCCTACTTCCCCTGCCTGTCCACCTGGTGAGCTGCCAAGTCTTCTCTTAATGTCCTGAAAGGCCAACAAGGTGTTGCAAATGCTTTCCCCAAGCCTAAGGGCAGAAACCTCTTTCATTTTCCTGTTGGTTTCATTAGCTCATGGAGATCCATCTGAATCATTTGCTCATCTGTCCTGTTAGCCATTCGTCCTAACGCAGCTTCCATTCGACAGGAATAAACTATAAGCTTCTTGCTTTAGCCAACTCACTGACAAATATTTTGATCAACAACTTCCCTGCAGGGTGGTTTTTCACTTGAAATCTTTTGTGCTACCCTGTGCAGAGCTCTGGGATAACCACTAGGGGGAAATAGTTAACGGCCACATCCATACACATTTGCAAAAGCCTGTCGGCCCCCCCCCCCCC